>OX422209.1:585082711-585682711 GCA_949130495.1 Sambucus nigra
AATATAATAATAATAATAATAATAATAATAACTATGAGCAATGCACCCGATCGTGATTCACTATAAACAAGTGAATATGCATGTCAATGAGATCGCTGAAAAGTAAGTTGAAATAAATAAACTTATATACAAGTATAATACTAGTAACGAGGACTCGAATCCCAAAATAGCTTTGGGATACCTATGTATCCGAAATCTCTATCAAACTCGATGTAGTACGAATGGGGAATAAAGTGGGTTCTTACCCATAATCTGAAACTACAGTTTTTCTTTTTAGTTTATGAAAAAGTGTGCATAAGTTGTGAAAGTGTGAAGAAAAAAAAAACAAGATATGCTCTAATTTAGAATTTATAAGATAAACCTTGTTCTGGGGGTTTTGAATTTATGAAAATAAGTTTGAGAGTATATAAGTAAAAAGAGGTGGTATTAGTGGTGAGAAAAAATAATTAACTAGAAAATGTATTAAAAGTATTGAAATATATGAAATGACACTAAATTGGTAAAGTTAGATAAAAAGTGTTTAGACCTTCTAAGTGATTTTGATTCTGATTTTTTAAAGTTAGGTAATCTAATTTTTGAATGGTGGTGGAGTGTGGTTGAGGTGATGGAGTGATGGAAAGTAATATAAGATAGTGTTTTTTTGGTGTGATGTAATAGGGCTACTGCATAAAATACAATATTTAAGGTCCTGAATGCTGAGGTCGGGGTTTCCTTATATAGGGAATGCTGAAAGGCCAAAATGACTGGGTTCCCCTAGGGGCATGCTAGAAATCATGGTTTATGGCCTACCAATTGATAAGGCTACCGACTTAGTGTCTAAGTAATGTATTCCCCTACCTATTGGCAGGGGGAGGTTGTGTGAACTAGATTTTTCCACAAATCTATCATAAAATGCAAACCGTAAGTTCGATTCACATACGTCTAGGATCATTGAAAATAGTATTTAGATATTTATGAAATTTAATGAGATACTCTCACGTCCGATAGTTAACCAAAGTCAAAGGGATCTCGGGAAACATTTAGTGACCTTTTGTTAGGGTTTATGAGAAAATAGTTGTACATGTGAACCGTAAGTTCAATTTGCGCATGGTCGGGATCACTAGAAAATGGATTCAGATACCTATGAAAGTGAATTGAGATAATCTCGTGTACGGGAGATAACCAAAGTCAAACCGAGCTCAAAGGGCATTCGTTTGCCCTCCGAGTAAAAAGGTTGTTAAATGCGAACCGTAAGTCCAATTCGTGCATGACAGTGACTGTAGGAAATAGTATTCAGATCTTTATAAAAGTATGTAGATATAATATCAGTTACTTAGTTAACCAAAGTCAAATGCATCTCGGGAAGCATCCGGTGACCTTCAGTTAGGGTTTTTGGGTAGAAAGGTTGTTAAATGCTAACCATAAGTTCGATTTGTGCATGGTCAGGACCGTTAGAAAGGGGACGAAGATCCCGATGAAAGTGTGTTGAGATACTCTCAGTTCCCAGAGTTGACCAAACTTAAATGAAGCTCAGTGATCACCTGGTTGCCATTCGGGTAAAAAAGTTCCCAAATGTAAATCATAAGTCCAATTCGCAAATGATTAGGACCGTCGGAAAGAGGATTCAGAGCCCTATGAAAATGGGTGAGATACTCTTGAATTTGAGAGTTGACTTAAGTCAAACAGAGATCATTATGGATGTGATGCCTTACAATTATGACAACCTTATGTTTATTGTGATGAGGCATAGTATTGCAAATTGTTATGGCATCACCAAGATTTTAATCTTGGAAGTGGATATCCCCATCTTAAAATCATTTAGATAATTTGCTTCAAAAATATGAAATACTACAAATTAAAATTTAGAAATATTTCACGTCTTAAAATTATTCAATGAATAAATTGCATTTAAAAATAGAACATGTAATGAAAACAATCAAATAATAATCCAAACTTTAGGTTCACATTTTAAGGTTTCATATATTTTATTAAAAACTAGAACATTAAGTTCTTGTTATTTGTATGTCTGATGTTTGTTTCTACGAATAAAATAAAGGAACTTAGGGATCAATTTTATTAATATTTAGGGGCTTCGAAGTTCCTACCCTGTTTTATCCAAACTTCAAATTTGACAAGGGGTAAAATTATATGGAGCTTCAGGTCCAAACTATATATAACCATTATTGGAATTTAATTTCCCTACCCTTATTATATAATTAATAAAAAACTTCTCATTTGAATTGAAATAATATTTGTTGGAACTTCGAGTTCAAATTATAAATAAATATTAGGGGGATTTTAGTGTCACTTAACCTATTATACAAATAATCGAAACTTCAAGTTCGAATTAATGGAATAGTCTATTGGAACTTTAGGCCTTAATTGTAATTGAGAACACCATGTCCCAATTTTAGATAATTTTTGAACTTCTAGACCCAAACTAAAACCACCATGTAGGAACTTCAAGCACCGAATTAAAATAACTATATGGGAACTTCAATCCCCCAAAGTGTAAATATCAACTAAGAATTTTGTGGGAGATGAAAATTTGCAACCAATAATAATGTGACATATGGCAAGGGGGCTTAGGGATCATTCTTAAGGGAGGCTGGTGAATTGCCTGCCTAGTCGCCTAAACATGATGGACCAATATATTTTTGGTTGGTTATAGTCCTTATGGCACTACATGAATAGTTTGACGAGATAGAGACGACAAGAGTTCAAGTGAGGATAGAAAATCGATCATGTCTCAACAATAATGTTTTATTATAGTGTAAACTCTAATAATAGAGTCCTTATCCGATTGTAACCTCTAACTCTATATAAATGGGCGACCCCTCATTGTGTAAAGGGGATTTGAGGGTTGAGAACTCTCTCGTGTAAATTATCTCTCATATTATAATGAGAACATCACATCGCTTTCGTGGACGTAGATCGATCATGGCCGAACCATGTAAACCATTATCTATCATATTTTTATGTTATTTAACACTATTATGGGGAACCCGCTTTGGGTGATTTTATTTTCCTTATAATTTGGCTTCGTTTGTGGAAAATGGGATGATTTGCTCATGTGCTTGTTTCCTGTCTTATTAATGGGGGATTTAATGGCAGATAAACGATACGATTCGTGTGTCACAATTTTTGGAAACACACCCAACCTCTCAATCAGAAGAACCCTGAAAATAAAGTAAGTTTTCCCTTTGTATTCATATATGTTAAGCTCATATGCATTTACATATAAAAAGTTGCTTATATGAATGAGAATACCGGCATAAATAGATGGTTATAGATTAATGCATCTAATAGACGTCTCATGAATTTTGTTTTTTATTCATTTAAAAAAATAAGGCACAAGGCGACAATGGAATTTGTTTTAAACTATATGTACTAAAATATGAAAAGAGATAGAGGGACTCTCTTCTTGTTTGATTCCGGTCACAAAAAAAATTGGGGACAAAACTGATTTTTATGAAAATTATCATTGATTAAGATCCAAAAAAAATAGAGATCGATTGGTTTATATTAAATTTTTAAGAATAAATAGTCAAGAAGTGCTAGGCCTATCACAAGATAATATTTATTCATATGCGTAAGTAATAATCAATTTAATCATTATTGTATATATGTTCTTGCCTCCCCACATAGGTGAAAATTCATGGTTAGAAGAGGACGAATGGAATAATCGACCCACATCACCGGCAAAAAATTATCGGATCCTATAGAGATCGGCTTTCAAAAAATAATTTTAGTGATTTCCGGTCATTTAACTCGTGTCAAATTTCATCAACATCTATGAACTCCTCTATCAAAGAATAAAGTTGAGGAAGAATTTGACTTATATTTGGAACATTACAAATCTGATGCAATTACCGAGAGTAAATTTTTTATCCTGTGAAGATGATAGAGTCAACTCATCATCAATCAAGCACAAGAGAATCCATCACCAAAAGGAAAAAGATAGAATCGGATGTAAATTTTTTTGAGGAATCATTGGCTCTCAGGAAGGCCAACCTTAAGATTAGGGCACTCTTCATCTTGGTGATTCCCAGTCATTTGATCAGTTTCAAGTTTCATCTGTGGTGATTAAAATAGAAAATCATTATAGAATCTGGATTTGGTATCGACAAAAATGATGGAAGCATAACCAACTATGATCGGCCAGAAAATCTTTTATAAAGATACTTGATCGACCACCGAAATCACAATAGCAAACAAACTTCAACTCAAATTAGCCGTAGATCTGTAATGGGTTATTGGAAATTCATTGATGCCTGTTATTATTTTTCAGAGGGTTGTTATGATCAACTGGGTAA
Organism: Sambucus nigra; assembly: GCA_949130495.1. Taxonomy (NCBI): domain Eukaryota; kingdom Viridiplantae; phylum Streptophyta; class Magnoliopsida; order Dipsacales; family Adoxaceae; genus Sambucus; species Sambucus nigra. The sequence continues at coordinate 585,087,007 of OX422209.1, forward strand.
TTTTATCGATCGGACGAACTCAAGATTGGATCCGGTATAGGAGGGTTAAATGATTGTTCCTCGACTTGAATGTTCATTTTCTCTTACTTGAACGACTCCGAGGGTTAATTTGATAGTCAACAAATTGGCAAATTCAAAAAAGTTAAAAATTTTGAACTTTTTTAATTTTTAGGGTGTTTGATAGTCTTAATTTGTTTTGGAATTTATTTTTTATGTACAACACATCTTAAGCACAATTTATCATCCTAGGGTGGAATTCAATTCTTTGAGGGCAGATTTTTGTTTACCACCTTTAAATGATAAATCACTCAAAACTAATTTTTTTTTTGTAAATTCTATATATTTCATGAATATATAAATATATATTGTTAATAATATGTAAATATATATATTTCGTATATTTAAATATATATATATATATGTGTGTGTGTGTGTGTGTGTGTGTGTGTGTGTGTGTGTTAAATAATATATGTGTATATATAATATATGTGTATAGATATTGAATATACTAAATATATATTATTTACAGAATATACATTATATGTGTATATATAATATATGTGTATAGATATTGAATATACTAAATATATATTATTTATAGAATATACATTAAATATATATTATTTACAGATATTGAATATACTAAATCTATATTATTTACAGAATATATATTAAATATATATTATTTACAGATATTGAATATACTAAATATATATTATTTACAGAATAACATATATTATATATATATTATATATACTAAATATATAATATACACATATATTATATACATATAAATATATATAATATATGTGTATATTCTGTACTTAGTATATATAATATATATATATATAATATATGTGTATATTCTGTAAATATTGCTCATTTAATAATATATATTTAGTATATATACTAAATATATATTATTATATATTATATTAATATTATATTATTTACAGAATATATATATATATATATATATATTCCGCAAATAATATATACAAAGTATATATATTCCACAAATAATATATATATTAATAATATATACAAAATATATGAATATATATTATATTATCCGAAATAATATAATATATATTCATATATATATACATATCCGAATATATATATTATCCAATAATATAATATATATTCATATATTTTGTATATTTAATAATATATATATATATATATATGTATTTTCATAAATAAATTTTTCACATTTATATCTATTTTTCAACTTTTGCGTTTGATAGAAAATGTGAAAAATTGATGATTTTCCAACTTGTATCAAATAGACACAAGTTGGAAAATATTCATTTGCCTTGGATTGGAATTGTTTGCCCTGGAATCATTTGTATTTTTCCAGTTTTCTATCAAACGGACCCTAAGGGTCCATTTGATAGCACAAAAATTTCAAGGCAAATTCCCAAAAGTTGGAAAATTCTGGTATTTTCCAGCTATTAGGCTGTTTGATAGCCTTAATTTGCCTTGAAATTTGTTTTCTATGTACAACACCCCTTAAGCACAATTTGTCACCTTAGAGTGGAATTCAATTCTTTGGGGGGGTCAAGTTTATGTTTGCCACCTTTGGGTGGCAAATCACTTAAAACCAATTTTTTTTATAACTCTATATATTTCATAAATATATAAATATATATTGTTAATAAATATGTAAATATATATATTTCGTATAGTTTAATATATATTCGTACATTTTATATATTTTAGCACATATATGTATATTGCGTGTATTTCGTATATTTATATATATTTCATATATTGAGAAGGAAGAGTGCGCTTGCATTCAAATAAGGAAGTTATTTAATTAAACACAGTTCTTGCCAAACAAGTTCTAAACATGCATTTATATGTGATTAACTACGATGATGAAACATGCAAGAACACATATATGAGGAAAAATCCCCAACGGGGCAAAACCTTTTATTTTCACAATAATTTTTGTAAGAGAATGGCTTACAACGGATTACAATGAAAATACAGTGACACAGAAATACCCTCGGGTGTCGGTTCTGTTGCCGACGGCTGGAACAATCCCTTCCCAGTAGGGTAGCAGTGACGAAGAGAACGACTTCCTCACACAGTACTCCAGATGAGTAAACGATCTTCTTGAAGGTTTAAAGATTCACACACATATATGGGAATGGTTTTGTGAATCAAAAAGGTTTAGAAAACCTTAAAAGGTGAAGTCTTATTCTGGGATGTTTTCGCAGAATTTCGTGATTGCAGAAAGACTTAAAAACGTGTAAAAGGAGATCAGATATTTATATAAAAATCGAGGCGGTGGCTCGTTCGAACGAGATAGCATGTCGCTCAAACGAAGGACAGAAGTCGTTCGAACGATATCGCGCGACATGTCTATCTCGCGCAAACGACTTGCAAAGTTGCTCGAGCGATCTCTTCGATCGAGGCCATTCGCTTCTACACTTAGAAAAATTCTGCTTTTGATAAAAAATTGGTCCAAAATTCAAAAATAATTCCCAAATATTTATGCAAATATTTAAGGCAATAAAACATATTACTGATAAAGCGTAGTGGAGTAGTGGGAATGAGCTGATCAGCACGTATGATGCACGTGAAGAAAGTGGATGCAATGAATTCGGATACAGGCCGTCGAGGATGATCGTGTTGACGTGCCGAATGTAGCGGTATAAGACATATGAACTGTGATCTAGGAGAAAACAGAAAATTCCTAGATTCTACCCCGGACATTTATAGAATTATGTCCTTACATATATTTATATATTTCGTACATTTATATAATTTATATAATTTATATAATTCATATATTTTAATATATATTTATATTTCGTAAATTTTGTATATTTCATATATTCCTTATATTTAATATATATTATTTAAAAAATATATACATACATATAATATATATGTATATTATATTCTGTATATATACATATACATAATATACATATGCAGAATGTAATACCCCGTACTTTTGGTTATATTTATTTTTGGGATTAATTAATTAAATGCGTATTAATTGAAAATTAATTCGGGTTAAAAATACTAATGTGATGCGAGTTGGTATTTGATTATGTGCATATATGATTATATATGAACTTGGTATTATAAAATTTGTCGTGGGATTTATATACGGCATTTTAGAAATTTTGTTGAGACGCGTGGGACCGCCGCGTCACGGTATAATATTTTGATAATAAAAAGTGAATTTAAAATCTATAATCCGTATGGTCGTTTTGAGTGCGCCAACGCATCCGGAAGGGTCGAAATAGTCAGAAAACACTAGCCGGGGGTATAGTTTGGGTCCCGGGGTATTTTTAGGCCATACCGGTAACTTAAAGGGTATTTTGGTAATTTTACATTTTTTAGGAATTAAAAGTGACGAAAATTAGAGATGTAAATCTGATGTGGATTAAACCCATTAAGCCCATTAACCAACCCATATTAACCTAGAAGGCTACGTAGGTTGTCATTTAGGTTTTCTAAGTTTCCCCAAATCAAACCCTAGCCACCTTAAGCCACCATTAGAGAGGAAGCTTGGAGAGAAGAAATTCTGCAGAAATTCTTCATCAAATCAACACCAAATTCGGAATCAAACCAAGGCAAGTGGTTTAATTATGTTTAATTTCAGCAAATGTTCTTTCCATGTTAGAAAATTCGGATTTTTGGTTTGTTCTTGATAAATATGAAAACCCATGTAGTTTAGATCATAGAACTTGAGAAATTGTGAAGAGAATTGCATATAAAATAGTTTGGAGACAATTAATCTGATGTTAATACATGATTGGGTGAAAGAAACGAATTAAATTCTGGAATTTGATGTTGATATATATCTAGGGTTCATGTTCTTGATGATATTGGGGAAAAGTATAAAATCTTGGGATTTAATGATGTTTAGGATGCCTTATTGCCTTAAAAGAGGTTAGTTTATGACCTAAGCATGTTTTAGTATGATTAGAGGACTTAAATCATTGTTAGAACGAACTTTGGAGAAAGATTGAAGTGATAAAAATGGTGAAAAACGAATTGGGAGAAATCTGGGCCGAAACTAGCCAGTCGTTAGAAGCAGCCCCAGGTCGTTCGAACGAGCTCGTTCGAACGATCTTCTAACGAGTTGACCAGTCTCTTCTAACGAAGGGTAGTTTCGTTCGATATCTCGTTCGAACGAGATATCGTTAGAAGGAACAGTTCGTTCGAACGAACTGGGATCTCGTTCGAACGGCCTCGTTCGAACGAGACTTCTAACGAGTTGACAGAAGGATCTCGTTCGAACAGTCTCGTTCGAACGATACTTCTAACGAGTTGACAGTTTGGTCCTTTTAGAACTATTTTGACTTTTGGAGTCCCGAAAACTGGTTCAAGGGTAGAGTTAGCATCCCTTTGATGATATAGTGATAGAATTGGGACTTTTGGGCATTTATGAGAGGTAAATTATATACGAGAGTTGTATTACTTGGACGGTTTGGGTTGAGACGTGAGTGTTTACTACGATGTGAGAAATTATGGCACGTATGATTATAAACCGGTATAGCATATATAGTGATAATTACGAGTTAGTACGAGAATGAGAATAGTACTACGATTAAAATACGGTATTACTAAGATGTGTGTTTACTTAGTATTGGTATATGGATTGTGTGTATGACATACCTACCATACTTGCTATCACGGGAGGTTGCGTTCGCTTAGGACCCTCTAATCCTTGTGTGCCTACGAGGGGGATATAGACTGGTACCTCGATGAACATAGGTCATAGAAAGACTTATTGTGATATTAATAAGTCCGCTGATCATGGGAGCGTAGGTATGTGCGTGACCCATGTGATGGTGACTGTGTTCGCCTCCATTATTTGTGATGTTGTTATCGGTAAACTATTCCTGAGAGATTCGGAATATGTAATCCTTATGTACGTGATGTACCGGGATGGATAGCAGAGTATGTGTGCACTACAGCTTAGATTGCGGGGTGCTTGTATTGTATATTTATGATATGAATAATATACATTATATTAATGGAAATCCTCCTGTTAATATTGTGAACATATTACGGTATTGCTTCGAGTTATATAAGGAGTTAACTGATACTTATATATATGGCATATTTAGTAACTGAGTTTACATTAAATCCCTATTTAATTACGAGCATTATCTGTTAATAGAACCGGGTAATAAGGGTAGGAACTATTACAGTCTAGCTAGTTATGATGTCACTTAGCTAGTGGTTATATCATTGTAGATGGGTACTTGCGTTAGGAGTGCACAGTTAGACGAGAGGTGAGAATATCATGTGAGTGCACGTCCTAACATGTACTTTGCATTTAATGTTTTAAATGTTTTTAAAGCACTTGCTGGTTTTTAAAATATAACTCCACATTCGGGCTCTGACCCGTTTGCTTTTCAAATCTTTTTCTTGTAAAACCATTTTAGGTGCCCAGCCACAAGGACACCAAGCATAGGATACTCATTCAGGTGACGAGTTGTAGCTGCTTATGGAAGCTACAGGGATTTGCATGTAGACGCTTCTATCTCTTTGGATTCCAGAGTCACTATCTATCTGTTGTAGGGCATGTTGCCCATTTCTTTAGAGACATCTTTTACATTTCAGTTTTCAGACTTTAGCATGCATTGTTTCAGTATATTTATTTCAGTTATGGGATTGTAGTGAGGGGTTTCCTCCAGACTTTATTTACGCTATGTGATGATTATTCATTTTACTTCAGTATGGTGAATGGTGTTATCTATTTCTTCATTTTACTTCTTACATGTTAATCAGACTTAAATTAAAATTTGGCAACTTGCTTTTTAAATACTAGGTGGTTAGTAATAATAAAATGTTTTCGACAGTGATGCTATTAACTGAGCCAACTTGGCATTTTGAATTAATTTTATAAAGGAGTAGCTACCCGGTATTTAATTAGTCGGGGTGTCACAAGTGGTATCAGAGCATCAGGTTCTAGTGTCCTATAGGATCTGTACGGCTATTATGTTTCAGCTACGTTTTCTTTGATATAGAGCCCTATATTTTAGGACTGTTGTACTCTTTTTGTGTATGCTTCGTTCTTCAGCTATATTAAGTTTATAAACCGTGACCTTATAAACTTTGTTCTTATTTCAGATGCCTCCACGACGTGCACGACGAGTTCCCAGGGATGCTACGCCCGAACCCCAGCCCGCTCCAGTTCAGGGTATGATGAACGCCGCTGAGGTTGCTGCTATAGTAGCCCAAGCGGTAAATGCCGCGATTGCCGTGATTCAGCAGGCACCACCTCAGGCGCCGGTTGCCGCGCCAGTACAGGTTAATGCATTCCCGTCTGCTTGGGAGCGTGTACGTGACGCTTTTCAGAAAGCGCATCCGCCAGAGTTTGCAGGAAGCTCAGATGTGGTAGTCTCGAGCCAATGGAGGAAGGACATGCAGAGGCATTTGAGGATGCATGAGTGCACAGATATTCAGAAACAGGTTCTAGCTACTTTCAAGCTAGTGGGATCTGCACTACAGTGGTGGGAGTCTATCACCACCGCGAAGGAGAGAGATACCCTCACGATTCAGGAGTTCTGGGTGCGGTTCGACCGCAAGTACTTTCCGTCCGCAGTACATACAGAGATGAGGAGGAAGCTGATAATTTTGAAGCAGGAGGGCAAGACAGTGGCCGAGTATGAGGCCGAGTTCACTAACCTGTTGAATATCGTTCCAGACGAGATTCCAACAGAGAAGAAGAAGATAGAGAAGTTCACCGACGGGTTGAATTGGAGGATCCGTCAGCATCTGCTAGGGAACCTATCGTTGGCCACGTATTCTGATGTGGTTAGCGCTGCATTATTGCACTGCCAGGACCACCGTTTTCATATGGCCGAGGGCAAGCGGTCGGGGGAGTCTAGCCATCAGGGCAGGACTGGAGGACATGGTGCCAGCGGGGCACAAACCGGTCAGGGGCAGAGACAGAATGAGCAGGGTACCCAGCAGGGGGATTTAAGAGGTTCCGGTCAGGGAACTACAGGCAGGGACAGGGAGGTTTCCGTCAGGGCCATCAGGGTCCAAACGGCCATCAGGGCCAACAGGGGCAGAATGGGCAGCAGTTTCATCAGGGCCAGCAGGGCCAAGGGAGGAACGGTAACGGCCACCAGGGCCGGGAACAGCAGGGGCAGAGGGGAGGGAACTTCCCAGTAAAGTGCTTTACTTGTGGCAAGACTGGCCATAAGAAGCACGATTGTCCTGATAGGGGCAGGGCCACACAGCAGCAGCAGCAGGGTGCTCGCCAGGAGCCACAGAGACCTATGTTTCCCGCCGCTCTTCCCTCACCGCCACAGATGGCAGCATTGCCACCCATTCCAGCAGTCCCAGCTCAGCAGGGGCAGCTACAGTATGGACGTGTCTACAACGTTCACCAGGCTGCAGTTCCACAGCCACCGCCCGCGATCGAGGGTACGTTTCCTATCCATGGCACTATGGGTCGGGTGTTATTCGATACGGGTGCTACACATTGTTTTATAGCTACACACTTCGCGAAAGCTTTAGGATTGTTAGCTACGGAAGAAAGCACAGTGACGTGTGTCGACTCACCATTAGGGAGTGGGTCACTTATTTTCTTTATATGCCGGGGAGTGGGGGTAGAGATTGGTGGTTTGGTATTGCCTGCAGACATGTTAGTGTTAGACATGCATGTTCACGATGTGATCATCGGTATGGATTGGCTCGTAGCGTATAGGGCCATGATTGATTGCTTCAGCGGGAGCATTGTTTTTGCCATTCCGGGGCAAGAGATGTTTATAGTGGCGATGCCTCGCCCAGAGGGAGGATCGACCGCTCATCTGTATTACATTGAGGAGGATACCTCTAAGGAGGTTGTGATTCCTTTAGATTCGATCCCAGTCGTCAGGGATTATTCGGATGTGTTTCAGGAGATACCAGGCTTACCACCCAGTCGAGAGATAGATTTCGTTATAGATTTGCTACCGGGTACGAGACCTATAGCACGTGCACCGTACCGTATGGCTCCAGCTGAGATGCGAGAGTTATGGGAACAGATAGAGCAGCTGTTAGGACAGGGCTTTATTCGCAGGAGTACCTCACCTTGGGGCGCTCCAGTTTTGTTTGTGGAGAAGAGGGACGGTTCACTGAGGTTGTGTGTGGACTACCGAGAGTTGAATAAGGTCACGATACGGAATAAGTATCCGTTGCCTCGAATCGATGACTTATTCGACCAGTTGAGGGGAGCTTCTTTCTTCTCGAAGATTGACTTGAGGTCGGGATACCATCAGTTGCGTATCAGGGAGGAGGATGTCTCGAAGACCGCGTTCTTGTCGAGATATGGTTCTTATGAGTTTCGGGTTATGCCTTTCGGCTTGACCAACGCTCCAGCAGTGTTTATGGACTTGATGAACAGGGTGTTCAGAGATTTCCTAGATCAGTTTGTCATTGTCTTCATTGATGACATTCTGGTTTACTCTCAGACAGAGGAGGAGCACGCTGAGCATTTGAGGCAGGTTTTACAGACACTTCGTCAGAACGAGTTGTATGCAAAATACGAGAAGTGCGGGTTTTGGTTGAAGGAAGTCCAGTTCTTGGGTCACATTATTTCCGACCAGGGAATATCAGTTGATCCGGGGAAGGTGTCAGCGGTGAGGGAGTGGCGACAGCCCACGACACCAACAGAGATTCGTAGTTTCTTGGGTCTAGCATGATACTACAGGAGGTTTATTCGGGGTTTCTCAGAGATAGCAGGTCCTTTGACACACCTTACTCGTAAGGGTGTGCCGTACATTTGGAGTGATGCCTGTCAGTTGGCATTCGATGAATTGAAGGACAAATTGACCTCAGCACCTGTGTTAGCATTGCCGAGACCGGGAGTTGAGTATTTAGTTTACACCGACGCGTCTTTGCAAGGGCGTGGAGGTGTATTACAGCAGGAGAGACAGGCCATAGCTTATGCTTCCCGTAAGCTTAAGCCTCATGAGAAGAATTACCCCACGCATGATTTGGAGTTGGCAGCGGTGGTATTTGCCCTACGGATTTGGAGGCACTATCTTTTGGGGGAGAAGTTTCAGCTGTTCACGGACCACAAGTCACTACAGTATCTGTTCACGCAGAAGGAATTGAATATGCGCCAGCGTAGGTGGCTTGAGTTTGTGAAGGACTACCAGTTCGACATCCAGTACCACCCGGGTAAGGCTAACGTGGTAGCAGACGCGTTGAGCCGCGAGCCAGCAGATGAGGTGGCAGAGGTGTGGAAAGCTAAGTGGAAGGAATTGGGACACCAGGATGCAGTGGCCCGATCTTTCATGTCTGTAATGATCGTTACACCGCAGATTATCACGAAGGTAGTACGGGCACAGGCTAATGACTCGTTCTGTCAGGAGCAGATAGTTCGATTGCTAGCAGAGGGAGCCGAATCCTATACCGTTGGCTCAGACGGGGGATTGCGCTTCAATGGGAGATTGGTAGTCCCGGAATGAGAGGAGTTGCGACACGATGTTATGGCAGAATCGCACGGCTCACGGTTCGCGGTACATCCCGGAGGGGACAAAATGTACCAAGACATGAGACGGCAGTATTGGTGGAGCGGTATGAAGAGAGATATCGCTGAGTTTGTCTCGAAATGCGCCACTTGTCAGCTTATAAAAGTGGATCATCAGAGACCAGCAGGATTGCTACAGCCGTTGGAGGTTCCGGTGTGGATGTGGGAGAGCATATCCATGGATTTCGTCACGGGGTTGCCTACGTCGCAGAGGGGTCACGACTCCGTTTGGGTAATTGTGGACAGGTTGTCCAAGGTCGCTCACTTCTTACCCGTAAGGACTGACTACACTACGGGACAGTATGCCCAGCTCTTCATTTCAGAAATTGTGAGACTTCACGGTGTGCCCCTAAATATCGTGTCTGACCGAGACAAGATATTTGTTTCGAGGTTTTGGGAGAGTTTCCAGGAGGCAATGGGCACGGAATTGCGGTTGAGTACGGCTTATCATCCGCTGACCCATGGGCAGACAGAGCGCACCAATCAGATGTTGGAAGACATGCTACGCATGTGCATTATTGACTTCGGGGGTGGATGGGAGCAGTACCTTCCACTGGTGGAGTTTGCTTACAACAACTCCTATCAGTTCACGATTGGCATGGCTCCGTTTGAGGCATTGTACGGTAGGCCTTGTCGTTCCCCGGCATGTTGGTTAGAGGTGGGGGACAACAAACTGCTTGGGCCGGAAGTGATTCAGGATACTTCGGCAAGGATTGAGTTGATTCGGAGTTGCATTCGGGTAGCTCAAGACAGGCAGAAGAGTTATGCTGATGCGAAGAGGTTTTTCAGGGAGTTCCAAGTAGGGGACCAGGTTTTGCTCAGGGTATCTCCGATGAAGGGGATTATGCGATTCGGGAAGAAGGGGAAGTTGGCACCAAGATATGTGGGGCCGTTTCCTATTATTGAGCGGATAGGACCGGTTGCGTATAGACTTGGACTACCGGAGCACTTGCATCGGATCCACGACGTGTTCCATATTTCCTCGCTGAGGAAATACCTTAGAGATAATTTGGCTCATTCTCACATTGCTGTGGAGGACATCGATCTCCAGCCGGATAGCTCCTACGAGGAGGGGCCAATTGCTATTTTGGACCGAAGCGAGAGGAAACTGCGATCAAAGATAGTCCCGTTAGTGCGTGTTCAGTGGCGACATCACAATGTCGAGGAGTCCACATGGGAGCGCGAGGATGAGATGCGCGAACGTTATCCAGAGCTATTTTTAGCAGGTACTTTCTAGTTTCGAATTCCGGGACGAAATTCAGTTATTAGGGGGGAAGTATGTAATACCCCGTACTTTTGGTTATATTTATTTTTGGGATTAATTAATTAAATGCGTATTAATTGGAAATTAATTCGGGTTAAAAATACTAATGTGATGCGAGTTGGTATTTGATTATGTGCATATATGATTATATATGAACTTGGTATTATAAAATTTGTCGTGGGATTTATATACGGCATTTTAGAAATTTTGTTGAGACGCGTGGGACCGCCGCGTCACGGTATAATATTTTGATAATAAAAAGTGAATTTAAAATCTATAATCCGTATGGTCGTTTTGAGTGCGCCAACGCGTCCGGAAGGGGCGAAATAGTCAGAAAACACTAGCCGGGGGTATAGTTTGGGTCCCGGGGTATTTTTAGGCCATACCGGTAACTTAAAGGGTATTTTGGTAATTTTACATTTTTTAGGAATTAAAAGTGACGAAAATTAGAGATGTAAATCTGATGTGGATTAAACCCATTAAGCCCATTAACCAACCCATATTAACCTAGAAGGCTACGTAGGTTGTCATTTAGGTTTTCTAAGTTTCCCCAAATCAAACCCTAGCCACCTTAAGCCACCATTAGAGAGGAAGCTTGGAGAGAAGAAATTCTGCAGAAATTCTTCATCAAATCAACACCAAATCCGGAATCAAACCAAGGCAAGTGGTTTAATTATGTTTAATTTCAGCAAATGTTCTTTCCATGTTAGAAAATTCGGATTTTTGGTTTGTTCTTGATAAATATGAAAACCCATGTAGTTTAGATCATAGAACTTGAGAAATTGTGAAGAGAATTGCATGTAGAATAGTTTGGAGACAAATAATCTGATGTTAATACATGATTGGGTGAAAGAAACGAATTAAATTCTGGAATTTGATGTTGATATATATCTAGGGTTCATGTTCTTGATGATATTGGGGAAAAGTATAAAATCTTGGGATTTAATGATGTTTAGGATGCCTTATTGCCTTAAAAGAGGTTAGTTTATGACCTAAGCATGTTTTAGTATGATTAGAGGACTTAAATCATTGTTAGAACGAACTTTGGAGAAAGATTGAAGTGATAAAAATGTTGAAAAACGAATTGGGAGAAATCTGGGCCAAAACTGGCCAGTCGTTAGAAGCAGCCCCAGGTCATTCGAACGAGCTCGTTCGAACGAGCTTCTAACGAGTTGACCAGTCTCTTCTAACGAAGGGTAGTTTCGTTCGATATCTCGTTCGAACGAGATATCGTTAGAAGGAACAGTTTGTTCGAACGAACTGGGATCTCGTTCGAACAGCCTCATTCGAACGAGACTTCTAACGAGTTGACAAAAGGATCTCGTTCGAACAGCCTCGTTCGAACGATACTTCTAACGAGTTGACAGTTTGGTCCTTTTAGAACTGTTTTGACTTTTGGAGTCCCGGAAACTGGTTCAAGGGTAGAGTTAGCATCCCTTTGATGATATAGTGATAGAATTGGGACTTTTGGGCATTTATGAGAGGTAAATTATATACGAGAGTTGTATTACTTGGACGGTTTGGGTTGAGACGTGAGTGTTTACTACGACGTGAGAAATTATGGCGCGTATGATTATAAACCGGTATAGCATATATAGTGATAATTACGAGTTAGTACGAGAATGAGAATAGTACTACGATTAAAATACGGTATTACTAAGATGTGTGTTTACTTAGTATTGGTATATGGATTGTGTGTATGACATACCTACCATACTTGCTATCACGGGAGGTTGCGTTCGCTTAGGACCCTCTAATCCTTGTGTGCCTACGAGGGGGATATAGACTGGTACCTCGATGAACATAGGTCATAGAAAGACTTATTGTGATATTAATAAGTCCGCTGATCATGGGAGAGTAGGTATGTGCGTGACCCATGTGATGGTCACTGTGTTCGCCTCCATTATTTGTGATGTTGTTATCGGTAAACTATTCCTGAGAGATTCGGAATATGTAATCCTTATGTACGTGATGTACCGGGATGGATAGCAGAGTATGTGTGCACTACAGCTTAGATTGCGGGGTGCTTGTATTGTATATTTATGATATGAATAATATACATTATATTAATGGAAATCCTCCTGTTAATATTGTGAACATATTACGGTATTGCTTCGAGTTATATAAGGAGTTAACTGATACTTATATATATGGCATATTTAGTAACTGAGTTTACATTAAATCCCTATTTAATTACGAGCATTATCTGTTAATAGAACCGGGTAATAAGGGTAGGAACTATTACAGTCTAGCTAGTTATGATGTCACTTAGCTAGTGGTTATATCATTGTAGATGGGTACTTGCGTTAGGAGTGCACAGTTAGACGAGAGGTGAGAATATCATGTGAGTGCACGTCCTAACATGTACTTTGCATTTAATGTTTTAAATGTTTTTAAAGCACTTGCAGGTTTTTAAAATATAACTCCACATTCGGGCTCTGACCCGTTTGCTTTTCAAATCTTTTTCTTGTAAAACCATTTTAGGTGCCCAGCCACAAGGACACCAAGCATAGGATACTCATTCAGGTGACGAGCTGTAGCTGCTTGTGGAAGCTACAGGGATTTGCATGTAGACGCTTCTATCTCTTTGGATTCCAGAGTCACTATCTATCTGTTGTAGGGCATGTTGCCCATTTCTTTAGAGACATCTTTTACATTTCAGTTTTCAGACTTTAGCATGCATTGTTTCAGTTTATTTATTTCAGTTATGGGATTGTAGTGAGGAGTTTCCTCCAGACTTTATTTACGCTATGTGATGATTATTCATTTTACTTCAGTATGGTGAATGGTGTTATCTATTTCTTCATTTTACTTCTTGCATGTTAATCAGACTTAAATTAAAATTTGGCAACTTGCTTTTTAAATACTAGGTGGTTAGTAATAATAAAATGTTTTCGACAGTGATGCTATTAACTGAGCCAACTTGGCATTTTGAATTAATTTTATAAAGGAGTAGCTACCCGGTATTTAATTAGTCGGGGTGTCACACAGAATAATGTGCAGAATAACGTATATTATATATATGTATATATTCATAAATACATAATATATATGTATATATTCATATTATATATGTATATACTCTGTAAATAATATATATATATTCTGAAATAATATATATATATATATTCAGTATATATATAATTTACATATATACGGAATATAATATTCTGTATATATAATTTACATATATACGGAATATAATATTCTGTATATATGTAAATATATATTCTATATATATGTATATATTCTGTAAATAATACATATTTAGTATATTCAGTATATAATATAATATATATTCATATAATCCGTAAATTATATATTATATTTTCATAGATTTTGTACATTTAATAGATTTTGTACATTTAATAATATAAAAATTATATTATTAAATATAATAAATTTTTATATTATTAAATGTACAAAATCTATCAAATCTATGAAAATATAATATATGAAAATCTATGAAAATATAATATATGAAAATATAATATATGAAAATTATATTATATTTTCATATATTATATTTTCATAGATGTTCATATATTATATTTTCATAGATTTGATAGGTTTTGTACATTAATAATATAAAAATTATATTATTAAATATAATAGATTTTTATATTATTAAATGTACAAAATCTATTAAATGTACAAAATCTATGAAAATATAATATATTATTTACGGAATATATTCATATATTAAATATATTATTATATTTAATATATGAATATATGAATATATATTATATTATGTGCGGAATATATATATTCCGTAAGTTATTATTAATTTTCAAAAAAATATACAAAATATATGAATATTCTGGAAATTAATAATAATTTACGAAATATATATTCCGCAAATTATATTGATTTTTGAAATATATATATTCCGCAAATAATATAATATATATTCATATATTTTGTATATAGGGAATATATATATTCCGCAAATAATATAATATATATTAATATATTTTGTATATTTAATAATATATATTCATTATATATATATATATATTCCGTAAACAAATTTTTCACATTTATATCTATTTTTCAGCTTTTGCGTTTGATAGAAAATGTGGAAAATTGATGATTTTCCAACTTGTATCAAACAGACACAAGTTGGAAAATATTAATTTGCCTTGGAATTGTTTGCCCTGGAATCAAATGCCCTGGAATCAAATCTCCCCCTATGTCTATGCCGGTACATACATAAAAAACCGAATTATGCAATCAAATGACATATAAGATAATATCCCCATTAAACCCTCAAACTGAGAATACTAAATGACATGTCTCCAAATCTTCATCTCTTCAAAAACTTTCAAAGCTTTTCTCATCAGGGTGTGCAATCAAAAAATGAACAATGATGTACCTACACACATGAGATAAAGCAAATACCCGTGACAAGCAACAGTTTGAAATATAATGATATGCAAAAATTGATGATCAATTAAGCTTAAGCAAATCATTCAAAAATCAACTAAACACCAAAACAATTCTCCCCCATAATTCTTCTCCCCCTTTTTATGATGTCCCCAAATAGACAAAGATGAGAAGCTGAAAGGAATGCACATGGAGAATGACACACGGTAATAAACTAATATTTTTATATTTTTCAAAAATTTTCACACATAGTATACAACAAAGAATCACACCATGAAAGATCACAAAAACAACCAAGTCAATGCTAGCGAAAATGATGGGGTGTGATCAAATTCGATAGGAAAATCAATGCATACAAACATGACATATGTGCACGATGAATATTGGATACTCCTAACTAATGAACTCAAAGTCTTCCTTTGGTGTAAAAAGGTAGAAATATAAGACATTGACTCAATCAAATCAACAAATCAAAGCTCAAAGTGATTTCCGCACCAATAACGTCCAAAACTATTTCATGCTTTTTCAGGACTTTGAAGGAAGTGTAAACCCGTTTGAATTCTCCAACCAAACTCCCTCAGATATATATTTTGAATAGAGGCTTTCTAAATTCTCAGACTTTGGAGAATTGAAGGTGAAACCTAAGTGGCCCATATTTGGCATGAATTGCTTTTTATTGCCTTTAAATTTTTTCGGGCTCTTTTAACCTCTTTGGACCCCGGATAATAAAATTCCTCCATTTTTAGGTCCTTTTGAACAGTGTCTTTTGCGCAAAGAAGAGAATTACCTTTCGCAGCCCCTCCCCGTTCTTAAACAATTACTCAGTCTCACAAAAATGGTTTTTACATGCATTCCAATCTTGTCAAGTTTTATCGCATATTGCAAGTTGTATAGACAGAATTGAGATGGAAACACTCAAGCCAACATGTTATAGACAAGTACAATCATCAAATAAAGCCGTGCATGTGTGCAATAAAGGAGATAAGAGTCAAGCATGTAGGAAAATATCACTAATTACATCTCAAAGACTCCATACAATGTAAAGCACATTGATGAAATGATGTAGCGTCTCAAATCTCTATCAAACAGTCACATGAATAAATGGAATGAAATTGTGACTTGGCTATCTTAAATGTTCATCCATAAAAGGTGCATAAAAAATACAAAAATCTTTTTGGGCTTTTCTGAAATATTTATATACAAAAAAAACAAAAATCTTTTTGGATTTTTAAAAGAATATATAAATAGTTGTACAACAAAACAATGGTACATATAGAACAGACTAGCAATAGGAAGCATATGATATGAACTTGAAGAAGCATCTTATTCTAGACAAAGACCAAGCCCTAAGTCAACTGTGTAAATCCCCAAAGACTTCTTAAGACTCTCAAATCTAAGGGCATCTAAAGGTTTCGTGAAAATATCGGCTAACTGACGGTCGGTGGGAACAAAACTCAGGGATACGACTTTCTCCTCAACTAACTGACGTATAAAGTGCTCACGTATCCTGATGTGCTTTGTGCGTGAATGCTGGACTGGATTGCGGGATATGTGTATCGCGCTCGTGTTATCACAGGAAATGATCATGGTGTCCTGTGGAATCCCATAATCTTCTAGCATTGGCTTCATCCACATGAGTTGCGTGCAGCAACTCCCGGCGGCTATGTACTCAGCCTCCGTAGTGGACAAAGAGATGGAATTTTGTTTCTTGCTCGGCCAGGAGACAAGAGCAGAACCAAAATAGAAACACCCACCAGAGGTGATCCTACAACCATCTACATCCCTGGCCCAATCAGCATCTGAATAGGCGGACAAACGGTCATCAGTATCAAAGGAATACCAAATACCGTATGAGAGAGTCCCACTCACGTATTTAATAATACGTTTTAGGGCAAGTAAGTGTGACTCTTTCGGGGACGCCTGATATCGCGCACAGACTTCAACACTAAAGGCAATGTCGGGACGACTGGCATCCAAGTAGAGAAGACTACCTATCATACTCCGATATAAGGTTTGCTCTACGTCCTTGCCTGAAGTGTCCTTACTAAGCTTGGTAGTGGTACTCATAGGTGTACGTGCATGCTTAGAGGAGTCTAAACCAAATTTCTTCACTAGGTCTCTAGCATACTTGGATTGGGAGATGAACATCCCATCCTCTAGCTGACGAACCTGAAGACCAAGGAAGAAAGTAAGCTCACCAACCATGCTCATCTCAAACTCACTTTTCATCTCCTCCTCAAAGTGGTGAGCATGTTGGGAGCTCGTGGATCCAAAGACTATGTCGTCCACATAGACTTGGGCAACCAAAATAGCACTGTCATCTCTCCTAATAAACAACGTCATATCAACTCCCCCTCTCTTGAAGCCACGGGCTAAGAGATAGGAAGTAAGCCTCTCGTACCAAGCACGGAGTGCTTGCTTCAAACCATACAAGGCTTTTCTCAGATAGTAGACGTGCTCTGGGTGCTGAGGGTCTTCAAACCCTTTTGGTTATTCCATGTAAACCTCCTCCTGTAGAATGCCATTCAGAAAGGGAACTCTTGACATCCATCTAATATAACTTGAAGCGTAGATGACATGCGATGGCGAGTAGTAAGCGGACGGACTCAAGCCTCGCAACAGGAGCAAATGTACCCCAAAGTCTATATCCTCTATCTGTGTGTAGCCTTGAGCAACCAACCTAGCTTTGTTTCGAATTATGGTACCATTTTCATCCATTTTATTCTTAAAAATCCACCGGGTACCTATCACATTAGTCTCACTAGGTCGGGGGACAAGTTCCTAGACATTATTCTTTTTAAACTGAAGCAACTCATCCTGCATAGCAGATATACAGTGTTCATCCTTGAGTGCTTCTTTATGGTTCTTGGGCTCGACTTTGGACGTGTAGCAAAGATGGCTAACAACGTTCTCTAGCTGAGCACGAGTCTTGACCCCTAGAGTGGGATCGCCAATAATAGCAGACGGGTCATGACTCTTGCGAACCCAAGCGGATGTGTCCCCTAACACATGAGTGGGGACCACAGAGTGTGAGTGGGGGACAAGGGGATCACTTTCAGATGTGTCCTCATCCTCACACTGAAGGTTAGGATCAATAATCGTCGGAGGTTCGTCATCTTGCACAGTGACGTTTATTGATTCCATAACCTTAGAGCTCTTCAGGTTAAAAACCTGGTACGCTCTGATATTCGATGAATATCCTAGCAATATTCCCTCGTCGCTCCGAGAGTCGAACTTTCCTAATTGCTTTCCATCCCGTAGGATGTAGCATTTACTCCCAAACACACGGAAATATGCCAGGTTGGGCTTCTTGCCAGCCCACAACTCATAAGGTGTCTGAAGTGTGTGTGGACGCAAATAAACCCTATTCACCGTGTGGCATGCAGTAGACACTGCCTCTACCCAAAATCTATTAGAAACTTTACGACCTAGAAGCATAGATCTAGCCATTTCCTGGATCGTTCTATTCTTTCTCTCAATAATCCCATTTTGCTGAGGAGTCTTCACAGCAGAAAACTTATATTTGATCCCAAGGCTATCACAATACAAATCTACCTTTGCTTCCTTAAATTCAGTGTCGTTGTCACTACGTATTCTGTTAATAGTGACTCCGTGTTGATTTTGTAGGACACGGCACTTGGTCGTTAAAAACTCTACAGCGTCGGATTTCTCTCTCAGAAAACCTACAATGGAGTACCTGGAGAAATCATCCACCATCAAGAGGATATACCTCTTACCACCTAGACTCTCGGTACGGGTGGGACCCATAAGATCCATGTGTATAAGCTCAAGGACATGAGAGGTGGTAATGGAATGCAACTTCCTATGGGGACTACAAATTTGTTTTCCCAACTGACAGGGTCCACAAATCGCCGAAGTTGGCCTTCCAAGAGATGGTAAGCCACGTATTAGGTCCTTTTTAGCTAAGCGAGTGAGATCTCTAATATTAACGTGACCTAGACGTTGGTTCCACAAATCCATAGGAGTGATCGTGGCGCTGTTGCAGACAAGTGAGGATGTGGGCTCTGTAATGATCCCATTTTCTTATGCCAATATATAATTGTCTTCTTTTAATTTCGTCACACTTACTATCTAATAATGATATATTATTACATATATGATATTCCGTGTTCTTAATATGACAGATCCCATTTTTAAATTTGAAGAATCAACGGTAAAATGGGTAAGATTGAGATTTTATGGCACATCCTAAGCTAAGTGATAAGTTTTGGGGTAGAAAATGTAATTTTATGAAATTTTAGGGACTTGGTTTTAATAAAGAAAGTTTTAGGGACCAAAATGAAAAATAAAAAGGGACCTTTTTGTAAATAAAATATTTTCAGGGACCTAAAAGAAATATTGAAAATATATGGTGTAAAATTACTAAAATACCCTTCAGGTGTAAAATGACCCTTATACCCTTAATAACTTTTCACCTCGTGCTTTCTTTTGAACATATCCACAGCACACGTGTCACCTCTATAGGAAAGGATAAAACTCATGTAAATCCCTAGAAAAAGGCAAAACACGTGTCTCCATTTGGTAAACCAAGACTGCAAGGCTGATCCGTTGCACGACACGTGAACGACGACTCATCAAAGTGGAACCTTATCACCCAGACACGTGTCAACACCTAAATATCTTTGGAAAACTATAAATAGGGCCTTTGGGGATCATTTGAAACTCTCACCAATTTCTTGAGAATTATAGAAAGAAAGTGTGAGAGAAAGTGTGAGAAAGTTTAAGAAGAAGTTCTTAGGGATATTCATCTTAAGGTAATCTTAATGTTATAATGCATCTTTATAGTTTTAATTTATTGTTTTATAGCTTTACTTAGTAGTTGCGATGGTAAAATACAATAAAGAATTCACTAATCAAAACTTAAACTTTAGAACAAATCCAAGTTGATTTTATAAACTTGTTTGAAATTATACGCTTTTAAAAATCATTCTTTTTAAAGAAATTGCACGTTATTATGGAATCCGATTTAAGTAATTCCAAAGTCAGGCCCAGTGAAGTTCTGTCTAGATGAGATGGTATTTAAGTGGTTCCCCTGTGACCCTCCATCTCTACTGGGAATGAATCCGGAAATTTCTGTCTAGATGAGATGGTATTTAATTGGTGCCCCTGTGACCCTCCATCTCTAATGGGAACCGACTGATGAGGAAAGACTATGAATTGAATTCTTCAATTACGATCAAGGAGTTTTAAAAGTTAACAAATGGGGATTCAGTAATCCTTTAAAAGAGGAAGTTATTATTAAAGTATAGTATAAACTGGACCTTAGAACATGTACTTAAATCTTTATCAGATTAACGTGTGATCGGAGACTCAACACCAGTAAATTTGACCTCCATTTTGGGTGAGTACTCTGACATTCCCTGCGTATTTTGATTATATGATATTATGCAAACTATATATATTTTATGAACTGCTTTTATTATCAAAATTCATGTGATACCGATGATTGATTCATTTGTGATATGTTTATATTTGTCCATATAAACATACCGATTAAAATGATTATTGAAAATGATATTGAATATTGAAAATGTGATTCGGCGTAAGGGACCTCTTTACTGACTGACCTTCCCAGTTGGGTTATCACTGGTGTGCCCTAAATAAGGCATTGTGATGAACTAGTTCGATTGACCCTCAACTACCGGGGTATAATACGGTAGAAGAATACGGTATTAGAGTGTACTTGACCATCAAAATGATATGATTGAAAGAAACAGATATCACATTTGATTTGTTGCATTCGTCTTATTCTGAGCTATCCAATTGTGATATAAATAATTTCATTTCAAAATTATATCTATTTACTGCAAGTTCCTCTCCATATATGTATATTCCTTCTCCTTTGACTTGAATAGGTATCTATTTTTTTTAAACCCTGGAATGTTTGGAGATTGAACCTCATTCGGTTTTTAGCTGATGTTGTATAAATAACCATTTTTCAGGAAACGTTTAGGCTCACGGACGGAACGAAAATGGACTATATTGAAGATTTAGCTTTTAGAGCTCTTTTTGTAAAATGTTTATTTAGAGCATGTCTGCCTCTCTTGTAATAAGGTTTAAATTTTTTCTTAAGTTGTAACTCGTTGTTACTTTTAATATATATGAAGTTTCCTTTAGAAAGCTCTGGTGACGTAATTCCTTTACTTTTAGTATTTTACGATTCATAACCATGTGATAATATATCCGTTGCATTTTTTTAAGGAAACAATTAAATCGAAATATGTGTTGCCTAAGTGGCATGTCAAGACACTCGTTCCCTAATACTATTTTGGGTCAGGGACGTGACAGAGGTGGTATCATAGCAATTATCCTTTGTCCTCACCCCTTGCACTAATAGTTTACCGGCTTGATTATAGACTTTACAAGCATCCCGGTCAAACTTTACTACAAAGTCAGCGTCGCAGAATGCTGAGAAGGTTTGCTTTCAAACCTTTGACGTACAACACATTCTCTAGCTTAGGAAATCCTGGTAACTCTACAGTACCTCTTCCTACAATGCTAGACTTGCTCCCATCTCCAAAGGTGACTCTGCCATCCTGATAATCCTCAAGAGTCGTAAAAAAAGAGGCATCACCTGTCATGTGTCTGGAGCACCCACTGTCAAAATACCACTGTGAGGTATTATGTGATTTGAGAGCAACATGAACAACGAAGGCCTTTTTATCTTTCTTAGGTACCCAAGAAGTGGTGACCTTTTCTTTGCCTTTGTTGTTGTTGGTTTTAGCTGGAATGTGAGAAGCATTCACTAACGGCAAAGACTTCCATCGGAATTCTTCCATTAAACTCTGGGACGTGGCAGCTAAGAACACAACTCTCTCTCTCAGACTAGAAAACTCAACAGTATGACGTGGTGGAGCAGTAGTATGTCGTGTCCGACCCATGCTATAGCAAAACTCCCTAAGGTGGCCTTTTCTTTTGCAATAAGTACAAAAGAACACAGTCAAAGGCGGACCTTGGTTTGCCTTTCTTGGTCGAACTTTCCTTCGAGGTTTTTGACGATGGCCATAAGGAGTCGTAGTAAATTCAGGGACTGGTCCAGGTGCAATATGGGACGTGGAGGAACCATCATAACCAATTCCCTGCCTATCACCAAAACCTAAAGCGGGGCCGAGGAGCATCTTTCCCATTTTTCCAGATTTGTCCTCGATTTGTATCTTGACTTCCCGTGCTTTCTCAAGATCATGAGTCAGCTGGGCAACAAGGGCTTCAAGTTTCTTCCGAGTCTCCACGGAGGAATGAAGCTCACTCGTAAGACTAGCCACTTGCTTAGTCAAGTCCCATTTTTCTTTCTCAAAATTACTCTCTCTCTCTTTAAACAAACTCTCTTTCTCAACACAAGCAGATTCTCTCTCTCTAAGGGCGGTGCAGGTGGAGGACTCTCTCTCTCTAGCTTTTATTAAATCTTCCTCTAAGCCGGTGATCTGAAGAACTAACGCTTTGTTACGCTTTTTAGTTTTAAATGACTCAGAATATAACTCAGCGTAGGCGCGTTGAATATCACTCTTGCTCTCACTTGTGTCATCCTCCCCCTCACTCACATCGCTCTCACTGTCGAGGTGTCCCTGTGAAGCATCATCCTCATCGATGTGAGGAGAACTGGAAGTGATCACATGAGTAGCCATGAATGCGGTGAAGTTACACTCATGCGGTGACTCAACTCCAGAATCCACCGACTCGACCTCACTGTCGTCGCTAAGGGTGGCATTAAGGACAGCTTTCCCTTTCACTCTGTTCAGACGTGTGTCACACTCAAAGGATCTATGACCCCTATCGTCGCACTCAAAGCATCTCTCACTTTATTTCTTAGGAGGATCTTTACAAACTTTTTCATTTTTCTTTTCAAACTTGTTTTTCTCAAATTTCTTTTTATCTTGAAAATTGCCATTTTTCTTAAATTTGAGATTTTTTTTGCAAAAAAGAGCCAAATCATCTAAGTCAAAGTCACAATCAGAATATGACGTGTCAGTCTCTCTCTTTCTAGATGATTCTACCCTCTTTCTAGCCGACCCCTCACTCTTTCTCTCTTGGACATTAAGTGCAATTCCCTTATCTTTCGACCTAGCAGTTTTAGGGAACATATCAATTTCATATGTTTGCAAATCTCCTACAAGTTCTTTCAATTTTAGCGTATTTAAATTACCCATAGAATTTAGCACAGTGACTTTAGGGATAAAACGCTTAGGCAAAGAACGAAGAATCTTTTTAACAACTCTCGCATTAGGAATATGTTTACCAAGATTAAAGCTAGTATTAACAATGTCAGAAAGTCTAGCATAAAAATCATCAAAACATTCAGTCTCATGCATGAGAATCTTTTGTTGAAAATTTTGATCAAATTGGTGAGCCCTTCATATTTTAAAATTTTTGTTTTTATTCCTATAGAACAGCTTAGAGTGTGTGTGTGTGTGTGTGTGTGTGTGTGTGTGTGTGGTCAATACATGAATTTATTTTTGTATTTGAATTAACCCATGAATTTATTTTTGTATTTGAATTAACCCATGAATTTATTTTTGTATTTGAATTAACCCATTATATGAAACATACTTGAAATTAAATATAGTGCGCATAGATACTAGCATTCTAGTTCTTATGCGTACGCATTCAATAGCCCTTAGACTCATTCGAGAGTCATTACCCCTGTAATGAGATCTCTCAAATTGTCCCGTTTGGACAGTTTGAGACTGTATAATTTCTGTATAATATTCTTATTGGCTTAAAGTTGTTACTTTTGGAGGAAGTTCTGCAGTCATATCTTAATGTTCTCTGGGTACATACTAGATTGACAAGTGTGACTGTTATTTCAATTGACCAATTGAAATAAAACTCACACCTGCTAATCTACGTCGTGTACTTGGAGAACTAAGGGGATATGCTGTCGAATTTTTTTCAAATCGTAACAATGTGCATGAGCTGTTAAGTATATTACAGAAAAATGCATTCTTGAATGGGATAGGACCACTTACCCTTTAATAGGATAATTAAATGATGGGATAATTAAATAAAACATACTATAAATCTAAGTTTTGTTTACCTTTAATAGGTGTTTAGTTGTGGTAGCTGTGATGGGATATCTGAAATACAAAGAGTGGATGGGTGAGACTAATAGAATGGGGGATGTGTTTCGCAGAGGTGCTAACGAATTTGTGAAATATGCAAAGAGATGTCGTAATGATGAAGAGTTTTCGTGTCCGTGTGCTAGGTGTAAGAATGGTAAGGTGTTTGAGTGGAAAACAGTTGAACTACATTTGTTAAGATCGGGTATGCAAGATAGTTATCGATTTTGGAATTTTCAAGGTGAATTGAAAGTTCCTTTTGTCCCCGACCAACCTTCACAACAACCTTCAACAGGTAGAATAGATGTAGAAGGGGACGACGTAGATCATAATATATTAGAGGATTTAGTTGATGATGCGTACGGGGTTTATGAAGCTGAGGAGAATGAGGTTACTGATGATGTAGAAGATTCAAGTGCTCGTGAAGATAACACGATAAAACTTGACGATGACTACCAAAGTTTAAAATTTAAGGCGACCCAACCGTTATACTCTGGCTGTGAGAAAGATCAAACAACTTTACATGCCATGGTTGGTTTGAACAGTTTGAAGACGTAGTACGGTTTATCTGGCAATAGCGTGACAGGAATTCTGAAATGGGTGAAGGGCTTATTACACAAGGTGAATACACTTCCAAATAGCTATCCTGTTATGAAGAACAGTTTGAAAGGCTTGGGAATGAAGTATAAATCGATTCATGCTTGTGTGTATGACTGCATACTATACCGAAAGGAGTATGAAAATCTCGATCGTTGTCCGGTATGCGATGAACCTAGATATGCCCAATCTACTAGTAAGGAAGGCACAAGCTCAAAAGTGCCTCAAAAAGTATTGAAATATTTTCCCGTTCGGCCTAGATTAAAGCGATTTTTCACAGTACCATGGATTGCAAAGGCAATGACTTGGCATGCTAGGGCAGAAGTAGGGGGTAATATCATGCGTCATCCTATTGATTCTACTGCCTGGCGGAGGATGAATTTTGAGTATCCCGATTTTGCTCGAGAACAACGCAACATTCCTTTGGCTATATCAACAGATGGTTTCAATCCATTTGGAAATCTAAGAACCAATCAGAGTGTATGGCTAGTGATCCTAGCCCCACTCAACCTCCCTCCTTCACAGTGTATGAGACTTGAATTTTCGATGATGGCTTTATTGATACCTGGGCCAAAGGCACCAAGTGAAGACATTGATATCTACCTGGCTCCTTTGGTAGAAGAGTTAAATGAGTTGTGGGAAGAGGTTGTGCAATCATTTGACTCTTTTAGAAAAGAAGAGTTTACGCTGAAAGCTATGTTGATGTGGGAAATTCATGATTTTCCAGCTTATGGGACATTATCCGGATGTGTAGTACATGGTTATTTGGGGTGTCCTATTTGTGGAGAGGAGACTGAATCTCTTCATCTATCCTCTAGCTTAAAAAATGTATACCATTGCCACAGGAGGTTTTTACCCCAGCTCATAGTTTCAGATTTGAGAAAGGTTCCAATTTTTTATTGGGCGGAGTTGAACATAGGCTACCGTCGAGACAACTTTCGGGTTCAGAAATTAAAAGTAAATCTTCTGAATGTGGCCCAAATAGGCCAGGTAAGAATCCCAAATTTAAGAATGCCAAGCATAAGAAGACCCCAACTGGGAATGAAGCTGAGATAAGAAAGGCATGGTCTCGGAGGTTAATTTTATTTGACTTGCCTTATTGGAAGAAAAACCCGGTGCGCCATGTATTGGATGTGATGCATGCAGAGAAGAACTTCGCTGAACATATTGTGGGTACTTGCCTTGGGGGGAGTCATTCGAAGGATGGAGAAAATGCACGAAAAGACCTTAAAACGTTAAAACTTAAACCACAACTATAGTTGAAAGAAGATAGTAGGGGAAGGACAATAATTCCCCCTGGTGCGTTTACTTTGACGAGTGAGGAAAGGAAGGTGCTTCTAGACACAATATATAATTTGAAGGGCCCATCTACTTTTTCGTCCAACTTGCAAAGGATTGTGAATTATGTTACTCATGATTTACATAAGTGTAAGTCCCACGATTGGCATGTGATCATGCAATTGGTTCCTTTATTGTTTAAGCACTGTTTCTCCAAGCACAAGGATTTGCGTAGGGCTATTATGCAAATTAGTATTACCTTCTCCCTCTTGTGTGAGAAGGTAATGAATCGAGAACACATAGTGGCCGCAAAATAGGCTGTGAACAAAGCGATTTGTGTATTGGAGAAGTACTTTCCCCCAGCATTCTTTGACATAAGTGTTCACTTGTTGGTACACCTATGCGACGAGGCACTTCTTTGTGGTCCAGTTAGATGTCGGTGGATGTATCCGTTTGAAAGATTGATGAAAGTTTTTAAAGATTATGTCAAGAATACGCGATATATTGCAGGATCAATTGCAGAGGAATACATCACCGTGGAGTCATCAATATATACTCGGGAATATATGCCTGACTCGACCAGCGTTGATGACACTGATGAATTCCTCGATGATGGTGGTAATGTGATGGGAAAACGAGTGAAATTAACGAGTTTGCAACATGAACAAGTAGCTCGTTATCTATTTGACACACATGAAGATGTCGAAGAATATGGAAAAAGTAAGTTTCGAATATTATAATGTTTAACATTATGTTAGATTATTTTATACATGATTAATTTTGTAATATGCAGTAAATATGAAGCCTGTGAGAACAATAAAAAACGAAAAATAATGGTACAATCAGACAGCGAATTTAGGCTATGATTGACACAAGAGGTAATTATAATGAAAACAGTTGTTATATAACGTTACATTACACTAAAATTTTACCACTAATATAATTAATTTATCTATATTCTCAGCTCCTAAAGATGGGTGATGCGACATCAAGGCTTGCTCGTCTAGCCACTGGACCCTTGTTCGTGGCACAAGAGTACAAAAAGTATCGATTGAACGGTTACATTTTCGGTGCTAAAGTGTACGAGGAAAGTACAAATGTACAGAA
The DNA here is from genome assembly GCA_949130495.1 of Sambucus nigra. Taxonomy (NCBI): domain Eukaryota; kingdom Viridiplantae; phylum Streptophyta; class Magnoliopsida; order Dipsacales; family Adoxaceae; genus Sambucus; species Sambucus nigra. The sequence continues at coordinate 585,114,224 of OX422209.1, forward strand.
CTCGGGAATTTCATACAAGGCTCTTACTTTCTTTCGAGCGAGCGCAAAAGATAAAAACCTCGTTGAAGCTGAAATGACTTACTATGGTGTAATCCAAAATATATTTGAATTGGATTATATAAGCTTCAAAGAGGTTGTATTTTACTGTGAATGGGTAAGAGTTGAGGATAAAAATTCTTGTAAAGTTGATCCTGTCACCAATTTGATCATGGTTGACTTGTCCAAGTTGAAGAGCAACGACCACGTGAGCGATGAGCCGTTTGTTTGTGCATTTCAAAGGGTTAAGCAAGTGTTTTACTCGGAGTATATTAATAACGAGCCGTGGTCAATTGTCCAACACGCGCCAAGGCGTCTAAATAGTAGTGTGGATGACTTGGCTGCTCCTACCGAATATCAATCCATTTTTTATGATAACCCGAATTTGAAACAATTTTTCAATTTGTAATAAATATTTCAATTTGTACCGAAACATCCATTTTTAATGCTTTTACTTGATCTGCACTTTATCATTTTCACTCTTGTGTAGTGTGCGTGTGTGGAAAGGAGATTAATACATAAATATTCCAACTACATCTAAGTTTTGTTTATACTAATCCATGAATATACGCTTCTTACCTTTAATAGGTGATTAGTACATAGTTATATGGGGTGTCCTATTTGTGGAGAGGAGATTGAATCTCTTCATCTATCCGAACACTAAGAAATGCCATAATCCTATGGAGCGATGCTCTGCAAATTCCTCCCAACCGTTATGTAGCCAAACATCACCAGTTGAAGTTGTCAATTCCACTTTCCATACCCCACCATTTGGAACTTCTAGCAAAACATGGGAGACCATTGAAAGGTGGAATTGACAACTTCAACTGCTGATTTTTGGCTACACAACGGTTGGAAGGAATTTGCAACGCATAACTCCATAGGATTATGGTATTTCTTAGTGTTTAGATATGAAGAGAATTATAATTGACACGATTGTCCGGGGTACATTAGTTGGAAGGAGGTGCCATATGAGCTCAAGTTAGCTGTTTGAGTGACACTACAGGTAATGTATTTATATTTATATGTCAATTTCGATTTCGATTTCAATTACGATTTATATTTATCTATATTTGAGGGGCGGATACTAATTTTACTTTATTTCAATTCAGGGGACAGGGAGTGGCCCTAAGGGTAGGCCACATATGCTCTATACTTATGTGGCTATTCGGACGAGAAGGGAAGGATAAGGAGGTGTTCCCGAGCGTCGCAGTACAAAATCTCTTTTCCATGCAAATAATTTGTAGATTTGAGATAAAATGATGGTGATGTTGTTTCTTTTTAAATAGTTTCTTATTTGAATATATATTTGCATTATCTTTAGTTTGTTCGGATATATGATGTTTGGAACAGGTACAACGTTGCTATAACAGGTACAAATATACTGCTGGGCAGTGGCAGTGGCAGTGGCCATACTGCCCAGCAGATTTTTTTTAAATTCTGCCCAGAATTGTCACGGTCATTGACCGTGACAATTTTTTAGAAAGGGTCACGGCTTTGTCACGGTTATAAACCGTGACAAACGTGTCACGGTCATTGACCGCGACACGACCGTGACACAAAACTCGAGTTTTGTGTTAAGGTCAATGACCGTGACACGACTGTGACAAAAAAAGTTGTCTCGCCTCGAAATGTCACGGTCATTGACCTTGACAATTTGGATTTTTCAAGGTCAATGACCTTGACAAATGGGCAGATTTGGTGTAGTGGTAGAAGAATACGGTATTAGAGTGTACTTGGCCATCAAAATGATATGATTGAAAAAAACAGATATCACATTTGATTTGTTGCATTCGTCTTATTCTGAGCTATCCAATTGTGATATAAATAATTTCATTTCAAAATTATATCTATTTACTGCAAGTTCCTCTCCATATATGTATATTCCTTCTCTTTTGACTTGAATAGGTATTTATTTTCTGAAAACCCTGGAATGTTTGGAGATTGAACCTCATTCGGCTTTTAGCTGATGTTGTATAAATAACCATTTTTCAGGAAACGTTTAGGCTCACGGACGGAACGAAAATGGACTATATTGAAGATTTAGCTTTTAGAGCTCTTTTTGTAAAATGTTTATTTAGAGCATGTCTGGCTCTCTTGTAATAAGGTTTAAATTTTTTCTTAAGTTGTAACTCATTGTTACTTTTAATATATATGAAGTTTCCTTTAGAAAGCTCTGATGACGTAATTCCTTTACTTTCAGTATTTTACGATTCATAACCATGTGATAATATATCCGTTGCGTTTATTTAAGGAAACAATTAAATCGAAATATTTGTTGCCTAAGTGGCATGTCAAGACACTCGTTCCCTAATACTATTTTGGTTCAGGGTCGTGACAGAGGTGGTATCAGAGCATAGGTTATGAACCCGTAGACTACTGAACATGAGTTTCGAACGTTATAGATTTTAAGTTTCCATACATAGGATACATGATTAAATATCTGACTTATGTGATAACCCTCCACATGTATTAAAATATATATAATTATTTATATATCACTGTTCTTCTAAATTGCAATCTTGGGCTAGTGTAATACATCTTACGTTTGGCCATGACTGTAGAAAATAACCAAGGCAAGATCAACTCCAGGAACTAGTGGTTCGAGTATGGAAGGACTGGAAGGTGCATACAAGGCAATTGAAAGTCTAGCAAGAATTGTGGAGCATCAGGTGAATAATGGAGCACCAAGGAATCTTGAACTAAGTAGTTGTACTATTGAACAGTTCAAGAAGTTGAATCCGTCGTCTTTTAAAGGGACTCCTAACCCCACTGAAGCAGAAAATTGGGTGATGCAAATGGAAAAGATGTTTGATGTTCTTAAGTGTACAGATGAACAACGGGTTTTATTTGGAACATTCATGTTAGAAGGTGAAGCCGAACATTGGTGGAGAATGACTAAGAGAATGCATGGGGAAAGGAATAATCCCATAGGTTGGAATGACTTCTTAGTGTGCAAGACCAAAAAGCAGCTGACTTCATGGGTCTGGTTCAAGGAAATATGACGATTAGTCAATATGAGGCAAAGTTTACTGAGTTATCCCATTTTGCACCTCATGTTGTGATAACCGATGTTTTAAGAGCCAAGAAGTTTGAGCGTGGGTTAAGGTTGAATATTTGTAGCCGAATTTCCATCCTAAAGTTGACATCATATAATGACAGGGTGGCTAGGGCAACAATAGCTGAGAAGGATAGTGAAGAATATAATCAGGTTAGAGAAGGGAAGAGGAAGTTTGGAGAACAAAGAGGAAGGAACCCCAATAACAAACCCTTTAGGACTATACCTAATATAGGACAACCTTTAGTAAACAAACCCTCTAATGTTGATAAATGCCAACGTTGTGGTAATATTCATAGAAGGCGACCGTGTTACCTGGAGATGGGGAGTTGCTTTGGGTGTGGCCAAAAGGGGCATAAAATGCGAGATTGTCCTAACAAAGGGAAGACGGCAACACGGACTTATAATGACAATAAGGATCAGGGCAGACAAGGTAGAGTCTTTAATCTTTCCGATGCAAAGGCTTCTAATGCAGTAGTGTCAGGTACACTTTCTATATGTGCACAACCTTTTCAAGTTTTAATTTATCCTGGTTCTACCCATTCATTTGTGTCTGTGCATTTTGTTAATCGCTTTCCTAATATTCTTGAATCCTTGAATCATATCATACACGTTTCTACTCCTTCGGGTGAGTTATTGACGGGAACAATAGTATATAAGTCTTGCCCTATAAATGTCAGCCATAAACTATTCGCTGATTTGATAGTTTTAGACATAAGAGATTTTGAAGTCATTTTGGGGATGGATTGGTTAGCATCATACCATGCTAGGGTGGATTGTTTTGAGAAGAGAGTTATTTTCCAAATTCCTAACCAACCAGAATTCAGTTTTAAAGAAACTAGCATCTTATCTCCCATGTGTATTATCTCTGCAATGCAAGCTTGTAGTTTTCTTAAGAAGGGATGTCAAGGATTCCTTGCTAGTGTTATTGATTTGCAAACAAAAGAGCCTAGTTTAGAAGATATTCCTATAGCTAAGCTTTTTCCAGATGTTTTTCCACATGATTTGCCCAGTCTACCTCCCAGTAGAGAAGTAGAATTTACCATTGACCTTATTCCTGGAACCACACCAATCTCAAAACCACCTTATCGCATGGCACCTTTAGAATTAAGGGAATTAAAAGTTCAATTACAAGATCTGTTAGACAAGGGTTTTATTAGTCCTAGTATATCCCCTTGGGATGCTCAAGTGTTATTTGTTAAAAAGAAGGATGGAACGATGAGGTTATGTATAGATTATCGTGAACTAAATAAGGTGACCATTAAGAATAAATACCCCTTACCTAGTATAGATGATTTGTTTGACCAACTGCAAGGTGCACAAGTATTTTCGAAGATTGACCTTAGGTCAGGCTATCACCAATTAAAGATTAAGGAAGAGGATATTTTGAAATCATCTTTTCGTACTAGATATGGTCACTATGAATTTCTTGTGATGCCATTTGGATTAACTAATGCACCAGCTGCTTTTATGGATATGATGAATAGAGTGTTTAGGAAATATCTGGATCAGTGTGTGGTTGTTTTCATTAATGACATCCTTATTTATTCCAAAGGTATTGAAGAACACGAGAAACATTTGGATATAGTATTACAAATCCTTAGGAAAGAGAAATTATATGCGAAATTAAAGAAGTGTGAATTTTGGTTGCCTAGTGTTTCTTTTCTAGGACATGTCATATCCAAGTGGGGAGTGTCGGTTGATCCTCAAAAGATCGAGGCTATACTAGATTGGCCAAGACCAACTAATGTGATGGAGATTCGTAGTTTCCTAGGGTTAGCAGGTTATTATCGAAGATTTGTTGAAGGATTTTCTAGTATTTCCAAACCTCTCTCTAGGTTAACACAAAAGACGGTGAAATATGAATGGTTTGAGGAAGTTAAGAATAGTTTTCGAGAACTTAAGAATCGATTAGTAACTGTCCCAATTTTGACTATTCCTTCCAGTACAGGAGGATTTGTGATTTATAGTGATGCTTCTAAAAATGGTTTGGGATGTGTGCTAATGCAAAATGGAAAAGTAGTAGCTTATACCTCGTGACAGTTAAAACCACATGAGCAAAATTATCCAACCCGTGACTTAGAATTAGCAGCGGTAATTTTTGCTCTTAAGATTTGGAGACATTATTTGTATGGTGAGACTTGTGAGATTTATACCGATCATAAGAGTTTGAAATATATCTTTACTCAGAAAGAATTGAACATGAGACAAAGGAGGTGGTTAGAATTGATGAAGGATTATGATGTAAATATTCACTATCACCCGAGGAAAGCTAATGTAGTTGCCGACGCTTTGAGTAGAAAGTCTACACCAAATTTAGCATGCCTTATTACCATCCAGGAAGCTCTATTGAAAGATTTGAGAAGTATGGAAATAGATGTAAGTATTTATAGTGAAGGAGGAATAATCGCAAACTTACAAATACAACCCACGTTGATGGAAAGAATTAAAGTTGCACAAGTAAATGACCCACAACTGAGGAAGATTAAAGAAGGGGTTATTGAAGGGAAGATAATTGAATTTGCGATACGAGATGATATATTAAGGTTTGGAAATAGAGTCTGTATACCTGGGGATGCCCAACTAAAGAGGCAGATTTTGGAGGAAGTCATTACTCGAGATTCGCAGTTCATCCCAGAAATACCAACATGTATAGAGATCTCCGAGAAGTGTTTTGGTGGAATAACATGAAAAGGGAGATAGAAAAGTTTGTATCTCAGTGTTTGATCTGTCAGCAAGTAAAAGCTGAACATCAGAAACCATCAGGATTATTACAACCTTTGCCAATCCCTGAGTGGAAGTGGGAACATATTACCATGGATTTTGTGACAGGGATACCAAGGAGTTCCAATGGTAATGATTCCATTTGGGTAATTATTGATAGGTTAACTAAATCTTCTCATTTTCTTGCCATTAAGATTACATATTCCTTAGAAAAGTTAGCTAAATTGTATATACGGAAAATTATTAAGCTTCATGGAACCCCAGTTTCAATTGTTTCTGATCGTAGCCCTAGATTCGTGTCTCGCTTTTGGAAAAGCCTACAAGTAGCCATGGGAATAAAATTGAATTTCAGCACCGCTTTTCATCCTCAAACAGACGGACAATCGGAGAGAACCATCCAAACCTTAGAGGATATGCTTAGGGCATGTGTACTTGATTTGAAGGGGAATTGGGACGATCATTTACCGTTAGTAGAATTTGCATATAATAATAGCTATCAAGCAAGTATTCAAATGTCTCCGTATGAGGCACTCTATGGTAGAAGGTTTCGTTCTCCTGCATGTTGGGAAGAAGTTGGGGAAAGAAAATTATTGAGACCAGAATTGATTCAGGTCACAATAGAGAAAGTGAAATTGATACAAGACCGACTTCAAATCGCTCAAAGCTGTCAAAAGAGTTATGTTGACAATCGACGCCGACCGTTAGAATTCCAAAGAGGAGACTATGTTTCCTTACGAGTATCACCGACAAAGGGAGTAATCCGATTTGGGAAGAAAGGAAAGTTAAGTCCAAGATACATAGGGCCTTTTGAAATCCTTGAAAGGATAGGTGTTGTTGCGTATAGAATAGCCTTACCCCCTGAACTCTCAAGTGTGAATAATGTGTTTCATGTTTCAATGATGAAGAAATACATCCCTGATCCAGCACATATCTTAAGTCACGAGCCTCTACAAGTTGGAGAAGATTTGACATACATTGAGCATCCAGTGGAAATCTTGGACCATAAAGATCAAATATTACGAACCAAGGATATTCCATTAGTCAAAGTGTTATGGAAGAATCATTCTGTTGAAGAAGCAACATGGGAGCGGGAAGATGAAATAAAAGAGAGATATCCATACCTTTTTGGAAATTAATGTAAGTAAAGTTTGGGGACTAAACTTTTGATAAGGAGGGTTGGATGTAATGACCCCATTTTCTTATGCCAATATATAATTGTCTTCTTTTAATTTCGTCACACTTACTATCTAATAATGATATATTATTACATATATGATATTTCGTGTTCTTAATATGACAGATCCCATTTTTAAATTTGAAGAATCAACGGTAAAATGGGTAAGATTGAGATTTTATGGCACATCCTAAGCTAAGTGATAAGTTTTGGGGTAGAAAATGTAATTTTATGAAACTTTAGGGACTTGGTTTTAATAAAGAAAGTTTTAGGGACCAAAATGAAAAATAAAAAGGGACCTTTTTGTAAATAAAATATTTTCAGGGACCTAAAAGAAATATTAAAAATATATGGTGTAAAATTACTAAAATACCCTTCAGGTGTAAAATGACCCTTATACCCTTAATAACTTTTCACCTCGTGCTTTCCACCTCGTGCTTTCTTTTGAACATATCCACTGCACACGTGTCACCTCTATAGGAAAGGATAAAACTCATGCAAATCCCTAGAAAAAGGCAAAACACGAGTCGTCGTTTGGTAAACCAAGACTGCAAGGCTGATCCGTTGCACGACACGTGAACGACGACTCACCAAAGTGGAACCTTATCACCCAGACACGTGTCAACACCTAAATATCTTTGGAAAACTATAAATAGGGCCTTTGGGGATCATTTGAAACTCTCACTAATTTCTTGAGAATTATAGAAAGAAAGTGTGAGAGAAAGTGTGAGAAAGTTTAAGAAGAAGTTCTTAGGGATATTCATCTTAAGGTAATCTTAATGTTATAATGCATCTTTATAGTTTTAATTTATTGTTTTATAGCTTTACTTAGTAGTTATGATGGTAAAACAAAATAAAGAATTCACTAATCAAAACTTAAACTTTAGAACAAATCCAAGTTGATTTTATAAACTTGTTTGAAATTATACGCTTTTAAAAATCATTCTTTTTAAAGAAATTGCTCGTTATTATGGAATCCGATTTAAGTAATTCCAAAGTCAGGCCCAATGAAGTTCTCTCTAGATGAGATGGTATTTAAGTGGTGCCCCTGTGACCCTCCATCTCTACTGGGAATGAATCCGGAAATGTTCTGTCTAGATGAGATGGTATTTAAGTGGTGCCCCTGTGACCCTCCATCTCTACTGGGAACCGACTGATGAGGAAAGACTATGAAATGAATTCTTCAATTACGATCAAGGAGTTTTAAAAGTTAACAAATGGGGATTCAGTAATCCTTTAAAAGAGGAAGTTATTATTAAATTATAGTATAAACTGGACCTTAGAACGTGTACTTAAATCTTTCTCAGATTAACGTGTGATCGGAGACTCAACACCAGTAAATTTGACCTCCATTTTGGGTGAGTACTCTGACACTCCCTGCGTATTTTGATTATATGATATTATGCAAACTATATATATTTTATGAACTGCTTTTATTATCAAAATTCATGTGATACCGATGATTGATTCATTTGTGATATGTTTATATTTGTCCATATAAACATACCGATTAAAATGATTATTGAAAATGATATTGAATATTGAAAATGTGATTCGGCGTAAGGGACCTCTTTACTGACTGACCTTCCCAGTTGGGTTATCGCTGGTGTGCCCTAAATAAGGTGTTATGATGAACTAGTTCGATTGACCCTCAACTACCGGGGTATAATACGGTAGAAGAATACGGTATTAGAGTGTACTTGGCCATCAAAATGATATGATTGAAAGAAACAGATATCACATTTGATTTGTTGCATTCGTCTTATTCTGAGCTATCCAATTGTGATATAAATAATTTCATTTCAAAATTATATCTATTTACTGCAAGTTCCTCTCCATATATGTATATTCCTTCTCTTTTGACTTGAATAGGTATCTATTTTCTGAAAACTCTGGAATGTTTGGAGATTGAACCTCATTCGGCTTTTAGCTGATGTTGTATAAATAACCATTTTTCAGGAAACGTTTAGGCTCACGGACGGAACGAAAATGGACTATATTGAAGATTTAGCTTTTAGAGCTCTTTTTGTAAAATGTTTATTTAGAGCATGTCTGGCTCTCTTGTAATAAGGTTTAAATTTTGTCTTACGTTGTAACTCGTTGTTACTTTTAATATATATGAAGTTTCCTTTAGAAAGCTCTGATGACGTAATTCCTTTACTTTCAGTATTTTACGATTCATAACCATGTGATAATATATCCGTTGCATTTTTTTAAGGAAACAATTAAATCGAAATATGTGTTGCCTAAGTGGCATGTCAAGACACTCGTTCCCTAATACTATTTTGGGTCAGGGTCGTGACAGAGATGGTATCATAGCAATTATTCTTTGTCCTCACCCCTTGCACTAATAGTTTACCGGCTTGATTATAGACTTTACAAGCATCCCGGTCAAACTTTACTACAAAGTCAGCGTCGCACAGCTGGCTAATGCTGAGAAGGTTTGCTTTCAAACCTTTGACGTACAACACATTCTCTAGCTTAGGAAATCCTGGTAACTCTACAGTACCTCCTCCTACAATGCTAGACTTTCTCCCATCTCCAAAGGTGACTCTGCCATCCTGATAATCCTCAAGAGTCGTAAAAAAAGAGGCATCACCTGTCATGTGTCTGGAGCACCCACTATCAAAATACCACTGTGAGGTATTATGTGCTTTGAGAGCAACATGAACAACGAAGGCCTTTTTATCTTTCTTAGGTACCCAAGAAGTGGTGACCTTTTGTTTGCCTTTGTTGTTGTTGGTTTTAGCTGGAATGTGAGAAGCATTCACTAACGGCAAAGACATCCGTCGAAATTCTTCCATTAAACTCTGGGACGTGGCAGCTAAGAACTCAACTCGCTCTCTCAGACTAGAAAACTCATCATTATGACGTGGTGGAGCAGTAGTATGTCGTGTCCGACCCATGCTATAGCAAAACTCCCTAAGGTGGCCTTTTCTTTTGCAATAAGTACAAAAGAACACAGTCAAAGGCGGACCTTGGTTTGCCTTTCTTGGTCGAACTTTCCTTCGAGGTTTTTGACGATGGCCATAAGGAGTCGTAGTAAACTCAGGGACTGGTCCAGGTACAATATGGGACGTGGAGGAACCATCATAACCAATTCCCTGCCTATCACCCAAACCTAAAGCGGGGCCGAGGAGCATCTTTCCCATTTTTCCAAATTTGTCCTCGATTTGTACCTTGACTTCCCGTGCTTTCTCAAGATCATGAGTCAGCTGGGAAACAAGGGCTTCAAGTTTCTTCCGAGTCTCCACGGAGGAATGAAGCTCACTCATAAGACTAGCCACTTGCTTAGTCAAGTCCCATTTTTCTTTCTCAAAATTACTCTCTCTCTCTCTTTAAACAAACTCTCTTTCTCAACACAAGCAGATTCTCTCTCTCTAAGGGCGATGCATGTGGAGGACTCTCTCTCTCTAGATTTTCTTAAATCTTCCTCTAAGCCGGTGATCTTAAGAAATAACGCTTTGTTACGCTTTTTAGTTTTAAATGACTCAGAATATAACTCAGCGTAGGCGCGTTGAATATCACTCTTACTCTCACTTGTGTCATCCTCCCCCTCACTCACATCGCTCTCACTGTCGAGGTGTCCCTGTGAAGCATCATCCTCATCGATGTGAGGAGAACTGGAAGTGATCACATGACTATACATGAATGTGGTGAAGTTACACTCATGCGGTGACTCGACTCCAGAATCCACCGACTCGACCTCACTGTCGTCGCTAAGGGTGGCATTAAGGACAGCTTTCCCTTTCTCTCTGTTCAGACGTGTGGCACACTCAAAGGCTCTATGACCCCTATCTTCGCACTCAAAGCATCTCTCACTTTCTTTCTTAGGAGGATCTTTAAAAACTTTTTCATTTTTCTTTTCAAACTTGTTTTTCTCAAATTTCTTTTTATCTTGAAAATTGCCATTTTTCTTAAATTTGAGGATTTTTTTGCAAAAAGAGCCAAATCATCTAAGTCAAAGTCACAATCAGAATATGACGTGTTAATCTCTCTCTTTCTAGATGATTCTACCCTCTTTCTAGCCGACCCCTCACTCTTTCTCTCTTGGACATTAAGTGCAATTCCCTTATCTTTCGACCTAGCAGTTTTAGGGAACATATCAATTTCATATGTTTGCAAATCTCCTACAAGTTCTTTCAATTTTAGCGTATTTAAATTACCCATAGAATTTAGCACAGTGACTTTAGGGATAAAACGCTTAGGCAAAGAATGAAGAATCTTTTTAACAACTCTCGCATTAGGAATATGTTCACCAAGATTAAAGCTAGTATTAACAATGTCATAAAGTCTAGCATAAAAATCATCAAAACATTCAGTCTCATGCATGGTGATGGTTTCAAATTGAGTTGTCAAATTTTGCAATTTAAACTCTTTCACAGCATTAGTTCCTTCATGGGTGAGTTGTAAAACATCCCATGCCTCTTTTGACATGGTGCACGTCATTATGCGTTTGAACTCATCAGGTGTGACAGACCCAGAAATAGCACTTAGACCCTTAGAATTAAAAGATGGCCATTTAAATTCTTCTTCAGTCCAAGAAGTGACAGGTTTCAAATTAATCACATTCTCGACAGTCACGGAGGGAGGTGTCCACCCTCTTTCAACCAAAATCCAGACACGTTCATCAATGGCTTTTAATGCAGATCTCATACGGGCTTTCCAATATGCATAGTTTGTCCCGTCAAAAACTAGCATTTTATTATATAACTTCTCCATAATGAACACACTCGTTTTTAAAAAATCAATTTTTTAGAAAATTGATATCTTAGAAAAAATTTAGCGGAAAATTACACGGTAAATTTGTGCAACTGGCTCTGATACCAATCTGAGAAGGAAGAGTGCGCTTGCGTTCAAATAAGGAAGTTATTTAATTAAACACAGTTTTTTCCAAACAAGTTCTAAACATGCATTTATATGTGATTAACTACGATGATGAAACATGCAAGAACACATATATGAGGAAAAATCCCCAACGGGGCAAAACCTTTTATTGTCACAATAATTTTTGTAAGAGAACGGCTTACAACGGATTACAATGAAAATACAGTGACACAGAAATACCCTTGGGTGTCGGTTCTGTTATCGGTGGCTGGAACAATCCCTTTAGAGTAGGGAAGCAGTGACGAAGAGAACGGCTTCCTCACACAGTACTCCAGATGAGTAAACGATCTTCTTGAAGGTTTAAAGATTCACACACATATATAGGAATGGTTTTGTGAATCAAAAAGGTTTAGAAAACATTAAAAGGTGAAGTCTTATTCTGGGATGTTTTCATAGAATTTCGTGATTGCAAAAAGATTTAAAAAAACGTGTAGAAGGAGATCAGATATTTATACAAAAATCGAGGCGGTGGCTCGTTCGAACGAGATGGCATGTCGCTCGAACGAGATAGCATGTCGCTCGAACGAAGGACAGAAATCGTTCGAACGATATCGCGCGACATGTCTATCTCGCGCAAACGACTTGCAAAGTCGCTCGAGCGATCTCGTCGATCGAGGCCATTCGCTTCTACACATAGAAAAATTCTGCTTTTGATAAAAAAAATTAGTCCAGAATTCAAAAATAATTTTCGAAAACAATTCTCAAATATTTATGCAAATATTTAAGGCTCCAATAAAACATATTACTGATAAAGCGTAGTGGAGTAGTGGGAATGAGCTGATCAGCACGTATGATGCACGTGAAGAAAGTGGATGCAATGAATTCGGATACAGGCCGTCGAGGATGATCGTGTTAACGTGCCGAATGTAGCGGTATAAGACATGTGAACTGTGATCTAGGAGAAAATAGAAAATTCCTAGATTCTACCCCGGACATTTATAGAATTATGTCCTTACATATATTTATATATTTCGTACATTTATATAATTTATATAATTTATATAATTCATATATTTTAATATATATTTATATTTCGTAAATTTTGTATATTTCATATATTCCTTATATTTAATATATATTATTTACAAAATATATACATACATATAATATATATGTATATTATATTCTGTATATATACATATACATAATATACATATGCAGAATAATGTGCAGAATAACGTATATTATATATATGTATATATTCATAAATACATAATATATATGTATATATTCATATTATATATGTATATACTCTGTAAATAATATATATATATTCTGAAATAATATATATATATATATTCTGTAAATAATATATATATATATTAGTTACAGAATATATATATATTATTTACAGAATAATACATTTCTGTAAATAATATATTATATTCTGTAAATAATACATATTTAGTATATTCAGTATATAATATAATATATATTCATATAATCCGTAAATAATATATTATATTTTCATAGATTTTGTACATTTAATAGATTTTGTACATTTAATAATATAAAAATTATATTATTAAATATAATAAATTTTTATATTATTAAATGTACAAAATCTATCAAATCTATGAAAATATAATATATGAAAATCTATGAAAATATAATATATGAAAATCGATGAAAATTATATTATATTTTCATATATTATATTTTCATAGATGTTCATATATTATATTTTCATAGATTTGATAGATTTTGTACATTTAATAATATAAAAATTATATTATTACAAAATCTATGAAAATATAATATATTATTTACGAAATATATTCATATATTAAATATATTATTATATTTAATATATGAATATATGAATATATATTATATTATGTGCGGAATATATATATTCCGTAAGTTATTATTAATTTTCAAAAAAATATACAAAATATATGAATATTCTGGAAATTAATAATAATTTACGAAATATATATTCCGCAAATTATATTGATTTTTGAAATATATATATTCCGCAAATAATATAATATATAATCATATATTTTGTATATACGGAATATATTCCGCAAATAATATAATATATATTAATATATTTTGTATATTTAATAATATATATTTATTATATATATATATATTCCGTAAACAAATTTTTCACATTTATATCTATTTTTCAGCTTTTGCGTTTGATAGAAAATGTGGAAAATTGATGATTTTCCAACTTGTATCAAACAGACACAAGTTGGAAAATATTAATTTGCCTTGGAATTGTTTGCCCTGGAATCAAATGTCCTGGAATCATTTACATTTTCCTAGTTTTCTATCAAACGGACCCTAAGAGTCTGTTTGATAGCAATATTTTCCATGGCAAATAAAGAATCTTTCTCATTTTCCACCTTTTATGCACATTTAATATCATTTATTTGTCATGGCAAATAATTCTAAGTTACACTAAGGTACTAACACCTTATGCACAAAAATCAGATTTGCCATGAAATTCAATTCTTTGAGGGGGGGTTAAGAATTGAATTTCAGCTTTTCAATGACTTGAAAATAAATTCCAGCGTGTTCTATCAAACAGACCCTAATTGCTTTTGAATTGGAGGTCGCTTTAAATCTTGATTTACCCCGGATTAAACTCCGTGACATTATGTATGAATTTACAACTTCATGAGCTTCATCAACCATTGAGTTTCAATACGGATTCTCCCATGATTTAGTTAGTGCGATAATTTTGGGTTTCTCACAATTCAATGTTAATAACATCAATGGTGAAGCATTTTAGGTTCGGTTAAGCCCATAAACAAGACAAAAGATATCTTTGCATATGATTTTTTCCAAGTCCAAGTCAATGTGCATAAGGGTGCAACAATTTTATTTGGTCTTTGACCGAATATAATTTTATCTGGGCTATTTGGATCCGATTTGAGTAACCTACGGGGTTAGAAGAAAGTTTATTTATAATGCACGTGGGAACAAATTGTTGTGAATCTGCAAAGTTCTAAAATTCACTTTCCTTCCCCCTCGTCTGCAAGCAAACAAGATTTGTGGACAAGCCTCTTAGCCATTGACGGAACATTGTTTGCTTTGGAGATTCGGTTAAACTGAAGCATGGAACTGTTAAGACTAAAAGAAAATAAATTCAATGAAAAATTAATTATCCAGCACAATGAGGCCCTTAGTGCCCTAATGCGGGTGCGGGTACAAATTCGAGTGCGGATGCGAGTGCGCTAATGCGTCAATTTTTAAAATACTTGGATTTGAGAGCGCCATGAGTGGGTCTATATATTTAACATATAAAAACATATTTTTAATATATAATTATAATTATTAATATATATATATATATATTTAAAAGGACTTTGTTGACTTTATAATAATATGTAAAGTCATTGTGTCTTTAGATATATATTTGCGAGAGTAAAATATTTATTTTAAGTTTTCAGCTAAAAGCACAAATATATAGGAGTATAATATATTATTAATTTAAGCACAAAAAACTATCTAATGTAAAACATGTGTATATTTATTAATTACCAATTTTTTTTACATATTTTTATTTATTAAAAACAACTTGAGAGTGTCTTAGGTATTATTAAATACATATTTTATACAATTTTAAATATGTTATATAGAAAATATTTTATTTATTAATTAAATTTTGTAACATTTATAAACAAAAAAGATATATTGTGATTTTAAATTAAAAACGTTAAGTACAAAAATATTAAGAATTAAGTATTTATTACACATTAATATTTGTACATATAATAAAGGAATATGATAACATGTGCCCTTATGGCACATGTTTTGAGCCTCAAAACAGTAAGTATGAAAGCTGCACATGAGTATTTGTGCCATATTAATTGTATGTCGAAACTTTGTCGCTACTCTTTTTGGATTCGAAGTGTGTGTCCTTAATGCACATATTATCAAAACCCATATATAAATGATATTAATTAAGTATAAGATTTTAAAACTATAAAACTAATAATTTATAATGGATATTAAGTAATTATTAATCATTACAGTCTTTGTAACAATCACATTTTTTTAATTGTGAAAACATAACAGGTTCACTAAAAAAAAGTAACTCTTTTGCATATCTTTAGTCCCACATAGGTGTCAAGACAAAACAAAATGCAACATAAGGCTTATAAAAGCATGGAAGCAATCTGTTAAACTTTGCAGGCCAGGACTCTCATAAGTCCTTTCGTCATTAAAGGAAGGCACAGTCTTTTTGGTGGAAGTATGATCAAAATTCAGTTAAGGTTGAAAAACGGATTTTAACTAAAGCAATCCGCGAATTTAATTATTCGAGTGCGCGATTTTACTGCGAATTCATGTTGCATTAGACAATTCGCGATCTTGGTGCGCGTTCATCACCTCCTACTGACGAATTAGGGCACTAAGATGAGACCATATACATGGGTCATGGGACCATCTCACCAATTAGCCCGTTAGTTATTTCTTAGTCCAGTTTACACCCTTATTTGGGGTCTCGTTTACATAAACTTTTGTGCCATGTTAACACATGAAACCAGCCACTGATTTTTCAATTCCAAATGTATTCCCAACTTACTGAGATTCTGACGACAATAACCAATAAAAAATTAGAAGGTATGGAGTTAAGAATATAATCCCAAGAAATTCCAAGAAATGGTTTGTGGATCTGCTCCAAGAATAAAATGGCTATTGAATAACTATCCATGTTACTTGGTGACTTCATCTTAGGCCCAATAATTGGCACAACATTTGACTTTAGAACTTCATCCCGCTAAGACGCTCGGTATGTGCATATATTAATCGTTCCTATGAGCTCTGTCACTTTGAATTTTGATCATGTATTGTTACTGATAGATGACTAATAAAAGATCATTCATCATAATTATATTAGCTTAATTTCAAATCCAAATTAAAAACTACATAGCCCTATCGGTTCGACCTAGGAGTTCACTTCAGTGACGATCGGTTCTGAGTAATCCCCTACATCAAATGGACCTCCCCAATATCAGCGGCCCATTAATAAACCCGCTCAACCAGTTGTTTTACTCAAATCAAGTCGGTTGCCTAAGATCCTGACATAAAGCCCACTAATCCTGGTGGCACCATACACCCACTCAAGTAGTGTTACAACTTGAAAATAAGTTGGTCTCTTATATTTGGCATCACACCCACCTAAAAATGGTGATTCAACCCAAGTTAGATTGGTCGGTATATAATAGGCATAAACCCACCTGAGAATGGGTGGTACAACTTAGAAATAATTTGGTCATTTACTTTTGGCATCAAACCCACTTAAGTAGTGGTACGACTTAGAATAAGTTCGTCACTTCATAATCCGGCATTAAATCCACTCAAGCAGTGGTACAAATTAAAACAAGTCGATCGCCAATGATTTGGCATTTAAATCACCATACCAGTGCTTTGACTTAGTCACCTCAATTAGGCACAAATCCACCGTTTACAATGATGATTTGAATCAAGTGAATTCGGCTAGATTGAGCACAAACCCACTCATGAACAAGTGGTTTGATTTAGAACAGATTACTTTATCACGTTAAAAAGAACCATGAATAGACTACTCCTCATTGACTTAAGATGGCCAAATTAATGTCTTGCGATCATAATTGACCATAAACGTTAAATTTCGTCTACGACGACCAACATTAGCCTAAGACATCTAAAATCAATTAACGACGGCCTCATTTGACCTAAGATACTGAAATTTTTCTCTATGATCATAAGTGACCATAAACTAAAATTAGCCTAGGATGGCCTCATTTGACCTAAGATGCTCAAATTGATCTCTTACAATCATAATTGACCATAAATGGTCAATTTGACTTGTGATGACCAATATTAGCCTAAGATGAGTAAAAACGCGCTATGATGGCCTTTTTTGCCTTAAGATGGTCAAATAATCTCATACAATCCTAATTGACCATAAATGGTCAAGTTGGTCTATGACGACCAACATTAGTCTAAGACGGTTAAAATCGACCTACGGCGAGCCCATTTGATCAAAGATGGTCACATTGATCTCTTATGATCATAATTGACCATAAATGGTCAAGTTAGTCTACGATAAACAACATTAGCCTAAGACGGCTAAAATCATCCTATGATAATCTCATTTGACCTAAAATGGTCAAATTGTTCTCTTATGATCATAATTGATCATAAACAGTTAAGTTGGTCTACGATGACCAACATTAGCTTAAGACGGCAAAAATCGACCAATGGCAGCCTCATTGGACTTATGATGCTCAAAATGATCTCTTACGATCATTGTAGACACCCCATTCTAGGACCGCCTAAGCATCTTCTTAGGACCCTATCACTCATCTATCCATCATAAACCCTAAGTCATACTCCGAGTATCGATCTAGAAGCCACCGGGAGCTCCCGGACCCTATTTGACTCCAGTTAACTTTCTTACTTGAGCAAAATCTCAATGAATCTTAGAAGCGCTCTGAATACCCTTTCCAACGATCGCTCACATGCGTAAATTGGCCTTACGGTTCAAACGGTCCATTTTACCCCAAAAAATGATTTAGAGGCCACCAGGGCGCTCCCAGACCCCGTTTGACTCCAGCCAACACTTTTGATCAAGTGAGGCTCAATGAATCTTTGAAGATATCTAAATCCTATTTCCAACGGCCAACTCTATGCGCGAATCATCTTTACAATTCGGAGGAATGACCCATTTTACGTCGAAGGGTCATCAGGCGCTTTCGAGCCCCGATTGAACTTGCTTAACTCTCTGAACCAAAAAAAGTTAAATTAAATCATTAAGGTCACTGAATACCCTTTCTAATGGTCCATTCCCAGCATGAATCGGCCTTATGGTTCAGAAGAACAATTTGCTTTCCACCGAAAACCTCCCATTTAGAAATCAGCAGGCATTTTTAAGCATAGTTTGACTTTAGTTAATTCTCGAACCCAAGAGTGTCTCAATGGATTATTGAAGGGCTATGAATACTCTTTCCAATGGTCCACCCCGTGCGTGATTCAGACTTACAGTTTGTATTTTATTCTCGTTTTTCCAAAAAACCTATTTTGGACTACTTATATGCTCCCTAAGGACCCTGCCAATCACAGTGTACCTAAGGTGCTATGTCGATATGCAGGCCAAGACCCCTACCGATAGGCACCCCCCTTGGACCTGTAGATAGGGACTATGATCTCAGCTTGAAAGTGACACTCAGAACACCCCAAACACCTGAATACCCCTCTCAGGAAGTCAAAGAACATTCTCTCGAATTCAAAGTTGTTCTCTTTCCTAAAAAAACACATTTTTCCACATTCCCTTCCATCACTTTCGTACCCCACTTGGTAATTCCCCCTTACCTCTCCATACCACTTTCATATCATTTCAATATCCGCATATCTACATTTCAAGGTCCACATCAAGCATCCATAAGGAGGTCAAATTCTCTATCCCTTTCTTTAATTCTTCCATTTTAGTGCTATTCACTTTGTTACTACTCTAGTATTTTGTTTCATTGCATCACATCCATTAATCTTTACTCTTTATTAGTAGTATTTTCACATAACCTATTTTCATTCAAAAAAAAAGGTTTATCCATAAATTCCAAAAGTGGGATTCCCATTTCACACTCTCACTCTTAAAACACATTTACTCTACACACACATATAAGAGAAATCCCCTGCTTGGAATTAAGAATTGAACCCCACCCAATGATATTTTTGAATTACGTGGACTTTAACGCCCCTGGACTACAAAGGCGTCTTGGGCCAATGCCAAGATTCAAGCCATCATTTATTTATATACATATGTTAAGATTATATATTATATATGTAATCTTTATGAATTTCATATTCTTACATATTTGTGTTTCATTTGATGAACACATTCGCTCTTCCAAAGTGACTTGTGATTTGGCGAATGCTCATATCATATTTTGAATTCTTATTTTGGGAACACTCCTACAGATGAATTCACTACGTCTTTTTCCAAGACACGAGTTGAATGATTCCATTCTCCGCCCATTTATATTATACACATATGCACACACAGCACAGAGTTTAAAAGGAGAAGACTAACATTTTTCCATGAGAGATCGAAAGGGTGGGATGGGTGCCTAACACCTTCTCATTTCATAACTTAGTCCCCGTTCTCTGGAGGCGCCGACATTCTTTTGCCTATTTTGAGAAAAATAGGTTGGTGACTCTATCTCTATACATTATCCTCCACAATTGAAGACGGCATAGCACCCCAAAAAAGGGCGCAATCCCTCGGGCGTGTCAGAGGGACCCGAAAAAGACCCTGGGATGGCCACAGTGGCGACTATGCTAGGGATTTTATTTTAAGAGGACTAGACTATATTTCTACATGGTTGTTATTCTTTTCAACATGTGTGCATATGCTCCCATCTATATGTTCCCTTTACTCCTCTACTTTACTTTTTGTATATCTACCGCATGCTTATTACTATCATGCTCCCTTATTATGTATATATCACTTTTCACTACACATATTCTCCATGCACACTTCGCACACTTACACTTGGTTTCATTTCTACTTACATTTTCCACACAATATTTAGATTATCCATGATTAGCTTCACTAGCACACACCCACACTTCTCACACTTGTATATATCTCCATGCTCACTTACACATCCCACACACCACATATAGTTGATCCATGTATAGGCTCACTACCACACACACTCACTTGTATATATTCACATTTCACTCATTCACATGTATATATATCCCCATACTTTCCTATCAACATGCCTAGTATAGTCTTCATGCACTATGATAGATATCCTTTGCATGATACTTGTATATTCTCCCTCATTAGTGTAGTACTCCCTTTACTTAGCATGCAAATAAAAATATCCCTCTCCATAATATACCAATTAAGACTCATGCATTTTTGCACACTACATCACAAGAGCATGACAATATTGACTAAAATTTTGTCCCGTATTGGGGGCTCACTTTATGATGGGTGCCGGCTTCATTGGGGCACGGTTCACCAAAATAATATGACTCTTACCTTCCATTGGCCTAGTACCTTTGACATATATCAAACGATTCCCCCTGCATCGTACCGCTTGACCAAACTCACTACGGGAGGTATATAACAGGGAACTCGTTCACGTATGTCGAGCATATCGAATTTCCCTTCACATGTGCGCCCCCCACGAGGTATTATGAGTAGGGGTGTTTAAAAAATCGATGAACCGAGCCGAATCGCCTTATTTTTATCATTTTTATGTTAATCAGTTCATTCCCCTTTTTTTAAACCGACTGAGTCATTCTGATCCTTGGGTTTTGAGTTGATATAGTCGCTGTAGACTAACTCGTACCGAAAATAATTAAATATATATATTTTATATTTTATTTAGTGTTTTGTTTTATGTGTGTTATGCTGCTATTAGTGTCAAATAAAAATCTCTCCGAAGTAAACCCTATTGCCCTTTCATTTCCTCTCATTCTCTCTCAGTCGTTCTTTCTTCTTTCTCGCACAAAACCAAAACAAATCATAAACTCTCCCTCTCTCACTAAACTCTCATGCGCAGCTATCTCACCCTCTCTCCTAGGCGATGTTGTTGTTGCCCCACCCTTTAGACTCTTATCTCCGATCGTTGTCAGGAATGATCGCGTTCCCCCTTCTTTTTTTACTTAGATTTGTTCCGATCTCTGATTTGTTCAAATCTCTGATCTCTAATTTGTATTTTTATACATTGATTAAGTTTGATTTGTTATAAATTGTGTTGTTGTTTTTTGTTTGACTGAGATTGCAAGTCTGATTTGTTGTTATTTTTTGTTTGACTGAGATTGGTTATTACAAAGAAGATATTTTTTGTTGCAAAGATGATTATTTATCATACATATACAACAATATATGTTGCAAAAATGATATTTTTTTGTTGCAAAGCTCGATTTTGCTCGATCTGTTGGATCAGCCCCTGTTGGTTATTGCAAGCCTGATATGTTTTTTTTTCAATCATCATACATATACAACAATTATCATATTGCCCCTGTTGGTTATTTGAAAAACATGTTCAAGATTTCCTTTAAATAATATAATTAATTAATGTTAGTACCGACAAACTAAATCGAATCAGACCTGTAAAAAATCAAGCCGAATAGGGTCGGTTAACTGACATTATCGGTCCGGTGTTGGTCCATTTTTTTAGGACTGACATAGACAATCCGATCCAAAATAAACTTTAAAATCAAATCGAATCGAACCGGACTGCGAACACCTCTAATCATATATCAAATGGCTTGTCCACACGTACTGATGAATGATTGCCCTTATAAGCAAGAGGTATATCGTGGAAGTCATGCCAAAGGGAGTAACTCTTCCACTAACTCAACAAGTTCATACACCTCATATAGACGTCAACTTTAGGGTACTCATATTTAGTTTGCCAGTTACCGTGTGAAACTCTGCTGAAATTCCGGATGGGCATACTGCTCGAATTTTTCACGCTATTTCACCCATTTGAGAACAAGACCCTCTCTGTGAGCCTAAAAACAAGTCAACCCGTATTTTATACTTTTAAACCCAATTTTCCCAGGCTCAGGTCTCCTTCGACATTTTTTTTCAGTATTTAGGTAAACCTAATACAAGTGAAAACCTAAGAATAATAATAATAATCATGCTGAGATTCCTCTCCTTTTTCCTTCCTCTTCAAAAATCAAAAGAAAAAAAACTTTTTCGTTATTTCCTTAAAAAATAGAATCAAATTGTTTCCCTTATTAGGTCGATCAATTACCTGACTTTGGCTTGGCTCCCTATTGGCTTCAATCTTTTGTCAAATTGCTCTGAAGCTTCACTGCTTCAATCGAATTTAGGATCTACCTCAATGAGCTCTACATGGAGAAGATCTACCTCATGCTATAGGTTCACTACCCCCGAGCCTGTTTAGGTCCCGGAAGAATACCAGCATGTCCTGCGTGCTCCACCTGCCAATGGGCCATTACCAGCTTAGCTCCCGATTCTAAACCTTGCCCAGCCATGGGTTAATCTGCCAGTACCCATGGATCCCAAAGAAGAGGAACTGAACAAGGTTAGGGAAGACCTCAAACTGCTATCAAAGAAGTTTAATTAATTCAAAATATCTGGAAACTACATAGATTGCTACCATATGTGTCCTTATCCCAAATACAGACTGCCGAAAAAATTTAAAATGTTAGACATTAAGAAGTTCAGAGGCAACGGGCTCCCAATTGTGCACCTTCGAAGCTATTAATAAGCCATGACCCTTCTTAGTGCCTCCAAATAGATAATGGCGCAAATGTTTTAGCATATCTTGAAAGAAAGCTCTTTCTGATAGTTCCTATCCCTCGAAGAATCTGGGTTCCACAGTTGGGAAGATATTGCTCGAGAATTCATGTCTCAGTATAATCATAACGAATAGTTAGAGGTCATGCACACAGACTTGAGGTTGCTCATATAAAATTCTAGGGAATCAGTCATTAGCTTTATCGGAAGGTGGAGAGAGAAAGTTGTCACCATGACTAACAGGCCCTCCGAGGAGGAACAAGTGAGTATTATAAAGAAGAATTTCTTGCCTTATCTTCGAACATCCATGGGAGAATAATATTACCCACGCATTTGAACCCTTTGAGAAGCTAGTGTGGAAAGCGAGGAAAGTATCACCAAAGTGGAGTCTAAACTGAAGAAGGCTGGACAATTCACCCCCTAAAAATATGAGAAGCCTGCAAGTGCTACAGTCTCTACCATCAATAATATTATTCGCTACCTCTTAGGCCCCAGAAAATCGCCCTAATCCTGCCAAAAAAGAGTACACCAAGTTTATGCCCCCTGTCTAAAGTTTACCAGGCCCTACTAAGCTGAAATCTCATCAAACCCTTGGAACCTCATCCATTACCGAACCTACTCCCTAAAAATTTCAAGATTGATGCTCATTGTGACTTTTACCAATCCACATGGCGTACCATCGACTAATGTTTTCACCTCAGGTTTGTGATCCAAGTCCTAATTGACTAGGGTATCATTGCCCTACCAGCTAATGCCTAACCCAATATCACTTACAACTCACTTCCAGCACAATATAAATGTCATCTTCTTAGAAAGAAACCCGAAGTTTGACCCTTCTACTCAGATCGTGCCCATCGAAGCAACCAATATTCCCTCAGTCTCACCCAAACCTCTCAAGGTTTGTCCATCTTTTCTCCTCCACCCTATATACTTCGTCAATCAAGATTTATCACTCCTATAAGAGCATGCATCATCATTTGTACCCAATCTAAGGAGGGAGGCATGGAACTACCTGCTGTGTGTGTTAGACCAACTCCAAGGGTTTAGGTTAAAATTGCCCATCGAGATGTCCATCGACTACCAAAAATTCAGGGGCTTATTTATGAAAGACCATAAGTGGGCTAGAGAGTCAGAAAAATGAGTGGTGACCATTGAAGATCTAGATGATGTGGTATAGATCATGGCTAATATATTTTGCTAGATAAAGAAAATCTGTAACATCCTTGAGTTCCGCACTACTTTGAAACTTCAAGGGCGGTTGGTCCCTTCAATCCTGCACTTCCCCCACTGAGTGGGAAATTTTATATAATGAAGCCATAGAGGTTATCGAATGCATTAATTACTCTCGGCCGGAAGACATAGTCATCACTAGATGGGGTGACTTTAACAATTCAGATAATGAATCGAAACATAAAGAGGCAGTCCAGTTACCAGCTCATGTGGAATGATCTCCTTTGAGGATTTTCTGGGAGAAATCAACAACGTGTCCATTAAACACGAGATAGATAAAGCCACGAGGTTATTATTCTTCCTCAGCTCAGTGAACCACATGACCATATCATGGCGGTACTACAAAGATTCGATTCCCCAAGCAATCGAAGTAGACAAAGGAAATGGAGTGGCTAAAGAGCTCCCAATGCCAAAAATGACCATTAAGGAAAGAAAAGTCCTCTATCAACTCAAGAAAACCTAAGCCAACATACCCTTATGGGGACTTTTCATGTCCTTTCAGCTGCACCAAAATACCTTGATAAAAATCCTCACTGGACCAACAGTTTCTCCCTCTACTACTCCCAAAGAAGCCATAAATATGGTTAGATCCTTAACCTCTTCCAGACTGCTCACTTTTTTCGAACTATAAATCCTGAAGTTTGTCCCTAATCACCACTGCGCTCTCAACATCTCTGTAGAAGTCTTGGGAAAAACAGTCCCACTTCCACTTATCGACAATGGATCTTCCCTTAATGTCTGTCCGCTCAGAACCTTCAACAATCTGGGGTTAAAAATTAGCTATCTCACACCCACCTATGCTACCATACCCGCTTATGATAACACTCGCAGAGAAGTAATGGACTCCATAAAACTCACACTAGGGGCTGACCCAATCAATCTTCTGATAAAATTCCAGTCATCGACATACCTGCTTGCTTCAACTTACTCCTTCACCGCCCTTGTCTCCACAGCATTCGAGTAGTATCATCTTCCCTCCATTAGAAATTGAAGTTCGTTGCCAAAGGTCAAGTCATCACCATTTTGGGAGACGTCGATAATGCAAACATTGTCAATACTAACAACCCAGTACTGGAAATTCATCATGAGACCAATAACATGATCCTCTCAGGTTTCATAATTAATCAATTCCCTATTCCAGTAGTTATAACTTCAAAATCGAGTCTGTCCAGAGCACAGCCCTCACAGTCACATCAATGTAATTCTGATGTTAAAGAACATGACCTTCATGCCCAGAATGGGGTTAGGATGATGCCAACAAGGAATCCTTAAGCCCATAGTCCTCAAAAAGGCCTCCCCCATGTGGCCTGGGGTATTAACCTTCACCAGTTGAACTCAAAGCACTCCGTCGATCGTGACCAAAACGAAGCCTAGAGAATGAAAAGAGTGCCTCAGGGGACTCTCTGAATGGAAGATTTATCAAGGAGGGTGAAGACTTCCTTTTAAGTAGATTCTCGAAACCTTGGTACGACCACATTGACAAAAGGATAAAATCATGATTGGAGATCTTCTTTCAAGACAGTAACACTTAGGACGAAGACTGTAAACATAAAGTGCAACCTCTCACAGAGCAAACCGTGGCAAGTACCTAAGGCTCTATAGTAAATGACTTTAAAAAATCCTTTAACCTGCGAACATTGGGGCTGAGTCTCTACATAATCCACTAAGATGCTGCGTCATCGGACCCATTCGCCCTTTCATAACTACTGATATATATCTCTTAAATTGGAATGTTGTCCCAGTCCAGCCACCTAAATTCAACCCAACCCTATTATTTATCCTATTCAAGTCTCTTCACATGTTGTTGTTTTTCCTTTTTCTGATATCAATGTAACTGAGACCTCTTTTGACAAGGTTCTCAATGTTGTTTTTCCTGAAAATAAAATAAATGAGGATTTTGTGTATCTTGTTGTGCCTTATATTAACTGTGTTGATTCTAATAAAAACTTTGATGATGATGATTTGTAAGTGAACAATTACTAACTGATCTCAATAAGGAAAAAAATAAACACCATAATTGTGTTCAAAATAATGACGATGTGGCTATTGTTATTAATCTCGATTCTAGTAACCATCAGGGCAAGATTAGGATACGTTCCACCTTTAACTATCATAAGCGTGCGTAATTTAAAGAACTATTGAAAGAATTCATGGACGTCTTCGCATGGTCCTATGATGACATACCTGACATTGACCCAGAGATAGCTCAATATCAGATATCGGCATTCCCAAAATGCAAACCAGCCAAACAGAAGTTGAGGAAACTCCGAACAGAAAGGTCACTCAAAGTCAAAGAAGAGGTAGTCAAACAGTTTAATGTGGGTTTTCCTCATGTAGTCGAATACCCTACATGACTCGTTAACATTGTCCCCGTGCTAAAGTTAGGAGGAAAAGTACGCATGTGCATCGGACTATCGAGATTTGAACAAAGCATCCCCTAAAGATGACTACCCATTGCCAAACATCGACATTAATATGGACAACACGGCTAGCCATGCCCTCAAGTCATTTGTCAATGGATTTATCAGTTATAACCTTATCAAGATGTACCCTGACCACCGGTAGAAAATTGCCTTCATCACCCCTAGGGAATTTTTTTCTCCACTGTCATGCCATTAGGGCTCGAAAACACCAGAGCTACCTAAAAGGGATACCACAATCATCCTACTTGGCTTTGTTCATAAAGAGGTCGAAGTCTATGTGAAAGACATGATTATCAAGTCCAAGACTCAAAAAGGTCATATTCCCGCCCTTCGAAAGTTCTTCGAGTGACTGCGGTAGCACTATATGTGGCTAAATCCACAGAAGTGCATTTTCAAAATCATGAATGGAAAACTTTTGGGGTTCATGGTCAGTGAGAAAGGAATTGAATCAGACCTATTAAGCTAAAATCCATACTCTAGATGCCACTACCCCAAACGGGGAAGGAAGCCGAGGATTCCTAGGTAAATTATAATACATCAGTCGATTCATCAGCCAACTGACTTCTATCTGTGAACTAATTTTTAAAATTCTATAGAAGGATTCAACTAAAGTCTGGAATAAGGCCTGCCAGGAAGCCTTTGACCAAATCAAGTTATGCCTCACCCGACCTCAGGTGTTAACGCCTATGTAGCTAGCTCTCCTATTTTTCTTGTACTTGATCGTCACTGATACTGCGACAGGGGCTTTGCTAGCCAAATACATTTGATCATCAGAGTCATATATTACGCCAGTCAAAAGTTGGTCAGGTACGAAGTCAATTACACTACTTTGGCGAAAGCATGCATCACCATAGTCTGGGTCACACAGAAATTACGGTACTACATACTTGTCTATCCCATCAAACTAGTATCCTGAATGACTCACATCAAGTACTTATTTGAGTAACCCACTCTATCAAGCCGAATGGCCCATTGATTGATGTTGCTAGCCAACCTTGACATCATGTACGTCACGCAGAAAGCCATAAGGGAGGGCCATCACCGTCTACCTTATTGATTACCCCATGGAAGGAACCAATGTTTGGGTCTCTTAATTACCAAATGAAGACATTCTCTGCACCACTCAGGAGAACCTTAGATGGCATATGTTCTTTGATAGAGCTACCAACAAGAAAGTATACAACATTGGGATACTCCTGGTCACCCTTGATGACTTTCACACACTATTGCCATAAAATTAGATTTCCCTTTCACCAAAAACATGACTGATCATGAGGAATGCACCGTAGGCCTCAAGATCGCCCTTAAGAAAGGAATCCAGTATCTAGACGTCTATGGGGATTCTACCCTTAACGTTGGCCAAATTCTTAGAAAATGGAAAGTCAAAGACAAGAAGCTCCTACCCTTGTACGCCCACCTAGAAGAGATGGCCTCCTAGTTCAAAGATATTACCTTCCATTACCTTTATCGCTCTAAGAATAGTTTAGCCGATGCCCTTGCAACCCTGGCCTCCATAATCGATATGCCCGAGGGAATAACAATGGCCCCTTTCCAAGTTTAAAAATAGACTATGCCCACCCAGTGTACCATTTTGAGCTCATTATCGAAGAAGACTCCGACATGATCGGATTATTATACTATGAGATTTGGAGCCTCCTTAAATATGGTAAGTATCCCTGATATGCAAATAAGAAATATCGCGCGGCCCTTCGCAAACTGGCTTCCCAATATATTATTTGTGACAAAGAGCTTTTTAAGAAAAACTTCGATAGATACCATTTGCATTGCATAGCAGGGGATGATATTGAAAGAATTATGAATAAAATCCACAGTGGGGAATGCGGTCCCACATAAAGGACCACATGCTTGCCAATAAGATCATTCGTAAAGGGTACTATTGGATTACCACGGTTCAAGATTACACTACATATGTTCGAAGATGTCTCAAATGCCAAATAAATTTTCCCATCTTCAACACTCACCTCCTTAGGATTTGTACAACATGACCTCTCCCTAACCCTTCTCCACCTAGGGCA
This sequence comes from Sambucus nigra, assembly GCA_949130495.1. NCBI lineage: Eukaryota > Viridiplantae > Streptophyta > Magnoliopsida > Dipsacales > Adoxaceae > Sambucus > Sambucus nigra. The sequence continues at coordinate 585,143,028 of OX422209.1, forward strand.
TTAACATTATAGGAAAGATCAGTATTAAAGCTTCAACGATCATGATTTCATCCCGGTCGCCATTCATTACTTCACTAAAATGGTTAAATCCGAGTCATACGCAGTTTGAATGCCAAGAAAGTGTATAAGTCTATCAGAAAGAACATCATTTACCAATACGGGGTTCCCCATGAGTTAGTATCAAATAATGGACTCCACTTCGAAGTCTAGGTCACATAACTGGTCAATGAGAACGAAATTCAAAAACACAAGTCTTCTCCTTATCGACTCCAATGGTGTTGTCGAAGCTGCCAACAAAAGCCTCAAAACCATTACCAGCAAAATGATCAAAAGTTATAGAGACTAGATCGATCGAATCCCATACGCCCTCTGAAGTTATCGCACTTCAATCAGAACACCTATTGGGACTACACCTTATTCTCTAGTATACGATATAGAAGCAGTTTAACCTGTTAAGCTGTAAATACCTCCATTACATCTCATGCTTGAAAGCAGGGTCAGTAAAGAAGACCGATATCAGTGCCGTTATGACGAACTTCACTCATGGATGAAAAGAAACCTAAGTCTCTACATCACATACAGGGGTACCATCATCAGATAGCGCAATTATTCAACAGTAAAGTCAAGGATCGCAGTGCCCAAAGGGGAGAGATTTATCTCAAAAAGATTGTAGCACATGTCTGAGACCCCGTAGGGAAATCCAAACCGAATTAGAGCGGCCCCTACATTATGAAGAAAATCCTACCACGCGGAGCCGCTATGCTCACAGACCTCAACGGAAAGGAGATGATGCGCCCAGTCAATTTGGACCATCTCAAGAAATTTTACCCTTAATTCAAATTATCTATGCGCTATGATTCTTCTCATCTCCCTTCTATTCTTAAAAAACCTCTTCATTTCCCCTACCCAGAACTACGTGGGATATGATCCTCTCAAAACATCTTCTTTTCAAAATGAAACTCATGAAATTTTCAAACCCCCAGAGGTACGTAAGCATCCCATATGCCATACATGGGCACGGTCCCTTTCTTTTTCATAAAATTATATTCTTTTCTAACCTCCAAGAATGGTGGTCCATATCATCATTCACATTAACAAAAGAATTGTGTATACCTTAGCGATTGGTATAGATAATTCAAAATGCATAATTCATTAAGAAGCACAACAAAATATGGTTAAAATAATTTTTATTTCAAATGATGGAATAAAACCGTTACATGAAGTATCAGTGGAGGGAGTCATATAAGACTACCCCCTACAAACTTAACCCAAATCCCTACCAGTGTCACAACAAAATTACCTCTATCCCCAGCTTTGCAAATGCTATGACCAAATTTACTTATATGACCCTCAACTACCAGATGACCCCGCTTCATCATCATTTCATGCCCTCAGAGGTCCTCAAGTCTCCCACTCTTGATTAACACTCTATAGAGCGATACGCCCAGATAAGTTTGGATGAAACCACAATACCCTCCTCTATAGTGTCAAAGGCTACAAGTAACCTTTGCCCAGTCTCTTCCTCCATAAAATCCTCCACTACCCGCTTTCACAACCACTTTAGGTAGTCCTCAGGCACGTATTAGGCCCCTCGTACAGATTGTGATCGACGAAGGGTAGACGACTGACGTTGCTGCCATAAGGAAGAAGTTCGTTATGCTAGGAGGCATTCTTTTCTCCCACATAGCTTGGCATATGATTCGCCAAGGAAAATAAAAGGAAATCTGCTAGAGACCAACCAGATACACATAACAGTACTATCTTAACTGAAAAATAGGCTATAAGTCTCCCCACTATGGCACTAACTAATGAAGTCACCGAGCCTCGTGCTCTACAAACCAGTTAACCCAGTTCTCTGTCGAAGGGCCGAAGATAAATAAAGGTCGAACAAAGAAATTTGACACACCCAATAAGGGAGACTCATGAGGGGACATCATGTAAAACCTCTCTGCAAGCCACATAAACAACATCAAAGGGCACCCCTTCAGGAAATCGGAATGGCCCTCCTTCCAAGCATCGAAACCGTTTAGAGTCTCCGCGGGTATCACCATCACAAGACTACAGCGATAAGACATACATGTATAATTGTGGCTACTTAGGATCAACTGTCAAGTCTCCTGTCACCAATAATAGCCTCGCAGTCAGGCCCAAAGCAACAGCTTCGATAAAGCCAGCATCAATAAAGTCCCTCTGATGCAACGAGTGGATAATCGGCGAAAGAAAAATAGCTCCCCCTTTAACCAACGATCGAGCCGCCTAAGGGGAAATATGGAGCAATCAGCCAAAGATACTTGAGGGGAACAGGAAAAATTAGGCATAGTCACCGCAACACTGGGGCTAATCCCCAGCATTGCTAAAAATTGCTCATAGGTAGGATAGGTCTCATCCAGGAAGAATCGAAAGAAATGATCCTCGAGGTACCAGATTTATACCACCGTCTCCAGTAAATTCTAGTTTATGACCCGATTGTGCCATAGAGAAACCCGACGTAAGCTGAAAGTGTCATAGTCAACGTTGTAAAGGCACATGGACTCTAAACCTTTGAGGTAATAAGAGAATTGAACGTACATGGGAAAAGACATTTTGAGAAAGAGAAAGAAGACACAAGAGATGAAATATGGGTGGTGGTGAAAAGGAACACATCCCCTAACTCTAATTTTATACCCAAAAACCCTTGCAAAAAACAAACCTTCCTGAATTCCATTTAACCCTCTACCCAATAAAAGTAAATGAGTATGCAAGAAAATGCAATGAAATCCTAGGAGTGATTTTACATGACCCCCGTGCCAATAGGCAGGTTAAGGAGTATACTGATCGGTAACCCCTATTTTTAGAAAATATCTATTTTTCTCCTTTTGCTCAAAAATTAATTTTTAAAAACACATTTCTCAAAATAAATCCTTTCAAAGGGAAATTCTCTTTAACTAAGCCTCGACGGCCTCCCTCTATTCAAAAAATTCCAAAAATATATATTTTCCCTTATTTTTCTATAAATAAAACCTCAGCAGCAAATAGAGTAAGCCACTAAATCAAGATAATTAACTAAAAATATGCATCATTCTTAACTTCTTGAGACTCTCTTTATAGGTACAAATCCACTAAACAAAGCATAAAGTATGGTCAACCCCAAGATCCTTCAGTCATAATGACAGATTTATAAGAAAATCTCAAAAGGAAAGAGCTAGAAATGCATGTCACCTCATTCTTTTCACCACCTCATGCGCCAGAAACCTCCGTATCGACACCTGCATACCCTTGGCCCAGCGGCCCCCGAAGGAAGACTCTAAGGGTAGAAGTTCACCTACATCCCCAGCAAAGAGTCGGCATCCATCGGGAAAATTCCTAAAAATCCTCAAAAAATATTGGACCTTATTTTCTCCTAAGAAAATTATTTTTGGAGCACTGAGCCCCTTACAAACTCCAAAAAAACCTAGTTGGATTAATCTTACACTCCTATCATCAGAATATTCCCCAACGGAACCAACGATGTGACTACATCCAAGTCTACTGTAGTTCCCCAACACGAACCATAAACCTACATAATCCAAAGCAGAATTTTAAGTCAACCCATTCCCAACAAAACAAAAGGTGCACCTGCATCAAAACCCTTCATGTCTTCCCCAGCGGAGCTGTCCCCACTCCAAACCATAACTGAAGGTCCTCGGAATTTACCTCGGCCTGAAGAATTGGTAGTTATAACTCAAGGTTCTCAAAATTGACCTCGAATTGCATAATTGGTCATCCTAACCTTAAAGTCCTCAGAATTAACCTCGGCCCTCAGAATTGGTCATCCAACCTCGAGGTCCTCAAAATTGACTTCGGTTCGCGGAACTGGTCGTCACAAGTTTAAGTCCTCAGAATTAACCTCGACCCTCATAATTGGTCGTCACCACTTAAGGTCCTCAAAATTGACCCCGACCCTCAGAATTGCTCGTCATCATTTAAGGTCCTCTAAATTAACCTCGGCTCGTAAAATCGATCGTCATAACTTAAGGTCCTTTTAATTAGACTCGGCCCTCAAATCGGTCATCTCTACTTAAGGTCCTCAGAATTAACCTTGGCCCTCAGAATTGGTCATCACCACTTAAGGTCATCAAAATTATCCTCGAGCTCAAAATCAATCGTCAGCACTTAAGATTCTCATAATTGACCTCGACCCTCAGAATTGATTGTCACTACTTAAGGACCTCAGAATTGACCTTGGCCCTCATAACCGGCCATCACTAGTTAAGGTCCTCTGAATTGACCTCGGCCCGCAGAATTGGTCCCTACTGTCTTTACGTACACAACATTGGTCTTAACCCGCTGAATTGGTCCTTATGCTCATTAGTTCCTCAGACTTGTCTTTAACCCACTGAATTGTTTGTCCCCTTCCTTTAGGTCTGCAGAGTTGACCTAAAATCCTCTTCTCCAACGTCGATGTGGTGTTTATCATTTTAGGGTCCTCACTTATTCCAAACTCTCCTATCTAGGGGCTTTGTAGACACACCATCCTAGAACCCCTCTAAGCATATCCTTAAGACCCTAGCACTCATCCATCCACCATAAACCCTAGGTCATACTCTAAGTATCGATCTAAAAACCACTGGGAGCTCTCGAGCCCCATTTGACTCCAATAAACTTTATCGACTGAGTGAAAGCTCAATAAATTTTTGAAGGGCTCTCAATCCCCTTTTCAACAGTGCATCTCGAGCGTGAATCGACCTTACGATTCGAACGAATGATCCATTTTACCCCAAAAATTAATTTGGAAGCAACCGGGCTCTCCCGGGTCCACTTCGACTGACTCCCCAGTTTGAGCGAGGCTCAATGAATCTTCGAATGGCTCTAAATTGCCTTTCCAATGATCCATCCCATGTGTGAATCATCTTTATGGTTTGGACTAATGACTCGTTTACTCTGAAGAGTCATCGGGCGCTTCCAGGTCCTAGTTAACCTTAGTTAACTCTCCAGTAACAAAGCTGAACGAAATCTTGAAGGGCGCTAAATACCCTTTTTAACTAACTATTTTGTGTGTGAATCGGCCTTACGGTTCGGACGAACAACCCGTTTTCCTTCGAAAACGTCCCATTTAAAGACCAAACGGTGCTTTCGAGCCCTGTTTGACTTCGGTCAAATCCCAGACCTGGGAGTGTCTCAATGGATTCTTAAAGCTATATGAATATCATTTACAATGGTTTGCCTTGTGCACGATTTGGACTTGCGGTTTGCATTTTATGCCCGTTTTTCCAAAAAAACTATTCCAGACTACCTATAGGCACCCGAGGGACCCTGCTAATTGGTAGTGTACCTGAGGTGCTATGTCGATAGGCGAGGAAAGATCCCCGCTTGTCCCTATAAATAGAGGCCATGAGCTTAGCTTGAAAGCAACACTCAGAACGCCCCAAACACCTGAATACCCCTCTCAACAAGTTAGAGAACATTCTCTCGAATTCAGAGTTATTCCCCTTCCTAAAAAACACATTTTCCACATTCTCTTCCATCACTTTCTTACCCCACTTAGTAATTCCCCTTTACCTCTCCATACCACTTTCATAGCATTGTAATGTCAGCATATCTACATTTCAAGGTCAACATCAAGCTTCCATAACGAGGTCAAATTCTCTATCCCTTTCACTAATTCTTCCATTTTCGTGTTTTTACTGTAGTATTTTGTTCCATTGCATCACATCCATTGATCTTTACTCTTTACTAGTAGTATTTGCACATAACCTATTTTCATAAAAAAAAAAAACCAAAAAGAAGAAAAATAGGGTTCATCTATAAATTCCAAAAGAGGGATTCCCATTTCACACTCTCACACATAAGAGGAATCCTCCGGTTGGATTTATGGATTAAACCCCACCCCTATGATATTTTGGAATTATGTGAACTTTGATGCCCCTTAGGCTTCGTAGGCATCTTGGGCTAATGTTGAGATACGAGTCCTACCTTATACATGTTCATAAGTTCCTTTCGTATCTTATATATGTAGTCTTTAAGAATTTCATATTCTTATATATTTGTGTTTCATTTGATGAACACGTTCGCTCTTCCATAGCGACTTGTGATTTGACGAACACTTATATCATATTTTCAATTCTTATTTTGGGAACATTCCTACGGATGAATTCACTTCGTCCCTTTCTATACGCGAGTTGAATGATTCCATTCTCCGTCATTTTATATTATACACGTGTGAACACACATCACGAATTTTAAAAGGAGAAGACTAATATTTTCCCATGAGAGAGAGAAAGGGACGAATGGGTGCCTAACACCTTCTCATTTCGTAACTTAGTCCCAGGACTCTTGAACCATTTGGTTTCGTAAGCATCAGTATTAGCCTCGATGCCATTCTCTCGAGGCGACGATATTATTTTGCCTATTTTGAGCAAAATAGGTTGGCGACTCTATCTCTATACATTATCCCCCATAATGAAGACGGTTGAGCACTGCGAGAAAGAGTACAATCCAGTGCGCACATCGAAGAAACTAGAAAAAAGGTCGAGGATGGCCACAATTATAATTGGCCATAAATGATTAAGTTGGTCTATGATGACCAACACTATCATAATATGGGTATAATTGGCCTAGGATGGCTTCATTTGAACTAAGATGGTCAAATTGATCTCTTACGGTCATTATTTACCATAAATGGTCAAGTTGGTCTTCGACGACCAATAATAGCTTAAGACCACTAAATCGGCCTACAACAACCTCAAATTGATCTTTTATGATCATAATTAACCATAAACAGTCAAGTTGGTTTACGACTACCAACATTAGCCTAAGATAGCTAAAATCATCCTACAATGAACTCATTGACCTAAGATGGTTAAATTGATCTCTTATGATCATAATTGACCATAGATAGTCAAGTTGGTCCGCAACGACTAAACTACTCTAAGATGGCTAAAATTGACTTGCAATGACCTCATTTGGCCTAATATAGTCAAATTAATCTCCTACGATCATAATTGATCATAATGGTCAAATTGGTCTACGACGACCAACGTTATCCTAAGACAGTTAAACTCAACCTACAACGACCTCATCGACTAGGGGTGGTTATGGTACGATTTTTACGGTGCCGCAACATTTTGGTTAAAAAAAATATGGGTGTAGTTTACTACATTTCATTACTGTAAATTGAAATTACCAAAACTGTAATTATCTAAAACTTTGTGGCTAGTTTTGGTTTAGGCATTTCAAAGACTGATTTATCGAAATTAGCGTACCAAATAAAATACCGAAACTACCATCCAAAAATAGTGATTAGATAAGCCTAAAATACCAAATTTAAAGTATATATGTATACATTTATATCATTACTCATTTATCCTAACTTTTAATATTAAAGGTGATATCAAACGTTAATTTTGTTTCTCACATAGAAGATCTCAGTCAAGTTTCTCACTTATTTAGTTTTTAATAATGTTAATATAGTAAAGTTTCAATTTAAGAATATGTATTTATTCTTGTGTTTTGTCTCTAATATGAGTTTTTTTTCCAATTATTTTATGAGAAAATTGCAACTAATTAGTTAATTAATGACTATGATATTACATATAAACAAACATATTGGATATTTGATAATTTATGTGTTAGTTAATCCACTAAGAAATTGAACTATCAAAAAACTAAAAAAAATATAAGAAATTCGAATTTAAAATATTGGAAAACTAGAAATTATCGAAACCAAAATTATCAAAAATATGACGTACCGTATGGCTTAATATTGGTATATGACTTTTAGGAATCAAAAATCAAAATTAACGAAACTGAGCGTACTTTAAAAAATTCGTATGGTATTGGTAGGGGTTAAATACCGACCAAACCAACTGATAACCACATATATCATTGACCTAAGATGGTCAAATTGATCTTTTACGATCATAATTAACATTAAATGGTCAAGTTGGTATGCGATGACCAATATTAGCCTAAGATGGCTAAAATAAGCTTCCAATGGCCTAATTGACCTAAGATGGTCAAATTGATATTTTACAATCATAATTGACCATAAATGTTCAAGTTGGTCTACGACGACCAACATGAGCTTAAGACGGTTTACGACGACCTTATTTGACCTAAGATAGTCAAATTGATCTATTACGATCATAATGGACCTTAAATGGTTAAGTTTGTCTACGACAACCAACATTAGCCTAAGATGGCTAAAATCGGTATATGAAGGCCTCGTTTGATCTACGATGGTCAAATTAATCTCTTACGATCAAAATTGACCATAAATGGTCAAGCTAGTCTACAATAACCAAAATCAACCTAAGACAACTTAAATCAGTCTATGACAGTCTAATTTGATTTAAGATGGTTAGTTTGATCTCTCGCGATCAAAGTCGACCTCAAGTGTTCAAGAAAGTCTAAGGCAACTAATATTAGCTTTAGATGGCAAGATCGACATACAAGAGCCTCATTTGACCCTGTAATATCAAATTTATCTTTGATTATCAAAATTTACCTAGAGTAGTCAGGCTAGTCTACGACGATTAATTTTAGTTTCGAACGGATAAAACCATAAGGGACCTATGAGTTTACGCTATTTTTTCCTTTTTGGATATGAATTGCATCATGTTGATTGTAAAATAAATGGAGAAAGAGAATTTAAAGGGATATGATGCTTTTCATTTCGTTGTGCATAAAAGCTTAACGGGTATCAACCCTATTTACAATACAAAATGAGACATTCCCAAAATTTTCTGATGTGTAAAACAAGAAATACTAGTTATCAACCCACGCGATGCACGCTTGAATTATAATTAATAGTTAAGTATAGTAAAATATATATACACCGTCTAGTTTTAAAATTATACAAAAAATTATATAAATTTATTAATCAATTTAAAAATAAATTTAACATTTTTACGTTGATAAAAAAACTAAACATGACTTTAAAAGGTCGCCATCTCAAATAAAAGCTCAAATTATGTTACCCATTGTCAAAATAGCCTTTACTCAAAAGTGTAAACCTTTGTGTTTCATCTAAGTTACATACTAAATTTGAAAAATTAAGAATATTAGTTATAGTAATAATATATACTCAAATATTATATAATATAGTTATGAATGATAAAACTACATTGTATAAATGAGAAGTCTGGCTCAACCAACTTAATATTAATGCCTCACCAATAATTTTACAAAAACACTTAGCCTCAACAAGTATCATCAAAAGTAAAACTAATAGAGAAGATCATTGTATGAAATTGACAACATACTGAAAGACAACAAGATTTTTTTAGATAATAATACTTTAGAATCTGACCGTTCATTACTTATCTCTTTTAAATCATATACGTAGTTGAAAATTTTTAATGTTGAAGACGAAAATTTATCATATGGTGCAGATTTACTGTTTAAAGTAATTCCCAAAAGAAGATACAAACTTGATAGGAACTTAGACTTTATTTCATTGTTGAGGAAGTATGTATTTGGGTTTATATTTTCATTTTGGTTGGTGCTTCAGGTCCGTAAGGTAATTGTGTGGGACTTTTCTTCCACGTTCTCCCTTTATTCATGTATACACATAAAACTCGAGATAAAATGGAGGTTTTTTCTCATTTGCTATATTATTACAAATTTATTTATACCATTATATAGTTAAAATATTAATTTATTTTTCCCAGTAAATAGTCTTAGTATACAATGTTTTTTAAAGTTGGTTATTTGTTTTTAATTATTTATATATTTTTACAAAATATTATAATACGACCGCACATCGCGTGGGTTGCATGCTAGTTTTAGAACTAAAAAGAAAAGAGAAAGGGATAGAGACTTACTGAAATTTATGAATGGGTCAATTAATGTCAACTAGTAGAGTGAGAGTTGCCTAAAATAGGTATCTCGAAAGTATTACAAATAATGGGGTCAGGTGATGCCAACTAACACACCAAAAGAGGCCAACAATAGGCAGCTCAAAAAAATTACAAATAACTAAAATTATTATTAACTAAAAATATTACAAAGAACTAAAATAACTAAAATTATTATTAACTAAAATAACTAAAAATATTACAGATAACTAAAATAACTAAAATTATTATTGACTAAAAATATAACAAATAACTAAAAGTTAATATTAGTTATTGTATGGATTAAATGTAATGCTACAATCATTAGAAGTTATTATTAACTAAAATTATGTGAAGGTACAATATGGCCTCCATAATAATAACATCATTTACAGGAATAAATATTATATGGGATCAAAGTATTTTTCATTCTCTCATTATTAACTAAATAAAGAAAATCAGTAAAAGAATAACTGAACATAAATCACCCAGAGTGACTTTCAATCCACGCACAAAAAAAATAAAAGGACCACAAAGAAAATAAATATACCATTCATAACAAATCACTATATCATATCAAGTGTTATATCTAGTAATACTAAATCCCAATAAAAATCTATCACATCCCACCTTTGGTACTATATATTGTACCTGCTTTCTCATTTTTTTAAGGAACACCACCCAACTTGTCGTGCCTTGTAACTCCTACTTCAAGCTGTAATTTGTAATAACTCCTACATTTTTGCACTTCCCTCCACTTATGCTTGATTAAACATGAAAGGATTACATCACCCTTTTCAAAAACACATATTAACTCACATAGAAACCATGTACTTTAGAATTTCATATAATAGAATTCATCCACATTTGCATATTTCATCTTATGTAACTAAATATAAGGTATAATGTAGAGTTAGAGGAAAACCCAAAACACCCAACCAATATTTAAGCATGAGAAATAAAGTAAAAGAGAAAAATCCTACAAAATAACTATCAAAGGAAAGCTTCGTATCTATCTCGGTGGGAGGAAAAGCACAACCAAAAAATACCCACTAAAAAATACAACATCAAATCTCAATAACAAATACCCAGTAAAAAATATAACATAAAATCCCCCCAACAAATCCCCCCACAATAAATACCTAAACGCAAGCCAACAAATATGGATTTAGATAAATCCCCTCATATCTTTCCATGTCTTTCTCTTCTTCCCCTATTTCTTATTTTCTATAGAAAAACATGAAATGACGTAATAAATTAGATGGAGTTGAATATATCTAGAGAGACAGAGGGTAATAAATTCGAGAGTTGAATACCTCTAGAGAGAGAGAGGGAAAATATTCTACTAAAATCTGTGCAAGGTAAAAATATTATATGAAAAAAATAATAAACATATGTCTTGGGGCATCTTTGATCCCAGATTCAGATATGAGTCTTTGGTTTTGTAATAGGTGTGTAAATATGAGAAAACCCCAAGTCAATGAAAGGATACCATAGTTAACGATCTAAAAAATAATTTGACAAAAACACATTTTGCAATGAAAGCAAACTCTCAAATCCAAGACTATATACCATTGGTGCCTTGGTGAGAGATAGAAAATCTCAATAACATGCGTAAGATGGCTTAGGTTAAAATTAAACTAATATATGAAAGAAATTATAGTAAAAGATAATCAGTTCCCTTCACATCGTCAACAAATATCACTTTACCATTCACTTCTCATAATAAAATATTGAAGAATAAATAAAAAGCTAAAAAAATTGAAGAAGAAATGATAATAACGAAGTCAAGTGATGATGAAGTAAAATATTATTATCATTTGCACTAATAACGAAGTAGAAATTATAAATAGAAGAAATAAAAAAGAAAATAATACTACTTATAGAATTGAGCAATGGGGAAATATGGAAACCATTTCTCATATCAGATCCAGGACAAAGATTGGTTTATCCTAGGAGAAGTATAAAAAGGAGAGAGAAAATGAGATCCTTTATAAAATCATATAAAATCCTAGGGTAAAAAATTGGGCACTACCTTTCATCAACAACTTTCGTTGTTGCAGAAAAATGGAGAAAAACATATAAAGCCTCACCATAGTTTCAAAAAATGGCCGTTACGTAACGTATCGGCCGTTACGTAACGGTATCTGGAGTTGACGTTTCGGATACACCCCGATTTATCAGTTCGAACCAAATTCACAGTCGAATCGCGTTACGTATCCGATACGTAACGGTAACACCGTTACAGTCCGTTACAGCCCATTACAATTCGTTAACCTTTTTTGTATGGAAAATAAAAAAAAGATGAAAAAACAGAGACTGTCTCTGAGAGATGTTCAGCAACAAGACAAGTTGTGTGACCCATCTCATGAAAAGGATGAAAAATAAGACAAAATAAAAGGGACAAACCTGGTAAAGCAAGCAACTTAGTCTTCGTAGCCTTTAGGTAGGTAGGCTTTGTTTTGAAAGAAGATTCCCATCATCTTCTACTATTTATTTGTGTCAAGAAGAAGACTCACATAACAACCACAAAACCCATCTACTACACACGGTTACTCACACAGAACAGAACCATTTTTTCTTCCCCTCCTTCCAAACCATTTCAGTGAAAGAAATCAAATAGCAGGAGTAGGTCCATCCGTCCGCATCTTACACCGCGCCGGAATCTCTCTCAGTCGATCTCGATCGGATCAATCAAGGTGAGTGAAGAAAATGGTTGGTTTGGTTTGGTGTTATTTGTGTGCTGCTGTGATTTGAGAGCTTGATTGAGCTGTATAGTATAGTATAAGAGAGAGAGAAAAAGTGTTGGTCTTGGTTTAATAAAAGTGTGGACCTCATCTCTCACCTTGTTTTAACGGATGAGATGGGTTAACAAAAAAAAATTTAAAAATAAAAGTGTGTAGCAAAAAAAAAAAATGTTTTAAAATATTATGTATCAAAAAAATGTTTACAAAAAAATCACTCAAAAATTTATTCAAAAAATTCATTTAAGTCAACTAGTTATTATTAGGGGTGATAATTTTTGACATGATACGATGCTATTTCGAAAACTTATACTGAAATAAAAATTAACGCAACTCGAAAATGACACGATTAACTCGAATTGTCACTCTTAGTTATTTAATTTAACATGTGTTATTATTTAATATGATATTATGTTCCAAAAATATTATTTAAAAAAATTAAGAAAAAGTACCAAAAATAATAAATTCTACCAAACTATTTAGATTTTTTTCGTTAAAGTTTAGTAATTAATATTATGTTTTAAAAATTCATTATTATTTAATTTAACATTAAGTGAACATATTCTTTATTTTCTTTATATAATTTCATAAAAATGCAATTTGTAGGTTATGGGCCATTATGGTGAATTTAAATGATTATACCATTGAAAAATCATTTTTTAGTTGTAGTCTTGCATTTGGAGATGGGGGAATGAATGTTTTGTGATGTAAAGTGAAGCGTAATATCACAGATGTATTAAAATATGGATTGTATTAAATATGAAGAGAGATTTCAAAACTTGTACTGCAATCACAAAGAAAACATAATATAATATAATAAGACTAATAAAAATTTTGAGCTATTTTTAGGAAGAAAAAGTTATTTTTCCCATAACCACGATGGATACTATTATGGGGCTTTAAGTCATATTTTTCATTTATAATAAAACAATGATGGTATTGTTTAGAAGAAATGAAGCTCTTGATTGGTGTGTCGAAATATATTGAATAAATTTTAATTAGCATGAAAGTGATTGTCATTAAAAAAAATTAACTAGAAAGCTTAATCTTATACTGTCAATTGTTAGGTTAGCAAGTGAAATCTTACCTATAAACAAAATCTATATGCCTAAAATAGCCTTTAATTATCATTTTCATGTAATATATAGATTTTATATATGTAATTATTATGCCATATAATGAATCACAACTATATGGATTATATGGTTCACTATTTATAAACTCTAAATTTATTTCGAAACTATTTATAAACTCTAAACTCTAAATTTGGTTCAGTATTATTATGTTTTAAAAATTCATTATTATTCAATTTAACATTAAGTGAATTTATTATTTTTTTCTTTGTATAATTGCATGAAAATAATGAACTTTTTTTTTATTTGCTTCGTATGGTAGTTTAAAAAAAAGATAATGCCTCGTCAAAGGGTTGAGGAAGATGAGCCGGAAATCGCCCCAAGTGGAGATATTGGGTGGAAGTTTGCTACTCCGGTATTAAATAATAGGCATAAATTAAATTGCAAATTGTGCAGAAGAGAGATAAATGGTGGTATAACTAGACTAAAACAACATTTAGCTCATTTAAAAGGACAAGTAAGAGGGTGTCCTAACGTTACCACGGAAATTAGGGAACAAATGATGAAACATCTTCAAGGGGCAAAAGCAAAAAAAAAAAGATAAAGCAATCCAAAAGGAATGAGTCGTTGATTATATTCGAAATGAGTATGGGGGTGATGGCTTTGAGGGGATTGTTGTTTCAAGTGATGATTCAGATCCCGAGATGACCGTGGCAAGAAATATGAGTAGAAATGAATATCGGTTATGGGAACAGACACAGAGGTCTAAATCAAAGGGTGGGTTTGAGGCTGGAAGTTCTAGTAGAGCGGGTTTACCTAAAGCTCCTCAACGATCTTCTAGTATGTATGGAATGCAACGTAAGGAATGGGCGGATATAGATTCACCTGAATATAGATTAGCTGAAGTGGATGTGGACCTCCATCGAAGCAAAGGTCCTAAGCAACCTAAAATATCAACAAAATTTATGAAGGGTTTGCGAAAGAAGTTAGGACGAGCAGTTAGTCAGTTTGTTTTGTTTGGAAAACATTCTGCAAATATTGTTGTAAGCCCCTGGTTTGACAGGATGCTTGACGTTGCTAGAGAAGTTGGATACGGAGTGAAGCCTCCAACTTCGTATGAGGTCAATGAAGTTTTTTTACCAATGGAGTTTGCGAGCTTAAAAAAATGGATTGAATCTCAAAAACCAATTTGGAAGGAGAGGGGTGTCACTATTATGTGTGATGGTTGGACAGGAGCGACTAGGAAACATTTAATTAATTTTTTAGTTTATAGCAATCATGGAACAGTTTTTCACAAATCCATTGATGCAACAAACGTGGTGAGTAGGACAGCAGACTACTACTTTCGCCTCATGGATAAGGTAGTTGATGAAATCGGAGAGGAATATGTTGTCCAGGTAGTAACTGATAATGAAGCGGCTATGAAAGCGGGTGGTAAGTTACTTATGAAAAGGAGACCAAATTTGTATTGGACAGCATGTTCAGCTCATTGTATTGACCTTATCCTTGAAGACATTGGTAAAAAGAAGAGCGTGGCGAAAGTGCTGGATGAAGCAAAAATTATCACCAGCTTCATTTACAATTACAATTGGGTTGTTGATTACATGAAGCGATTCATTAATGGTCGAGAGTTACTGCGTCCAGCCATCACTCGTTTTGCTACGAATTTTGTCACATTGGAGAGTATTGTGAGGCACAAAAAGGGTTTAGAGGACATGTTTCGATCTGATGAGTGGAAACGATGCAAGTGGTCAAAGTTGCCAAAAGGCAAGGAGGCGAAGAAGGTAATATTTGACAGGGACTTTTGGTCTAAAGCAACGGATATTTTGAAGGTGCAGGAGCCTTTAGTGAAGGTTCTTCGATTGGTGGATGGAGATTTAAAACCTCCCATGGGTTTTATTTATGAAGCTATGGATAGGGCAAGAAAAGCAATTCAAAGAGATTACCTCTATTACATAGATTTTCATAAAATCATTGACAAACGATGGCAGTTCCAATTACATCAAGACTTGCACGCAGCTGGTGAGTATAAAATTAGTTGTGTTTTATTTGTTAAAAATTAGTTGTGTTTTATTTGTTCAAAAATTTGATATATTATTCTTATGTCAATATATTAGGGTATTACTTGAATCCTCAGTTTCAATACGGTGATAATTTTACAAGCCTTTCCGACGCAATGGTAGGGCTTAGAAAAGTGATTCAGAGGTTGGAACCTGATATTGACAATCAGATAAAGGCAATTAATCAAGTAAGTCGAGAATATATTTATATTTTGTTAAGTTTTTTCACTAATGTATTTAATATTTCATGAAATGTTACAGATTTTGTTATTTCGTGACAAATATGATTCTTTTGGAACTGAATTAGCTCAAACAGCAGTGTCACGAACAAATTCAGGTAATAATATGTCTGAATTTATTTACTATCAATTTCACTTTATACCTCAGTATACAATATAAATAAATCATTGTATTCATCATGTGTAGGTGAATGGTGGATTCATTATGGCACATCGACTCCAGAATTTCAACGAATTGTTGTGAGAGTATTGTGTCAAACATGTTCATCTTCCAACTGTGAACAAAATTGGAGTACATTTAGCCTCATACATACAAAGACAAAAAATTGTTTAAAATCCCAAAAGTTAAATAAACTTGTTTTTGTATACTATAATATGAGGTTAAAGATCAGAAATGCGACCAGAAGAAGCCAACAAGACATTGAGGAATCTTTTAATCCTATCAACTTGGATTACATTTTTGACGAAGATGACCCACTGTCTTCGTGGTTGGAAGAGACGGAAGAAGCTCTTTTAGACGGTCAAGACAATTCTGAATGGTTGGATGTTGATGAAAATGACCAAAATGATCATGCTACTTTAGTTCCTTCTGGTAGTGGAACTAGTAGCGGTGGTAGCGGTGGTGTTGGCTTGAGTCAACCAAGTAGTGGTACTCATGGAGATACCGCTAGTGGTAGTTATGGAGGTGGTGCTAGTGGTAGTTATGGAGGTGGTGCTGGTGGTAGTTATGGAGGTGATTTTGCTGGTAGAGATGTGCAATATGAAGGTAAATAAATATTGCAGTCTAAATTTTATTTATAATATTATATTATTCTTATATTACACTTCTAAAAAAATATATCATTTATTGAAACAGGTGATAGTTACTCACCGTATCAAGGAGAAGCTGGAAGTTATGGAATTCGGGGGGATGATGACAATTTGTAAGATAGACAAAATCTTCAACCATGGGGTGGGACACGAAGGCGTACACGTCGTCCAATGGGAGATAATTTAGAAAACCGTTTTGTTGAACTTGATCTTGGAGTTCGTGGAAACGAAAGAAGAAACCCACAAGCACAAAGAAGAAATCCACAAGCACAAATAAGAAACCCACAAGCACAACCCACGTATCCCCATCCCCCTGAATTCTCATATTATCCCCCACCACCACAACACTATTATCCACCCACCGGGTCATATTATTATCCTCCTCATCCACCTGAACCTTCATATAATACCGTTTCATCTACCGAGAACTATCCACATGGGTACATGGTTCTGCCAGTGCCTCAAGGTTATTTTCCACAACAAGGGGCATCAAATGAAAGTAGCAATTTTGGAATGAGTGCATCTAATTCAAGTACTTCACATTCTAATTACTTTGGATATGAACCGCATGAACGGGCTAATAATGATGATGATGATATGGAGATTCTTAGAGACCCGCCACGACATTCTTTTTGGTGGTGAAAGCATGGAATCATTTGTAATATATGTAATTTAGTTTATTATCATATTTGTTTAGTGGTATGGTGGTAATGATTCACAATTGTGCAATGACTTTATGTTAGTTGTTAAATTTAAGCATGTTATAAGTTGTTATTGAGTGATGTATTTTTAGTATTTGATTAAGTAATAAAATGCTTTTATGATGTGTTTTTAGTATTTAATTAAGTAATAAAATGCTTTAATGTTCTTTAATACTATGTAATGAACCCACATATTAATTAAATTCAACATTATAGAGTCAAAATAAAAGTATCATTTTAGTTTATGGTATTTGTGAATGGTAAAAAAAAATTCACGCTTGCGGTAACCGACTCCCGTTACATTACGTCCGATACTCCCGATACCGTTACACCAATACCGCAACTGTTACGTTACCCGATACCGTTATTTAAACCTATGAGCCTCACGCACGCCTTTTACTTGTATTTTTTAAGCTTGGACCAGTGTTGGAAGAGATTATAGTTGTTCATGTGAAGTTCTTTAAACCCCGCATATTTCTACGTACAGTTTCAAGCCACCAGAAGTTAGGACTAAGTATTTCCTCCCCAAAAGAAAATCATCTTATAGTAGAAAGAGAAGTTACATACGAAATGGGTTTGAAAGCCCTGTTTTGAGGCCGAGGGTTTAAAGATCTATTTTGAAACCCATTTCAAAATGAGAAAATACTTGAGTTGCTGACCATATTCTAGTGGATTGTTGAGAGTTTGAGAGAGGGTCTGGGTTTTATGAAGAGGCGATGAAGTGGTGTAAGAGAGAGTCAGAGATGAGACATTTGAGAGGCTCGAGGTAATGGTGAAGATTTTAGGAAATGGGAT
The DNA here is from genome assembly GCA_949130495.1 of Sambucus nigra. Lineage (NCBI taxonomy): Eukaryota > Viridiplantae > Streptophyta > Magnoliopsida > Dipsacales > Adoxaceae > Sambucus > Sambucus nigra. The sequence continues at coordinate 585,161,244 of OX422209.1, forward strand.
ATGAGGTAGGGGTTTGAAATCTTGGGTTTAAAGAACGAGCGTGACTCGTGGGCCTCTATGTTACCATCAGTTGGCTTATTAAAAAACTTTTAAGATTTAATCTCTTCCATCGGTTAGAGCATCCACAATGGGGAGATAAAAAAACAAGAGATGTGGTAACTTCACAAAATTTGAGATTCGTAGTGGTGAGTGAAAATCAGCAAATTCTGTATAAGAATTTCTAAGCGTTCCGCAAATTTAGAGAATGGTTACAAATTCTATAAGGGTTCCTACGAACTTCATTTGTCGGTAGCAATTGATACGAACAAATGAAGTTCGTAGGAAATATAAATAGTCATTTTTATTATATGTATTGAGTTCTTACGAACAACATTTGTCCGTATCAGTTCCTACGAACAAATGTTGTTCGTAAGAAATGAATATTTAGTTCCTACGAACAACAGTTGTTCGTAGGAAATTAGATTACAAAACCATTTCTCTCCACCACTGTGATGCTTGTATCGGACGAATGGTAACTTTCACTTTACGTTTTGTATACTACTTTTCATTTCATCTCACCACTCCTGATGCTCTTAGCTTATATAAAAAAAACTCCTCATATATATATATATATATATATATATATATGTGTGTGTGTGTGTGTGTGTGTGTGTGTGGAAATCAACTATAATGCACATTTTATACCACTATTGTGTTCGGGATCATTTATTGTCTCATTTTTTAAGCATACAGTATAAAAAGTAAAAAAATTGATCTGAGAAATTAAAAAAATTCCCCTAAAAAACTTATTTTATGAAAAAAAACTCAATGTCCTTTACATTTTATTGTGAGGATCCCTTCTCGAGATTCTTTGGTGGCATATCCTAATTAGGGGTGACAATACATATTTTTGGATCGCGTTTCGGGCCAACACGACATGATACGACCTATTTTTATTTAACATGAATACAAAATGTCATATCCAGTACACATGGCTCCCGCTTAACTGCAAGGTCTGGGAGAGGCGAATGTCGACTGGCTTTACCCCTGTATATGGAGAGGATACTCCCATGTCTCGAACCTTATACCAACCGTAGATTGGGTGATGGCACTTGCCATGGCACCAAGGTACGATATGACCCATATAAAACACGACAAGACACGACATCTTAAATTTATACCCAATTAAATAAAAATAAATACGATAATAAAAAATGATTAATACGACCAGACATGATAACATGACTCATAATTTTGAAATTTTGAAATGAACGCGACATGATATGATTTCGTCTAAAAAGACTCGACAAGAACATAACACATCATGTCAATTTCATGCCATTTCTAGAATTGTCACCCCCAATCCTAATCATTTTTGGTAACACGAGAAATCCTTGAAATGTCATTTAAAATTTGGATTTTTTAACTTTATCCCTTGAGAAATCATGATACGGTTTCCAATGATGTGGTGCCACCAACCGCAAACATTGATGTCCAAACAAAACCTATGTAAAAAAGATAAGACAGAGTCTAATTTAAGTTGAATTATCAAACCTTCCTTCCAATCCTACTTTAAGACCTCATATTTTAGAGTATGATCTGAATGATCAAGACGATGTTCGGTGAGCACATATGCAAATGGGTCCTTATCAACCCTCAATGAATGTGTTTCCTCAAACATTTATTGGTAACAAAGCACATCATTTTAATTCAATGTGGTTCATCGAATTCGGGAGTTGGCAGGAGTATAGTGTAAAGGCAAATGTTTTATTCTGCTTGTATTGTTACTTATTTCATCCAAAGGTCGTGGATAGAGATAAAAGTGATGTTTTTGTGAGGAATGGTTTTGAAAATTGGAAAAATAAACGAAGACTTCAAGAACATATTGCCTCTACTACGCATAATGTCTCATATATGAAGATTCAAAATTTATTGAAGTAAAATCAGCACATTGAGACACTATTTGACAACCAATCGAAGGATTGTCGGGTTGAGTATCTTCACGATTACATGTGAACATTGATGAGTTTCAATTTCTACTATGATGAGGGATAACGTTTCGTGCTCATGATGAATCAGAAGGCTCGATTAATAAGGTAAACTTTCTTGAACTTTTACAATAGTTAGCTGATAGGAACGATTAAGTAAATAAAGTTACTCTTAAAGATGCTCCAGGAAATCATCAAATAACATTATCGGATATTCGAAAAGATGTTGTAAATGCCATTGCTAGTAAGATAACCAATGAAGTCTTAAAAGATCTTAATGGTGAACTATTTTCAGTATTAATTGATGAAGCTCGTGATGTATCAGTCATAGGACAAATGGCCATTATGTTTCGATATGTGGATAAGAAGGGTTTTGTGATGAAAGGATTTCTAAGCATAGAACATGGTCTCAACACCACGACAATTTCATTAAAAGCTTCAAATGATAAAATTTTCAACAAGCATAATTTTATTGTAAGAAACTTGCATGGTCAAGGTTACGATGGGTCAATTAACATCCAAGGTGAGTATAATGGCCTGAAATCACTTATTTCGAGAGAGAATAAGTCGACATTCTATGTGCATTGTTTTGCGCACCAACTTCAATTAACACTTGTTCACGCCGCAAAACATTTGAACCACATTGATGAATTTTTCTTCTTAGTTAATAATTTTATGAATATTGTTGGGGCATTATGCAAGTGCCAAGACATTATCCGAAAGAAAGAGGGTGAGCATATTTTTAAGCAACTGGAAAGTGATAAGATATCAAACGACTAGGGGTTAAATCAATAAACTAGCCTTAAGCGACCATGTGATACCCAGTGTGACTCACATTATGGTACATTAGTAATTTTGATTGTTATGTTTGGATCCGTGGTTGATGTCCTTGTAGATTTGGTGGAACATGCTACAGACAAAAAAGGTAAAGCATTAAATTTGATCAAATCGATGAAATCTTTAAATTACATCTTCACCTTTCATTTAATGAGAAATGTACGAGCAATCACTAATGAACTTTCGAAAGCATTGCAATGAAAAGATCAAGACATTGTGAATGCTATCACTTTAGTTAAATTTTCCAAAACCCGTATGCAAAAGGTGAGAGATTGTGGATTAAATTTGTTGACTAAAGTATCTTCTTTTTGTATGAAATATGGTATCAGTATTCCTAATATAGAGGATACTTTTAATCTTTTGGGAAGGCTAAGACGAGGATCGGAGATAACAAATTTACAAAATTATCAAGTTGATTTGTTCTATCTTTGTGCAGATAAACAACTTGTTGAGCTTAATAATCATTTTGACGAGGTGATTTCAGAATTGCTTATATGTGTGTCATCCTTAAACCTAAGTAATTAATTCGCTACTTTTGATATAATGTAATTGGTTCGTCTCTCTGAATTTTATCCTGGTGATTTCACAGAATAACAACGTATAATTCTTCGAGATGAGCTAGAATTGTTTGAATTTGATATAAAATCAAATGAGGACTTTTTTGAAGTGGAGGGGATTTGTGGTTTGTCTCAGAAGATGGCGGATAAAGGAAAACACATTGTGTAAGGTTTAATTTATAAGCTTATTGAGTTGTCATTAATCCTTCCTATTCCTATCGCTACCATTGAGAGGACATTTTCGACTATGAATATTATGAAGACTGATCTTCGAAACCGCATTGGGGATGGTTGTCAAATTGATAGTTGTGTGACATACATTAGAAAATATGTCTTTGATGGGATTACCAATGATGCAATCGTGAATCGCTTTCAGCAAATGAAGACCTATAGAGGAAGATTGCAGAATGTTTTTAATTTATTAGGGTGTATTTGACCACCTTCTACTTTTGCATGAAAAAACTGTAGTTCACCTTTTTTTGGTAATTAAATATGATTGCTAGGTTGTCACAATACTACAATATTTTATTTATTAACATGATGCTGATTTTTTATGCAATTTATTTGGGAAGAAAAAAACACTATAAATGCCCTACCCCAACGATAATCTTGGTTCCGCCACTGATCCCTCATTCACATAAAGTAAAAAAGACCTATTGTGCATACCGTAGGGGATCTAATATTATATCACCAATCCAAGTAAAAAAACTTAGAATTTATAAGGTGTTTGCATTATTATCATTATTATTATTATTATTATTATTATTATTATTATTATTATTATTATTATTATTATTATTATTATTATTATTATTATTATTATTATTATTATTACTACTACTACTACATTTAAGCCCCACGCGATGTGCGAACACTTTGTAAGAACTATTAAATAAATTGCATAATAAGATAAATCAAAATTGACTTTTAGTGAACATGTAAATATAATTCAAGAAATATTTCCGACTGTGTGCTTTTTCACCTACAAAACGATATCGACATAAGTAAGATATTTTTGTAGTGAAAATTAATACAATTTAAAATTATTCTTCATTTGATACCAAATCCACTAGATTGTTAAAATTAAATAAAATATATTAATAATATCTAAAAATATCGAAATGAAAATACATAAATTAATACTATATATGGTGGGGAATATATGAATTCCAAGATGCTCCTAATAAATTTAATTGAACTTGAGCTTCACAGCCCAAATGTGATGTTAAGGAAGCAAAATAGACTAAAAATTATTTTGTTTAAAATAAAATTGTGCATATTTCTTACATAATACCAATTCCACCATAGCCAAAAATAATAAATTTATGGAAATATCTAAAAGCATTTTACGCACCAACTTGAAATCATGTAACAGTAATCCCCATTCTAATAATGCATTTTCCAAAATGAAATAAGTAAAAAAAACATACTAGATGTGTGTGTGTGTGTGTGTGTGTGTGTGAGAGAGAGAGAGAGGGGGGGGGGGAGAAAGAAAATAGAGGTGGAAATTTTACTCAATATTGGAAATAATTCAACCCATTTATAAAAGAAAGAAAGGAAAGGACATTGAATGAGAAGAGGAAAGGGCGTAAAAGGCCCATGTCTATCCACATGAAAGAGAAAAAAGAAAGGATATTTAAATAGAAGAAGAAAGGACATTAAAAATCCAATTGATCTATCAAAGAAGAGGCTATAGTTTCCTAAGAGATGCCAAAATAGCATTTATTAATAATGGCACGTGGTAAAACTATAAAAGGAGACACCATATTTAAATAGTAATACTAGCATGCAGGCCACGCGATGCGTGGCCCACATTTTATAAATTATAAGTTATTGTATTTCTATATTGTGAGACAATATATATATTGAATTAAATTAGAATGAATAAAGTAAGCAAGAAAGTGTAAAATTAGATCCCAAATATTTAAAGAGTTTAATGATAATTTATGACAAATATTTTATTAAGTACAACAGTTTTCTTAAAATTTAAAATCTTTGAAGTATGTTAGAAGCTTCTGGATGCATTTGTATATTCTTTATAGCTTTTACGGATCGATGATGTAGAAAAGAAAGGTTATATTTATTCCTGCAAGATTTGAAGTAAATAGTCAATAGTTTTTTAATTTGGTTGTATATATGACATATTGGTAAAAATCTATTTCTCAATTATTACCTGATTCAGTCGTCTTTGTTAACGGTGTCTATGTACTTTATCTTTTTTTTTTATCTGATATATTAAAGTTATGTATTAGTAGAGACATTTGTTATATAACTTGAATTAATGTGTATATTATATCACCTTTGATGAGCTTTCGCAGTCCTCAGGGATGGCATTGTCAGTAGGAGTGTTCTCGAATTTTGTAACAGTGTAGTACTTCTTTCCCATTATCAAATTAAATTCATTGAGCCTAAGAAAAAAATGGTATTTTTTTCCAATGATGTTTTTGAATATAAGGTTCGCGTCCTTTGTATTCCCTGTAAGAGTTATATATTTATGTAAAATTATGATACGAATAGGAAGAAATTGAATGAAATTTATTTGTTTATGTACCTTATTCTCAGATGTGTCAATTTGAGATAATGGGAAGCCAACTAATTTTTCAGCAATCTTGTTGAAGAGAACAAATGTTGTATCTCCACTTTAGTCTTCAACATCCACTTGAAGTTTATATCTATGAAATTAAATGAAGTAAATAAATTTATATTAATGGCATGGTAATAAATATGTTTTAGTAAAAAGTATGGATTGCATCTTACTTGGGAACTGAAAACGCATTGTTTGTGTTGCAAAGTTTACAGTTATACGACTCTGTTAGATTTGTCAAGATCTTGTTGCAAACTTTACATAAGATATAAGACTAACCGAACTTCTCGTTCAGACGAATAATAAATTCTTGAAGTGATACAATCTTCACCTGTAAAAGTAATGTGAGTTAAAAATTTATTTTATATGAAATAATATTATAAAATATTGAATATTATCCAACAATACCTCATCCTCTAATGTTGAGCGCATTTTTTAATAGCGAAAATATTATCCATATTAGGGCTCTCCGAACTTGATGTCAAATTATAAGATGACCTTAGATGCTCAATTGATCAAACTGCGAAAGATTTGAGCTTCTGATATGAAGTGTATAGAGAAAACAAATATTTAGTGAATAGAGTTAGATTTGGATTTAACAATTTAATCATTTACCTGTCTATTAATGCATGGACATTTAGTTGAAGCACCCTATATCTTTGACTCACTTGAGTCTATACTATACAGGTGCTCATCTAGTTTGAAAATAGTGACAAAATTGAGTCATATCCTAGTCCACCAAAAAGCCTTCAGACTCTACATTTGAATTTCTCTAAAGTTCCTGAAGGTAGAACACCAACACATTCACCTAGGACTGCATTTATGTGTTTCATTCTTCATAATATGGGTGTGTGTGAGTTAATTCTGCGTATGTTCACGGTCCGGTCCGATCCAATTTTTAGGATTTTTACGGACCGAACCGATTAAACCGGTCCTAAAAAAGGGACCGAGACCGGACCGATTGTATCGGTCTTCCGGGCCTAGTCGATTCAGTTTTTTGTAGGATCGGTCCGGTCTAACTTGTCGGTCCTAATCTTATTAAAATATTTTAAAAATATTTTTGCTAGTGTTAACCGCAAAAATTAGGGTGTTCAGAAATCACTATCAAAGTGACGTATATAAATCGATGGGTAAAAAAAGAGTGATCATTCAATAACTAAAAAAATAGTAGTTAACTACTTGAGTATACAAAGATGAGATAACAAACATCCATGGATTCCATATAGCTCAACTTACAACAATACTATTTTAAAATCTTTTTTCTGGATAGCATGCAATCTAAAATCGGTACCTTGGTGTGGGTGTTATCCGCCAGCCTACTCCTCTCTCTCTCCTCATCTCCCCTTGGTTCTCTTGTTGTAGTAACTTGAAACTTGGTGTGGGTGTGATTCGTCGGTCTAGACCTCTCTTTTAAAATGTTACAGACCTTGAATCCTTACACGAGCACACAAAAATTGCCCAGATTATAGCCAGATGCAGGCCCATAACACCAAGATCTGAGGCTACCGCAAGTGACACTGATAATCGATCTATGATTCCTAATATTCGTCAGTCTCCTTACATGAGAAACGTATGGACTGAGAGAGAGAGAATATGAGTGTATTTGTTTTCTTTTTACTTTGAGAGAGTGAGTTGCCGTCTTTGTTTGTGTACTATTAGTATATATACATTAGGGTTTTTTTCATTTTTCAAAATGACGAACTTGTCCTTTAATTTGAATGTTATTTTTTTAAGTATAAATATATATACTAATATGTAATCGATCCGGATCGGTCCAGACCGATTTTTTAATGAAACGGACCGAGGACCGGACCGACTAGACCAGTTTGCCAAAAAAATTTGGACCGAACCAATGAAAAAAAATGATAAAAATAGGACGGTCCAGTTTGGTCCACCGGTCCAATCGATTTTCTGAACACCCCTAGTAAATCCCATTAAAATGATGTTCTACAATTTTTAGGATATTTCAAATAATTTTAGGAATTTTTAAAATAAATTTTAGACATTTAAAATTGGATTTTATAATGATTTGGGGTTATTTTGTAATTCCCCTACATGCCTAAAACTTTTCTTGAGTAGTTACCGAAAGCGTTAGATAATATTGTGGGGGAAAATTAAATTCTTTCAACATCAAAAACACACATTTTTTAGTTGATCGTGGCCTTACACGTGTTGGTATTATAACGACTAGATTTGTGTTTTCTTTACCTCACATATCTGAGACTTACTTGAACCGTTGGATCTATATTATCAATGGTCTCCATGTTTTCCAAAGCAATCCATGTGTTAACCCTTTGAACCAATCACAGTGTTTTTAAAAGCGATGCGTCGTCAGCCATTAGATTTACTTTCATCATTTGTATTTAATCATGATCATTGATTTGCTTCGTCCTTCCAGAGCCTTCCATGCTCTAGTATAAATAGGACTCATATGTGCAACGTTTATAATCTTTGGATCATTTTCACCTCTGAGAGAAAAAAAGAGAAGAGAGAGAGAGAGAGAGAGAGAGAGAGAGAAAGAGAAATAAAACCCTAACAAAACTCCAGCCAAATTTTCACCAGAAAACCTTTCTGAAAGTTGAGTTAGTTTGAGATTTGAGAAGATCCATCCTCTCTAGTTCTTAATCTCTTGTCCACCTAAGTCACGTAGTTCTGATCTCATTTTCTTTCATAGAAAGTTAAGATTTGAGACTCTGTGATACATATCACATAGATATTACTGAGTTTGATTTCTTCTTTTGAGAAATCTTTATTTTATTGGTTGTTTTTAAAACGTTTATGTTGCTTTCAAAACCTAAACCAACAAAATCATTTCTTATTTCAGTTTCTAAAAATATCCAGACTTAAATCCAGTTGAGATCTTGATTGGGGATTTACACCTTCATATATTTCACATTTTGTGAAAAAACTATACATTTTTTAATAAAGAAAGTGTCTAGGATTTTGGGTCTTTTATATAGCAAGATTCCCTCTTGATCTGGGAATAAATTTAAAGATCAAAAAGTCTAAGAGTTTCGATCAAACTGATTTTGGAAATTTCTGTTGCATATTAGAAATCTATTTGTAACTTGATACTCATTCTGTCTGTAATAACTGTGTGTGAGTTGCATGCATGTATTTGTCATATCACATAACAACACTTTCACACTACAAAATGTGTTGGTAGAGGGATTTTGGACTTTAAGAGTCGATGTAAGGCTAAAAGGAGTGGAGTTACAAAGCTGAGAGAACATCTACAACATGAGAGTCCTGGGAGAAGTCGGAATAATCCGGAGGAGCTGGTATATTTTTTTAACTTAGATTAGGTCTGATTGTGTGTTTAGATTGTTAAATAGTTTGTAATCTGATTTTTGGTTTGAGGTGTAGAGACCTCCGTGGATGTTTTCCTAGTTGGGTGGGTTTTACCACGTTAAAATCTTGTGCACTTGTGTACTTAATCTTCCTCTCATCCCTTCTTATTGGCGTGCTGATTTAAACCTGTTTTAGTTTTGATTTTCAAAACTTGGATACATACTATCTGAAATATCTCGTTTATAATTCTTTTTATACACATCTTGTGTTAGCTGTTTGTTTTAAGAAAATAGTTCCTTTAAAAAACTGTTCGGACCCATTTAGACTGTTTAATCTTGAATTAAACAACTTAAGTGGTACTTTTTCAATTGGTACCAGAGCCTTGGTTTTACAAATTCATTAGATCTTGAGTTTTAAAAATTAAATTCTCTAAACAAACAATGGACAAGAAATTTGAGAGATTAGGTAACGTGTCTAGACCCCCTCTCTTTGATGGAACCAACTTCCCTTACTATAAAGTGAAGATGGTTGCTTTCATCTAAGGGACATTGGGAGATGATATCTGGGATGCTATCGAAAATGGTTATAGTTTTCCAACTAAACTAGCCGCTGAAGGAAGTACTGTGAGAATTGGAAAGTTGCTAATTGAATTCAATAAAGAAAAGAATCAGACTTCCCTTAACAATAATAAAGGCAAAAATGCTATATTTATATCATCAATGAACACGAATTTAAGAGGATATCATTATGTACTACCTCTAAGGAATCATGGGACACCCTAGTGACTGCACATGAAGGAGACACACGTGTTAAAGCTGTTAAAACCCAAATGTTAATCCAGCAGTACAACACTTTAGTTATGACTGAGACTGAGTCATTTTATGACTTCTACATTAGGTTGACATACATAGTGACTAAGCTGCATGCTAATGGGATAATCTATGATAAAAAAAAAATTGTCTCTAAAATTCTAAGGTCACTTCCACAAAAATTTGACAATAAGTGCTATCCAATTGAGGAGATGGACGATCAAAACCTTACCCCTGAACTCCTCAGTAGCAAGCTAAGAACTGTGGAAATGGAATTAGAGTTTAAAAAATAATTAACTCAGACCCGTAAGAAACAGACTGCTTCCAATCTTGTCTTTACCTCTAAGTTGACTAAACCTAAATGTCATTTACTTGAAATTGACTTTGATTCTGATGAGGACTGTAATTTAGAGAGCTTGGATAACCAGATTGCCTTAATGTCTAAACATTTTAAGAAAATTGTGAAGTTCATAAATAAAATTTCAAATAGACAAGGCAAACCTACCTATCCAAACAACTCTAATAATAGGCCTCATGAGAAAAGACTTGACAATAAACCTAGTAGAGACCTTAAGAACGCCGAATGCTACAGATGTGGAAAGTTAGGGCACTTAGCCTGTGACTTAGAATTAATCTGCGTAACAACAAGAATAATAGGTCTAACTGTGACACCACGACTAATTAAATACCGGGTAGCTACTCCTTTATTAAATTAAACCAAAATGCCAAGTTGGCTCAGTTAATAGCATCACTGTCGAAAACATTTTTATTATTACTAACCACCTAGTATTTAAAAAGTAAGTTGCCAAATTTTAATTAAAGTCTGATTAACATGCAACAAATGTAATGAAGAATAATAACGCCATTCACCATAACGAAGTAAATAGAATAACCATCACATAAAGTAAATAAAGTCTGGAGGAAAACTCCTCACTACAATACCACAAACTGAAATAACTAAACTGAATACTGAATCAATACATGCCAAAGTCTGAAAAACTGTAATGGAAAGATGTCTCTAATAGAAATGGACAACATGCCCTACAACTGATAGATACTGAATCTGGAATCCGAATGATAGAAGCGTCTAAAAGCAAATCCCTGTAGCTTCCACAAATAGCTACAGCTCGTCACCTGAATGAGTATCCTAAGCATGGTGTCCTTGTGGCTGGGCACCTAAAATGGTTTTACAAGAAAAATAGATTTGAAAGCAAACGGGTCAGAGCCCGAATGTGGAGATATTTTAAAAACCTGCAAGTGCTTTAAAAACATTTAAAACATTAAATGCAAAGTACATGTTAGGACGTGCACTCACATGAAATTCTCACCTCTCGTCTAACTGTGCACTCCTAACGTAAGTACCCATCTAAAATGACACAAACCACTAGCTAATTGACATCTTATCTAGCTAGACTGTCATAGGTTCTACCCTTATTACTCGGTTCCCATTAACATTATAACGATCTCAATAAGTAGGGGCTTAACGTAAACTCAGATGCTCAACATACAATATATATCACTATCAGTTAACCCGTTATGTTTTTCTCTAAACAATACCGTAATTATATTCACCACATTAACATGAAGGTTCCCATTAATTAAGTGTATATTATTCACATCATAAATATACAATACAAGCACCCCGAGAACTAAGCTGCGGTGCACACATACTCTGCTATCCATCCCGGTACATCACGTACATAAGGATCACATATTCCGAATCTCTCAGGAATAGTTCACAGATAACAACATCACAAATAATGGAGGCGAACACAGTCACATCACATGGGTCACGCACATACCTACGCTCCCACGATCAGCGGACTTATTAACATCCCAATAAGTCTTTCTATGACCTATGTTCATCGAGGTAACCAGTCTAAATCCGGCAACACAAGGATTAGAGGGCCCTAAGCGAACGCAAACCTCCCGTGATAGCAAGTATGGTAGGTATGTCATACACACAAATTATATACCAATACTAAGTAAACACGCACCTTAGTAATCACCGTAATTTAATTGTAGTACTTATCGTATTCTCGTACCAATTTAATATATATACAACTTATATAATCCCGGTCCATATTTATACGCGCCATAATTTTCTCACGTCGTAGTAGGCATTCATGTCTCGACTCAAATGTCTATTTGATTTGATCCACACTTGTATAATTTACTCCTCATTATATCCCAAATGTCCCAAGTATACTATTACACCATCAAAGGAATGTTATCTCTATCCTCGAACAAGTTTACGGGACTCCCAAAATTAAAACAGGCCAAAAAGGCCTAAACTGTCAACTCGTTCGAAGTCTCGTTCGAACGAGGATGTTCGAACGAGATTCAGTTCGTTAGAACGAACTGCACCTTCTAACGACATCTCGTTCGAACGAAGATATCCAATGAAATTTCCTCTCGTTAGAAGCGACTGGTCAACTCGTTAGAAGCTCGTTCGAACGAGCTCGTTCGAACGATCTGGGGAGGTCTTCTAACGAACGACTAGTTCCGAGCCCAGATTTCCCTAATTTCGTTTTTCACCATTTTTATCTCTTCAAAACTCATCTAAACATCAAACCAACGATTGTTTAAGGTCTCTAATCATCCCTAAACGTACCTAGGTCATATACTAACATATTTTAGGGAATCAATTCATCCTAAATATCATTAAATCCTCAAGTCTCTACACTTTTCCCCATATTTTCAAGAACATAAACCCTAGAATTTAATATCATCAATTTACCCAATTAAATCCGTTTTATTTTCATCTAATATCTAATGTCATCAGAATAATCATCTACCTACCATTATACATGCAATTCCTCTTCAAGATTTCAAGTTCTAAGTTCCAAATTACATGGGTTTTTATTAAACTCCCAAGAACAGTTTGATTTATGTAAATTCCTACACATGGAAGATGCATTCTCTATAATAATTGAAATCAAACCACTTGCCTCTAGTGTCTCTGAATTTGGTGTTGGTTTGAAGAAGCTTTTCTGCAAAATTCCCTTCTATCTCTCTCTCTCCAAGCTTATCTCTAATGGTGGCTAGGGTTTTCTTTGGGAAAGTTTGGAAACCTAATTTGATAACCCCGTAGCTTATTAGGTCATTAAAGGCTGGTTAGTGGGTTTAGTGGTTGGTTTCCTAAATCAGATATAAATCCTAATTTTCATCATTATTAAATCCCAAAAATACAATATTACCAAACTACCCTTATAAGATGCCGGTATGGCCTAAAAATACCCCGGGACCCAAACTAAACCCCCGACTAGTGTTTTCTGACTATCTCGACCCTTCCGGACGCGTTGGCGCACTCAAAACGACCATACGGTTAATAAAATTTAAAATTCACTTTTATAAATAAAATAATTATAACCTGACGCGACTGTCTCACACGTTCTAATAAAATGACCAAATTGTTGTATATCAATCTCACGACAAATTTCATAATTCAATATTCATATATCATCATACATACTCAATATAGTCAAATACCAACTCACATCTCGCTAGTATTTTATCCGGATTAATTCCCAAATAATTATCATTTAATTAATTAATCCCAAAATAAATATTGCCAAAAATACGGGGTATTACACTAACTTGTGCAAGACTTGGGATGACTCAAGCGAATAAGAAACTGGTGAACTTGAGCCATTTAACACTTATGACCCTTATATGTCCTTCTTTGCTAAAATCACATACCTGATCATGCTATGTTAAATGATGCTATTCCTACTAATTTGTCTACTTTATTACTTGAGAATGCTAATAATTCTTCAAATGCGGTGTGTGTGAGTCAAAGGGAATGATCTATTATTGATGTCAATGGGTGTGTGAGGCCTAAAAATGAATCGCTAGGGGACACTACACACTGCATACTTAGTGACTCCCACAATGAGGACCTTCCTGACATTCACACACGGTACACAAAAACTCTCAAGAAAAGCATTAGACTTGAAAATATTATCAAAATTCTTACACAGAAGATAGAATCCCAAGTCATATGATCAAACAGAATGCTGAAGAGTACACTTCTCAATGTCTAATTTATGAGAATGAAACTAAAACTTTTGAACAAAAACTGAAAGAGTTGTCTGACTCGAATAAAATTCTGGAAAAGAAATACAAAGGGACGTTGTTAGAATTGGAGCAAACAAAAGAAAAGACATCAACAGTCTTCAAAAAGTTTGCTAAATTTGATAATAACTCTACATGTTTTGAAGACTGTGTTGTTGAAAGTAAGACCAATTCTGATGACAGAACTAGAATAGACTTTTGCCTCAACAATTCTAAGAAAATAAAAACTTTTGAACCTATCAAGTTTGTCTCTAATGGCAAAAGACCTATTGAAACTTATCATGGTTTTCAAACTTTGAAAAATAATTTTGACTTAAAATAACAAAATTTAGACATTGGTGAATCAACTAACTCTAAGCATAATGTTGAACATAAGGCTAAATACGTCTGCCCTCCTATTAGTTAAGATCATTCGTCATTTCATCCTGTGCCACCTAGGAACAAGACTAGAGCTCAAAACCTAGACAAGCCTTCGAATAATAATTTTCCTAAGGTTATGAGTTCTACGTGCCATCTTTACTGCTCCTATTGTGATGTCTATGGACATTCCGTTGATGGTTGCTATTCCAAACGTCAATATAATCCGTTTTATAACTCTCCTATTTACCATAACTTCAACTATTCTAGGAGAAGTCAAAACAATTATGTCCTTTTTAGACATCTAGACAAGAATTCTAACTATCAAAATAGGAAGAGAAGAACAAATACTAAAAGACCGTTAACAAGAAGGAATCATATATTCTTTTCTAAACTAAATGCTCAAACTGTCTATAATACTCATAAACCTATGCAAAAATCTTTTAAAGAATAGACAGAAGCTCGCAAGTTTTATCAAATACGAGATAATAAGCGCAAATTGAAAACTAGAGTAATTTGGGTAAGAAAAGATGATTTAATTACCCCGGATGAAATGCAACATTGTGATCATTGCTTTTAAAGTCGAACACACAACATCTGGTTGGTATTTAGACTCTGGATGTTCCAAACATATTACCGGGGATGATTCCAAATAAAACTAACTTCTACGTAGGAAAAGTCTTGTTTGGGGATGGTGTATCAGCCCAGATCATTGGTAAAGGAACACTCCATGAAGAAGGATTACCTATTCTTGAGGATGTTCTCTTGGTAAAAGTTCTTAAAGCCAATTTACTAAGTATATTACAGTTTTGTGACTCCAACCATGATGTCACCTTTTCAAAGAGCAATTGTAAAATTTTAAATGAAAAAGGTGATTGCATTATTACAGGACTCCGTACTCCAGATAACTGTTATACAGCCAATCCAAGTACAGAGGTTTGTAACATTACCAAAATAGATTACAATGAGATATGGCATAATAGGTTGGGTCACATTAATTATGACAGTCTTAGCAAATTATGCTCCCAAGAGATAGTTAGAGGTCTTCCTAAGATCAAACCAATTTCAAACATCATTTATGGTCCCTGTCAAGAAGGAAAAATTGTTAAGGCTCCCCACAAGAAAGTTAAAGAAGTTTTATCCACTAAACCTCTAAAAATAATCCATATGGACCTAATGGGTCCTTTTCGTACTGTTAGTCTTTGTGGAAATAATTATATCTTAGTTATGGTTGATGACTTCACTCGATTAGCTCGGTTGCCTTTTTAAAACACAAGTCATAAACTTTTCGTAAGTTTTTGAAAATCTTTATTCGTATAGAAAATGAAAAGGATTCTCAAGTAGATAGAATTCCTAATGATAGAGGAGGAGAATTCATAGATTCAGGTGTCATCGAATACTGTAACTATAATGGTTACAAACATAAATTTAGTACCCTTACGACACCCCAACAAAATGGAATTGCTGAGCGTAAAAATCGCACTCTTTCAGAAATGGACTGTGTGATGATTCATGCGAAGAACCTACCTAAATATTTCTGGAAAGAATCCATTCATACAGCCTGTCACATAATCAATTGAGGTTATATAAGGAAAAATACCAAACAAACATCCTATGAACTTTGGTATGGGAATAAACCTAACCTAAAATACTTTAGAACCTTTGGTAGCATTTGTTACGTCTATAAAGACAGAGAACACTTGTCTAAATTCGAAACCAGAGGAGATAAGGCTATTTTCTTAGGGTATTCTCCAAATAGTAGAACATATCGTGTCTACAATATTCGTACCAAAACCTTGATGAAATCCATTAATGTGGTTGTAAGTAACACAAATATAGAGAGTAAGATCAAAGGACCAACTACAGTGGATGAATTCGAAAATAATTTAACTTATGATTCTCCAAATATAGATGCATCCTTACCAACTGAGACCCCTGAAGTACCTAATTGGGTTTCCAAAGATCATCCTTTAGATAGTGTAGTTAGTAATCCAACTGATCCAGTTCGTACAAGATCTCAACTACATACTCTTGCCCCTTTATGCATGCTTTGTTTCTCTTATAGAACTAAAGAATGTTAATAAAGCACTGAATGACCCATTTTGGATAAGTTCTATGCAGGAGGAACTTCTTCAGTTTTTCATACATGATGTACGATATGTTGTACCACGGCCTGAAAATAAAAGGGTTATTGGCATACATTGGATTTTTAAAAATAAAACAGATAAATCTGGGATGATTATTAGGAATAAAGCTAGATTAGTTGCCCAGGGCTACTCTCAGATTGAAAGAATAGATTTCGAGGAAACTTTTGCTCTCATCACTCGCCTTGAATCTGTTCGCTTACTTTTGTAATAACTTGTCATTTGCATTTCACACTTTATCAAATGGATGTTAAATATGCTTTCCTTAATGGCATATTGACTTAGGAGACTTACGTTGAACAACCCAAAGGGTTCATTAACCCTCGTCATCCAAATTATGTCTACCAACTTAATAAAGCTCTTTATAGGTTAAAACAAGATCCTAGAGCTTGGTATGAACGTTTATCTACCTTCCTTCTAAACAATGGTCTTAAACGAGAAGGGAATGATCAAACTTTGTTTGTCAAACATTTTGATAGAAACATTACCATAGCCCAAGTATATGTAGACGATATCATTTTTGGATCTACCTCCCCTACAGATGTCAAAACATTTTCTGACATTATACATAAGGAATTCCATATGTCACTTATGGGGGAGTTACAGTTCTTCTTAGGACTCCAAGTTAAGCAAAATTCAGATGGCTTATTTGTATCGCAATCCAAATACACTTTAGAGATTGTCAAAAAGTTTGGCCTAGAAACGAGAAAAGAAGCTAGGACTCCTATGAGTACTTCTGTCAAACTTTCAAAAGATGAGAATGGTAAATCTATCGAGTCTACTTTATACCGTAGCATGATAGGAAGCCTATTTTACCTTACTGCCTCCCGTCCTGATATCATGTACATTGTCTATGTGTGTACCCGATATCAACACAATCCTAAAGAGAGTCGTTTATTATGCGTTAAGAGAATTATCAAATACATTAAAGGCACTCTAAATTTAGGACTTTGGTACACTAAAGACAGTTCTAGTACTATAGTTTGATACACTTATGCTGATTGGGTTGGGTGTTCCGATGATAGTAAGAGTACTTCAGGAGCATGTTACTACATTGGAAATAATTTGGTAGGTTGGAGTAGTAAGAAACAAAACTGCACACCCTTGTCTACTGTCGAATCTGAATATAATACCGCAGGAAGTTACAGTGCTCGATTAATTTGGCTAAAACAAATACTGAAAGATTACGGTATAACTGAAGATAAGTTACATCTCTATTATGACAAAAAAAAGTGCGATTAATATTTTTAAAAATCCAGTTCAGCACTCTCGTACCAAACATATTAAAATCAGATATCATTTTTTACATGAGTTAGTTGAATCTAAGGAGTTAGAAATTAATTGCGTGCCTACTAAATTGCAATTAGCTGACTTACTTACTAAACCTTTGGATTATCTTCGATTTGAATCTTTACACAAATCTATTGGTATGGTTATGGAAGAATAATAATTTATTATTTCATACTTGTTTTATTTGCCCTTTGTCCATTTGAGACAAAATGGGGAAGAAATTTGAGTCTACTTGGACATTCTTATTATATTCTTAACTAAAAAGATTGCTCTTAGTTTTTTCATTTTCAGGAATCAGTACCTTCATTTACATCAGAATTTTGATAGGGTATTAGTCTGTAACTAGTTGAGTTATGTAATTTTCTTTTCTAGGATATTAGATAGGTAAATTTTTTGTATAGGAATAGGTTTTTCTTATTTCTTTTGCATCTCTACGAGTCCTCGATGACTCAAATGAGATTTTGTCTCGTATTTCCAAAGGGGGAGATTGAAGCACCATATATCTTTGACTCACTTGAGTCTATACTATATAGGTGCTCATTTAATTTGGAAATAGTGACAAAATTGAGTCATATCCTAGTATACTAAAAAGCCTTCAAACTCTACATTTGAATTCCTCTAAAGTTCCTAAAGGTAGAACACCAACACATTCACCTAGGACTGCATTTATGTGTTGCGTTCTTTATAATATGGGTTAAATCCCACTAAAATGATGCTCTACAATTTTTGGGATATTTTAAAAAAAATTAGGAATTTTTAAAATAATTTTTAAACATTTAAAGTTGGATTTTATAATGTTTTGAGGCTGTTTTATAATTTCCCTACATGCCTAAAACTTTGCTTGGATAGAATTTGAAAGCGTTAGATAATATTGTGAGGGAAAATTGAATTCTTTCAACATAAAAAACATATGTTTTTCAGTTGATCGTGGCCTTATATGTGTTGGTATTATAACGACTAGATTTGTGTTTTCTTTACCTCACATATTTGAGACTTTACTTGAACCGTTGGATATATATTATCAATGGTATGCATGTCTTCCAAAGAGATCCATGTGTCAACCCTTTGATCCAATCAGAGTGTGTTTAAAAGCGGAGCAGCGTTAGCCATTAGATTTACTTTGATCATTTGTATTCAATCCTAATCGTTGATTTGTTTCGTCCTTCCAGAACCTTCCATGCTCTAGTATAAATAAGACTCATATGTGCAACGTTTATAATCTTTGGATCATTTTCTTCTCTAAGAGAAAAAAGAGAGAAGAGAGAGAGAGAGAGAGAGAAATAAAATCCTAACCCAACTACGGATAAATTTTCACCAAAAAACCCTTCTCAGAGTTGAGTTAGTTTGAGATTTGAGAAGATCCATCCTCTCTAATCCAACTAAGTCACATAGTTCTGATCTCATTTTCTTTCATAGAAAGTTGAGATTTGAGACTTTGTGATACATATCACGTAGATATTACTGAGTTTGATTTCTTTATTCGAGAAATCTTTATTTTATTGGCTATTTTTAAAACGTTTATGTTGCTTTCAAAACCTAAACCAACAAAATCATTTCTGATTTTAGTTTTTGAGAATATCCAGACTTAGACCTAGTTGATATCTTGATTGGGGATTTACACTTTCATATATTTCACTTTTTGTGCAATAACTCTACATTTTCGAATAAAGAAAGTGTCTAGGATCTTGGATCTTTTATATAATAAGATTCCCTCTTGATCCGCGGATAAATTTAAAGAGCAAAATGTGTGAGAGTTTTGATCAAACTGATTTTGAAAATTTCGGTTGCATATTAGAAATTTGTTTGTAATTTAATACTCATTTTGTCTGTAATAAGTGTGTGCGAGTTGCATGCATGTGTTAGGCACGTCACATCACAACACTTTCACGCTACAACACTAAAACGTGTTGGTAAAGAGATTTTGGACTTTAAGAGTCGACGTAAAGGTAAAAGGAGTGGAGTTATAAAGCTGTGGTGACATCTACAATATCAGATCCTTGGGAGAAGTTGGAATAATCCACAGGATATGGTATATTTTTTTAACTTTGATTAGGTCTGATTGTGTGTTCAGATTGTTAAATAGTTTGTAATCTCTTACTCTATTTTAGTGGATTTTGTTTTGAGGTGTAGAAACCTCCGTGGATGTTTCCCCAATTGGGTGGGGTTTTACCACGTTAAAATCTTGTGTACTTGCGTACTTAATCTTCCTATCATCCCTTTCTATTGGCGTGCTGATTTAAACCTGTTTTAGTTTTGGTTTTCAAAACTTGGATACATAATACCTGAAATATCTCGTTCATAATTATTTTTATACACATCTTGTGTTAGATGTTTGTTTTAAGAAAAAAGTTTCTTCATAAAATTATTCAGAGCCATTTAGACTGTTTAATCTTGAATTAAACAACTTAAGCGGTACTTTTTCACTGGTATTGTGATATTTGTGTAGATCTTTGTTGCATTTCTGGATGATAGATATATATCTGCCATTAAAAAAATGTATCAACTTGATACGAAGAAATTTTATATGAGTTAAAATATTTTTGTACCCGCTGAACAATTTGACATTGAGTGACGTAATGACTATTATTATCGAAAATTTTCCAACATGTTATAGATCATCATTGAGCTTAATTGTGAAATTTCCCCATAAAGTTATTTTAAGCTTGTCGTTGCTGTATTATATAGATTTTGAAGTAAATGTATATTGTAAAATTTTAAACTGTATAGAATAAGGAAGTAAACATAAAAATTTAAGTTAATAATTTATTACCTTGGATCCGAAATTTTTATGTCTAATTTCTCGACATTATTTTCGTTGAAATTCATATATTCGTGTTCACTTCTTTCACTAAGAATGCCACATACATCTGGATATAACAAGTATTTAATTATATACGCTATATTTTTTCGTAATTAATAATAAGTTTATAAAAGATATGAATATAGCTAACAGTTAACTTGTTAGCTTGTCGTTGTTAACGACTCTGTCTTTCATTGTGTTGTAGTCAACGAATTCAAATTTATGTAATGAAATATTCCGTATGCCATTCTTCAATTCTTCTACATATGTGCCGGGCTTGAAATTTAGTACACATGAATGTGTAACAGGTTTGTATCCTCTATTTTTAGCAACCACCTTGAAATTAGAGATTTTATATATCTTTCCTTCTTCGATCAACAAGGCATATTCGGCAACTTCATCTTTCCACATAATTGCGTGAATGTGGTCGTCTTGCTAATATTACACAACGATATCATATTATAGTACAAAATTCATATAATAGATAGGTCTAATATGAATTTATAGTGATAGTAAATATCATTGATGAAGAATTTTTTTCAACAGTTTTGAAATAAATGGGGGAGGTACGTATGACTGTGTCCAGTAATTGTTGGAAACTAAATTTGAAGTACATTTGGTAAACAATTCATGAGTATAAAATTTATGAAGAAAAATTTCATATATGTCTAGACTAAAAGCGTAATCTATACCCAATTGACCATAATAACCTGAAAACCCAATAACTGCTAAATATTGATTATTAAAAAATAAAATCATAAATTACTTCGCAATTTCATACATAAAAAAGTCAGAGAGTAGAGACTGACCTACAATAGTGGTTGGTTTATTTCTATTTCTTTAAATTTGTATGACTCAGTTGGAATTGGTTTCTGCTGCGTGAGGATTGGGTAGGAGTTAAATGGGATATCTGTATTTCAAATTTTAAAAAGAGAGGAGAGAGGGAGGGTCTGTATTTCAAAATCAAAACGTAAAGTAGTTATAAAAGGGAGACCGTATAAGAACCACAAATAGTTTGCATGTGTTGGAATATACAGGGTATAAAAAGAAATAACTATACATTAAAGCAATGTAATTTCCCTTATTAATTCTATTGTATCATATGAGTCTTTATTTAAAATAAAACATAATAATTTAAATCTATGCTACTTTTGGTTGATATTACATCTATAAATAATTTCTCTAGATCCATGAAGTTCAACATATAAGAATAGGCACAACTTTTGAAATTTACCCCCAAAATTATTAGGAGCATTCTTAAATGAGGACAAATTCAAATTAATTCTCATAATAACGCTTAAATGATCGAAAACATACATAGTTAACTCTACATTAACAAACACATGATGTGTAGTTTCCATCGCAAAACTAACACAACAGTAGAATTTTGATGGACCCTCCCATCCAATGTGATATTAATTATGATCGAGTGGAAGAAAAAGACTAAGTCGGAGTGAAAACATAGCAGTTATGTCGTTATAGAAAACATTATGTACATTGGAATTGTTATGGTATCAAATTTTTTACCTTGTAATATTTTAAGTATAATAGTGTAAGACTCTTCTGCTATGTACTTTAAAAATGAAAAAGGTTAATTGATTTGGTCTATACAAACATTGATATAATTTTAAGTAGTTAGGGTATTTACTTTTTATTTATAATGCCTCCCCAAATTATTAATCATAAATTATTTTATGTTTGTTCATGTGATGAAATATATATTCAAGGTATGACGGTAATGAATAAAGGTATAACGGTTTTGTAATTGATATATGAAGTTGCTTTTTTCCTTAGCTCTTGAATGCTGTCAATTAGTTTAAATAGCACTAGGCTTGTCTGTAACATTAAGTAGTTTAAGGATTATGTACCTATGTTAAATCAGCAAAACTACATGATATGATTTCCTTACACATAAAATTAAGTCATTAATTTCACATGAAATAAACAAGTGACATAGGCGTGTGAAGGCAAATGTTATACAATATAGCAATATTAATGAAAAACATAGTTAGGAATGCGTACCTTTTTATCTAGAAGAACACAAATCGACAGATATAAGCTCGTTGTTCTTCTTAAAATTGATGACATCCCACTTTCTTGTTACTCATAAAATGATTGTGTAACTTTTTGGTTCGATGGTTAATTCTGACACCAATGCATGACAGTTATTTATATTAGATCTATATTCAGATTATAAAAATACGTTAAGGGTTTAAATAATTAAGTAGTGATTATGTATTTATTAATGGCATGAGATTAGAATTTAAATTGTAATGTGTGTAATGTGAAAAACGTGGCTTGGGTGTCCCTTATGTGTGTATTTCAAATCAAACCAAATTTTACCAAAAAAATATTCAACTTTTAATATGCACCAAACCAAGATGTGAAAACCCAATTCTTACTTTAAACCAATTTTATCTTGATTAATCCTAAACATGCATTTAGTGATTAAAACAAGTAAACTAAATTAAAGAATAATCACAACGCCGGATGTACGAGGAAAAAATCCAAAATGGGAAAACAACCTCGGACGGACCAAGCCAGACAATCACTACGAACAAAGGTTTTACAACGATAGATTAGCCTTACTCAATGACTCGATCCCCATGAGTCTTGACGCTTCTTATGATCTTCAACCGTTATTCAATAGTGCCCACGCATAAATTCCGTCTTCCACGATACCTGTCCACAACACTCGACTCCACGAATGTCTCAGTGTCCACCAAATGGCTTTGATACGTTTACGATGTCGAACAAGAAGTCCTTCTCTTTTCTTCACCGCAAAATCCTGATATACATGTATAGAACAAACCTTCTTGGTGCAGCAAGATCATGTAAACATATAAGAATGATAACTCAGATCTTTGCAAACTCTAAGAACATGTTTAAGCTTTGTAAACCTTAGAAAACATGTGCAAAACTCGTACTGGATCGTAAACAGGTTTTTCAGAATGCACACCCTTTTAATTCTGACGAAAACACACTTTAAATAAGATTTAAATGCCGCCTCGAAAATTGTGTTATTCGAACGACATAGGGTTGTTGTTCGCGTGACATAGCCATCTCGTTTGAATGAGACTGGTTGTCATTTGAATGAGCCCGCGTGTCAGTTTGACTTTTTGTTAAAAACGTCTCTTCCAAAATAGATCCAGATAAGTCAAACTCTTTTTCGAGCTTATCAGAATACAAACGTAGTGTAAACATTTAAAACACTTTTAAAAACATTTTAAACATTTTTCTGTATAAAAATTACATCCTTATCTTTTATAAAAACAATTTTGAGCACCATTAATTATACGCAATCATACCTGTGTGATCTCGAAATGTAATTACCTTTGAAGACGAATAAGCTTGCACCAATTAAACTTAGGCATGATTATTTCTTTGAAGCTTTGCCGCAACGTCTTCAATTTCTTCAATACGTCATAGACCAAGTGGGATCGTGACAAAGTAAAATCTCCCTACAGTTGGTTCACGGAATTAAGTCAAAATAATACAGGGACTCAATTGGAAATTTATGTCCTTATAAATCTCCCCCTTTAACTATTACGGGAGAAAACTAGACCAGTGAAATGCCTAAGTCGGGTCGTCAAGCCGTATGATGCCTAAACCCCATCCCATAACCCAAAATAAAAAATACAGGACACGGACTAGTATATGTAGCACCGACAAGCATGAACTGTCTGAATGTGCTGTAGACTTGAAATCTCGAATCTCTGACGCATACCTACACATATGAAACAGACAAACAAATACCCAGTGAAGTATGGAGGAACAATGAAACCAATATATATATCCAAATGATACCAAACGATAATATATATCAATATGAATAAACTCTAAAAAATCATTTGTTAAACAATTGAGCAACAAAATGATACCAAATTTAAACTACCAATTTGTAAAATATGAAATAAAAAACGTGCTCAAAATCTCCCCCTACATCACATACATATCTCCCCCTTTTTGTCTTGAATAGACAATCTGGTGAAAAGATAAACCAATCAAAGTATCTAGCATGAGAATATAAACCAATTTGACTCAATTTGAAATCGCTAGATAATCATGAAACAACCAGCTTAATATGATCAATAGATGACAAATATGTAGCTAGTAAACTAATAAATCACACAAATAATATAGCAATCTAATCAGGTGTGATAAAAGGACTATATGCAAAATATTAATATGAGACAATATAACCTGCATATAAACCGGTCAGTCCAGAAACACTTCCAGTAGTACCAAAAAAATATACCAAAACAAACTAGTGGACTGCAAACCAATCAGAAGCAAGAATTCAGGTTGTCGTTTGAACGAGCCAGGGATGTCGCTCAAATGAGATGAGGACATCGCTCGAACGAGACATCGCGCAACATGGTAATGTCGTTCGAACGAGATCTCGCGACATGCCAAACTTTCACAGATTCCTAGAAATATATTATATTTTTGCCCAGTGAAAAAATTTCTAGAAAAAAATCAGTGGAAGGTCGTGACAACAGCAAAACAGTGTTAAAATAGTAGTCTTTTAACACAAAATGCAAAAACTCATAAAAACTAACAATGTGAGTTACATGCAAACATAGTACCGATGTGCTCAAACATGGATATGCAATGAATAGGCGTGAAACTGCAACAAATGAGTCACAATTCCAACACATCGAAAAGATCAATAAACTCTAATTGATAGCAATAAATCATCAAACTTTATCATAGTCATACGACAATTAAAGTGCGAGCTTAATGAACTAAACAAACTACTTGCACACAAATCCAGAATTTTGATGATTCTACAAACAATAGCGTCAAATTGCAATGTTTCAAGATTAGGATTAGTTGTGCAAACCCGTATAAATTTTCTCCAACCAAACTCCCTCATAAACATACTTTTTCAAGTTCTTTTGAGGTTTCTAGCATTCTCAACTTAGAGAAAATCTTATTGGCCCTTTTTTTAGTATATTGCTTTTTCTTTTGGGCTCTTTTAAACGGTGGCTTTCACGACGAGTTAATTTTGAACTCTCGCAGCCCTTTCCCGTGAATCACTCATCATTTTTTCAATTAGGAACAAATTCAAATCCTCACGGTAAACGATTATTACATGCACACTTCTCCTTAAGTCTACTTACGCATAGATGACAAGATTGAGATAAGAACGCCTCACTAAATTCAAATATGCAAGAGAAGTCAAACATCCATATAAACTTGTGCATGTGTGCAATGATGGCATATATACAAAGTCGAATCAAAATACATATCATATTCGAAATAACCCCATATAAACAATGGTTAAGATCATTCTAAGCATCGATAATAATGACCAAATGTCCTAACCACATGGATATGAAATGATGGGGAGGTCCAAGCACACCAATATTCCACATCAAACATGTAAACTCAAAAACATAAACCGCAAATCTTTTTGGCTTTTCAAACATATTTTCACTCAAATAAAAGCAAAATATTTTTGGGTTTTCAAAAGTTTTCTCAAAAACAAAATCTTTTTGTATTTTTCTAAAAAAATTCTCAAAAACAAAATCTTTATGTATTTTTTCAATAGGACTCAAACAAATGAAAACTATAATACAAAATGAAACACATGACATTATACTAGTAATGAATATATCATGAAGCAAACTAGCATATGACAAACAAGGCAACACTATCATCCTTTAGATTTAGCATGGGAAGAGTCAAGTGCACCCAAGCAAGAATCATGAAGTTTAATTCTTAAAGCCACTAAATCTGATTTCCTAACCCAAGTAGGTGTAAAACGACACATGGGGGTTTGGGGAACAGAGGCAACTTTATTCCTAAACTTTCTAGGAGCTTGTCTAAGGTCGTAACAATAACGCCTAAGGCGACCTTTCTTACCACAAATCGTGCAAGTGTAGCGATGGTGGGAATGATTACCTATATGTGGACCCTTTCTAACCTTCGTAGTGTTTCTCACACGTGCGGGGTGAATGGGAACGACTCTCTTATCAAAACCTATACCACCCCTATCTCCCTTAATTTAGACAGTGCCTAGGATCTTATCTAACTTCTCCGACCTAGCCTCCAAATCAAACTTAACTCTACACGAGTCTCTCAATCTCTCCTCCAACTCATGAATCCTAGACTCGAGAAAATGCCTAGACTCCTCAAACGTTAGAATCTCTTTTTTCAAAGACTCCATCAAACCACGGAGATTGTATCTCTCTTTCTCAACAAACTCTAGTTTCTCCCTAAACTTCTTCTCTCGTACACTAAGATCCTCAATTAAACTATCATTATTTTATATGGCATGCTCATTCAACTTAGCTTGCAATTTTGAGTTAGTCTTTTTCACTTTCACTGTTTCGGCATACAACTCATTAAACGCATTTTGCAATTCTTTCACATCTATCTCCTCCTCGTCACTCTCTTCGCCCTCACTAACATGGGATTCACTCAAAACCTCCTCGGAAGTGTCATTCACATGAGAATCGTCGTCACTCACACGACATGCCCTAAACACAACAAAGTTATGATAAATGGGGGAACTCTCTCTCTCTCTCTTCCGGATCACTATCACTTAAGGTGGCACTATAGACAATGGGTTGCTTGCCCTCTTTCTTAAGTCTAGTGGGACACTCCTGAACTTTGTGACCATACCCCTCACACCCAAAACACTTATCCGACTCACCTCTCTTAGGCTTCTCAAACTTGCCCTTAGAGGTGGGATCAACTTTGTTGTTCTTGAATTTTTTAAATTTCTTGGCATCTTTCGGTTGCTTTTGAAACTTAATAAATTTTTTAAATTTCTTTGCCAACAAATCAACATCCTTAAAATCGAAATCCGAAACTTTAATTTCCTCCTTCCGGGTTTTCAAAGCAATACCCTTTTCTTTCTTAGGCACTTGCTTGGAGGTAATCATGTCGATTTCATAGGGTTGTAAATCACCTACAATCTCTTCTAGTTTCGTTGACTCTAACTTATCCAAGGATTTTAAAATAGTCACTTTCGCATCAAACCTATTAGGTAACGACCTAAGGATTTTCTTAATGACACGGTTATCGAGAATTTTCTCACCCAAGTTAAACGACGAGTTTATAATATTGGACAACCTAGAATAAAACTCATCAAAAGTATCACTCTCTAACATCCTAGTGGTCTCAAATTGTGGAATGAGATTTTGAAGTTTTGACGTCCTAACCGTGCTAGTGCCCTCGTGAGTGAGTGCCAAAATATCCCAAGCCTCCTTTGATGTTTCACAAGTCGTAATTCTATTATATTCTTCCTGTGTGACATGTGAAGAAATAACGAGCAGGCCTTAGAATTATATTGTGAAAGTTTTTGTTTAGTTTTGGTCCAAGACTCAACATGATTTAAACTTACAATAGTGATAGGGGGTGTCCAACCTTTCTCAAATGCTAGCCACACACGCTCATCAATAGATTTTAATGCACATCTCATTCTCATCTTCCAATAAGTGTAATTAGTGCCATAAAAAACAGGAGTTCGAGAAAATTCGTTATATCCAAAATTCATCTTTGAAAGCACACGGGATCGCAAAATAAATAAAAATATATTTTCTAGCTCTGATACCAATTTGTGAAAAACTTGGGGTGGGTGTACCTTATGTGTGTGTTTCAAATCAAACCAAACTTTACCAAAAAATTATTCAACTTTTAATATGCACCAACCCAAGTTGTGAAAACCCAATTTTTAATTTAAAACAATTTTATCTTGATTAACTCTAAACATGCATCTAGTGATTAAAGCAAGTAAAGTAAAGTAAAGAATACTCACAACGTCTGATATATAAGGAAAAAACCCAAAATGGGAAAACAACCTCGGATGGCCCAAGCCAGACAATCACTGTGAACAAAGGTTTTACAAAGACAGATTAGTCTTACTCAATGACTCGATCCCCACGAGTCTTGACGCTCCTTTTGATCTTCAACTGTTCTTCAATAGTGACCACGCAAAAATTTCGTCTTCCATGATACCTGTCCACAACACTCAACTCCACGAATATCTCAGTGTCCACCGAATGGCTTTGATACGCCTACGATGTCGAACAAGAAGTCCTTCTCTTTTCTTCACCGCAAAACCCTGATATTCATGTATAGAACAAACCTTCTTGGTGCAGCAAGATCACGTAAACATATAAGAATGATAACTCGGATTGTTGCAAACTCTAAGGATGTGTTTAATCTTTTTAAACCTTAGAAAACATATGCAAAACTCGTACTGGATCGTAAACGATTTTTTTAGAATGCACACTCTTTTAATTCTGACGAAAACATGATTGAAATAAGATTTAAACGTCGCCTCGAAAACTATATCATTCAAACGACATAGGATTGTCGTTCGCGCGACATAACCATCTCGTTTGAATGAGACTGGTTGTCATTTAAACGAGCTCGCATGTCAGTTTGACTTTTTGTTAAAAACGCCTCTTCCAAAATAGATCCAAATAAGTCAAACTCTTTTTCGAGCTTAGCAGAATAAAAATGTAGTGTAAACATTTAAAACACTTTTAAAAACATTTTTCTTTATAAAAATCACATACTTATCTTTTATAAAAATAATTCCGATCGCCATTAATTATACGCATTCATACCTGTGTGATCTCGGAATGCAATTACCTTTGAAGACGAATAAACTTTCACCAATTGAACTTTGGCATGATTATTTCTTTGAAGCTTTGCCGCAACATCTTCAATTTCTTCAATACGTCATAGACCAAGTGGGATCATGACAAAATAAAATCTCCCTATGACATATTACAAACACAACTTTGTTTACGGAATTAAGTCAACACTACACCAAATCTGCCCATTTGTCAAGGTCATTGACCTTGACAAATCCAACTTGTCAAGGTCAATGACTGTGACATTTCGAGGCGAGACAACTTTTTTTGTCACGGTCGTGTCGTGGTCAATGACTGTGACACGTTTGTCACGGTTTATAACCGTGACAAAGTCGTGACCCTTTTTTAAAAAATTATCACGGTCAATGATCGTGACAACTTTGTGTCACGGGCTTGTCACGGTCAATGACCGTGACAATTCTGGGCAGAATTTAAAAAAATCTGCTGGGCAGTGTGGCCACTGCCCAGCAGTATATTTGTACCTGTTATAGCAACGTTGTACCTGTTCCAAACATCATATATCCAACACAAACTAAAGATAATGCAAATATATATTCATGACGATATAATCCAAATTTTCAAAGTAAAAATAATATACATGACGATATAATCCAAATATAATTAAAATGGACAAACTTAAAAATAATGTTACTACATGTCTTGGATAAAACTGAGGAAGTGAGTAGGCCACACGACATACGAATTGACGCACCCACTAATATACGTCGTGCCGCATTGTTCACGCAACCACAATAGGGAGTTCTCCTTCCCGGGTATGACATGCGTGATGAGCACCCTGGACTCCATCTCTTGAAGCACGCGTCCATGGACTATTCCACCCTCGACGATATTCGGGTCCCTCAACCCCCGCCCTATCCGCTGGCCATCAAATACGTCCAATATGAACGCGCTCGGCCAACCAATTGTCAACAATGGTCTGTTAGAGGGCGTCAAATAGGGAAGTGGATCGTCGAAGTACGAACGTGTCGGTGATGAAGCAGCGAGGTCCACATCCTCGTCATCCTGCGCCTCGTCCTCCCGCACCTCCTCCTCCACCGCCTTCTCCTTCTCCTTCCCTTTCCCTTTCCCTTTACGGTCTCCACCCAACATACGCTTCATGAATGCGTACATATCTTGGATCGTCGCCTCCAAACGGGACAGCTTCGCGTTATCCAACGTTCGAGCCAACCCGGTGTCGCTCGTCTCCAATCCGATGATCCTAGATTTGGCCACCCGCGAGCTCACTCCCCTTGTCCTCCCCTTGCGATCAGAGCCAAGCACTTGGCTGAGTGCGTCTGTGGACAAAGATGCCTTGTCGGCATCAGACTGCGACTTATGCACTTCCTTAAGCTTTGCCTGAAACGACAAAGAGCACATGATTAGTAAAATAAGTAAACTAAAAAATTATAACGTAATTAACAATAATTAAACTGTCGGATTACTTACAATTGTGGCCGCGACGCTCGGGGACACCTCCTTGTCCTTCCCCTTCTTCGTCCGAAGAGCCACATAAGTATCGAGCCTATGTGGCTTACCCCCTGGCCCACTCCCTACCCCCTGAAATAAAATAAAGTAAAGTAAAATTAGTATCGGCCCTGAAAAGTAAAATAATATCCAATAATATATTTCTGTAGTTATAGATAAATTAAATCTTACCTGCATCCTATGCTCCACCTCAGCGTAAGAGGTCCGGCCGGAATAGTGCACGTCCGTCTTTTTAGCCCGATTTTCCCTCCTCGATTGGCGAGATGCCAATTGTCAATCCTCGATCTCATTGTCAATGAACTTTTGCCATTGTGCCAATGAGATCGGCTCCTTGGGCGGGACGGATCCGCGCCATTGTAAAATGGACTCTCGTGTTTTTCCAAATTACCGTATCCGCATATTTTTCTACCACGTCTTGTGTTGCTCCCTTAACTGCTCCAAGACGGAATCGCGTAGCTTTGGATCCAAGTTGTATTGTTCCTGTCCAACAAATACAATGTTAGTTGCGAATAAATATAAATATAAATATGAAATTGAAATTGAAATTGAAATTGAAATTGAAATTGAAATATTACCTGTAGTGCCGCCCAAACAGCTAACTTGAGCTCATATGGCACCTCCTTCCAACTCATAAACCCCGGGCCGATGGCCGTCTTTAGCAGCTCGAGGGATCTCGCTAATAGCTCCGACTTGTTCACGACGGTAATCCCAAATTTTCCATATTTGGGAAGCCTAGGGGCGGAGGAGCCCTCGTCGCCTCCGCTACCACCGAACCCAGACGACATCATCATAAGCAGCAGCAGCATCTTCGCCTTAACATTTGAAGGAGACATTTTTGCTGTAAAAAAAATGTTATTAGTACAGATAAAAAAAAATGTTAATAGTACAATTATCTAGGGTTAAAAAATTATCTAGGGTTTTACCTAATTGAATTAATTTCATGAATGAAATTATTATCAATTTAAATGAAAATATCAATTATTATCCAATATTTTTGAATAAAATATTTATTTTGAATGAAAATTTCAATTATTATCCAATATTTATATTTTTCTTTTTCTATCTAATAATTTTCAACGTAAGAGCATAGTACATAACGTATGTGTAAGTTCCGTCAATACCATTTCGTTTCAATTTTGTAATATTATGTTTTTTCCAAATATTTTAAAAGTTATTAAATGGGTGCCCCACCCCCACCCCCACCTCCTGCCCCCCTCCCCCCGCCACACACACACGCACACCTACGCACCTACGCACACACACACACACACACACACACACACCACCCTCACCCACCCCACCCCCAGCCCCTCCCCCCACCACGACCGTGACAACTACATATATTGTTTATCAATAAAATTATGACATGAGATAATTATAATTGGAGCATAAATTTCATTATCATAAAGGGATAAATCCAACCAAGTACAGAGGCTCTACAAATTAAAGTGAGAATTAAATTTAAGACTTTCTAACAACATGCATGTATATGGATTCTAACTAATGATATTCCTAAAAACATACAATTGACAACATTTTGTGAATTTACTAAACTTTATATAATATTATCAAATTCTGTTAAAAAATTATCTAGGGTTTTCCCTAATTGAATTAATTTCATGAATAAAATTATTATCAATTTAAATGAAAATATCAATTATTATCCAATATTTTTGAATGAAATATTTATTTTGAATGAAAATTTCAATTATTATCCAATTATTATCCAACTATTATCAATTATTTATTTTAAATGTATATAATATCCAAAAATATAAATGTAAATAATATTCAAAACCCCACCCACCCCCACCCCCTCCCGATGTTTATTATCCAATTATTATCCAACTATTATCAATTATTTATAAAATTGATGTCTACTTTTAGTGTTGTGTATATATGTTAGTTGATGCCATTATATTTTTAGCCTAATTAGATTCTAAGGTTATCTCAATTTATATTTTTCTTTTTCTATGTAATAATTTTCAACGTAAGAGCACAGTACATAACGTATGTGTAAGTTCCGTCAATACCATTTCGTTTCAATTTTGTAATATTATGTTTTTTCCAAATATTTTAAAAGTTATTAAATGGGTGCCCCACCCCCACCCCCTGCCCCCTGCCCCCGCCACACACACACGCACACCTACGCACACACACACACCCCACCCCACCCCCTGCCCCCCTCCACCACTCCCTCCCCCACCACACACCACCACACACACACACCACCCCACCCCACCCCCTGCCCCCCTCCACCACCCCCTGCCCCACCACACACACACACCACACCACCCCCTGCCCCCCTCCACTACCCCCTCCCCCACCACACACACATTTATACACACACATACACACACATATACACATACATATACACACGCACACACCCCGCCCTGCCCCCACCCTGCCCCACCCCGCCCCACCCCCTACCCCACCATGCCCCACCCCCCACACATGCACACACACGCACATATATACACACATACACACATATATATACACACAAACATATATATAAATGGAAGAGAGAGAGAGAGAGAGAGCAGCGTCGAGAGAGAGAGAGGGAGGGAACGGCGCGGGACGGAAAAAAGAAGGGGGGAAGGGTTTTTGCTGTTAACATTGTCACGGTCGTGTCAAGGTCATTGACCGTGACAATTATTTAAAGAATTGTCACGGTCAATGACCGTGACAAGTCCGTGACAAGTAAATTTATCACGATCTTGTCACGGTCAATGACCGTGACAATTAGTTGTCACGGTCGTGTTAAGGTCAATGACCGTGACAAAAAATGCGTGTTTTTTGTCACGGTCAATGACCTTGACAAGGCTGGCCGGCTGAAAGGTGACAATTTGGCCATTTTGGTGTAGTGCAAAATAATACAGGGACTCAATTGGAAATTTATGTCCTTACATGTAAGAATAGTAATATTTATTTACCAGACTGTAAGTCGTGGAATATCTCGTTGAAACTATATTCTTAGTGTAATTTTGAGGCATGTAATCGTCATTGATTATTAATACTTTTAAACCTGATTTGACTCTTGACACAACTACGTAAAGGTGTCCATAGTAGAATACTGGTTTGGGAAAGTAAATTCCATTGTTGGACAAAGTTTGTCCTTGACTCTTATTTATATTCATAGCAAAACATAAACGCAATGGGAATTGTCTCCATTTTAGGATAAACAACAATTTCTTATTTGTTGACATCATGACAATTCTTAGAATGAAAACTTTCGTCCTAATGTGTGATCCAATAAGAACTCTGGATTCAATGATCCATTCACTCAGTTGAATAATAATTAAGTGTGTTTCATTACAAAGGCCTGCACTCTGATTAATGTTACGCAATAGGATCAATGGGACTCCAACTTTCAGACGAAGATTGTGGTTAGGTAACCTATTGAAATTCAAACTGCATAGAAGATCGACAGGGAGTTGCATCTCTTCATCGGTTGTTTTTGCAGATGCCTTATGGATGGAGTCAAAACTTAGGTATGTACGTTCCTCTTCTGTAATTTTATTAAGAACAAAGTTGTTTATATCATTGACCACATCGTTAGTTGGTGTTAGAATTGCTGATGATCTCAAGTACTTTTCGTTTTTAATGTTTTCAACCAAATCAAGGTATGTGTTTTCCACAATCACTGCTACTAGATTATTGGTGGGTTAAATTAGTAGATCATTGGGAATTTCAATCCACGTCTTATCCAACTCCTCATTAAAAGAAGTCGAGCATATCATCCCTTATCCTATTCCAAGAACCTAATCTGAAAATCCAGATTTGTCTTGTATTTGCATATTTTGTTTGAGGACAAAGACTTGACACATTTTCCAAATTGGTGACATATTTAATCAAGTTTGAACGATATCATGTCTTGTTCCTCTCTGGATAACTGGTAAAGTTTATCTGAAATCGCCTCTAAGCACACTTTTACAGCAAATTTTTTTATTGTTACAGTTTGTATCATCAAAGTGGAGGATATCGTGTAATCTTTTATCAACTGCTTTAAATGTATACCAGTGACCATAAGAGCTTCATCCCAAATAATCAGTGAACATTTACGAATGAGTTAAGAGAGGTTGGTGCCTTGTCGTATGTCACATGTGGACGATTCAGATGTGTTGATCAGAATCGTGAAACGTCAATGAGTTGTTCTTCCGCCAGGTAGCAATAATGTCGCGATACCAAATGATGCTACAACAAGAACAATCTTACCTTCGGATCTTCATTGGATAATGATAGTCTTGTATAGATAAGTATTTCCAGTTCCTCCTTCCTCGTAAACAAAATACAATCCTCCAAAATCAATGACATTATCATATACTAATAATTGATCTTTATTTAATTCAACACAGATTTTTTGGTGTCCTGAAGTCATTTAATCAATATTATATCATGACTCCTCGTGAATAAATCGATTTCCCTTAACAAAGAAGCACCAGGAAGTGGGAAGGGTGGAAAATCTTTCAAAATTATATTGTTACGATGCATGATTTGTTTATTTTCGTAAAATGCATAATTTTGGAGCTGAGAATCAGTTAAGAGCAATTCTGGAAATTGAAGTTTTTTCCTTTGCACGTATAGAACATCTTCAGAAATAATCTGCCAATTTTAATCCCAAATAGCTAATGGATCAGCTTCCTCGCAAAAAATGATCATTGTAATAAATAATTCGCGAAGTTGATTATTGGACGACCAATTAGAAGCATGAGACAGTGCATTGTTCCATTCGTTGTCTCCATCTAATAGACCTAATGCATGGCATATTGCCTTGAATGTCTAATACGTAACTCTATTTACTGTTCTAATTTCTTCATAATTGCATGGTCCTTGGATAATGTTAAGTAGTATTCGTAAGTAAAATCTCTCCCTAAAGGCTGGACGTGCATAGACAATCCTTCCTAAGCAATCTTGTTTTTATATTTCTTTCCACGGTTTATACAAACTGTGATTGCCATACCCATTTTGTAGGGAATTCAACATATGTAAGTTCATAGGCATTCGAATTTTCAGAATTCATCCTCATCCATTCAGTGAACATTATTTTTTTTGCATCGATCTTGTTTACAACATTGTTTAATATTTTTAAATCCTTAAATGTTACATGTTGCCCCTTTGGTCAGTGGAACATTAATCTCTCGACTGCTACGCTATGGTGTTTAATATCAAAATTAAATATCCTGCAAGCAGACTCACAGTCATATACGTACCTACAATCAATAAATGATCCAATATCATCAATAGTTATAAAATCATCCTTTCCCCTTCTGTCATTCAGAACAACATTTTCTTACAGCACAACCCTCTGTTTGTTAGCACCCTTGTTGACATACTTAAAAAGATACTTTATAGCTCTAGATTTAGTACACAACTCAACGTTAATAAGTGCGTCGTATGTAACGACCAATCCCTTATTATGAGGTACAACAAATCTATTATCGAGTTTAATACCATTTTTCTCAACAATAACCCCATCATCTCTCCTCCTGTAAATAGGGAAACCTTTTTCATCTAAAGAGGTCTCATTTACGAATGGCTTAGGAATTTTTTTTGAAAAAATTCCTTGGGACATACACAGTGAGTTGCGATTTGGTTCACCACAGGGGTCATGCATTATAAATTGTGAGACAGTTTTGAAGCCAATAGGATCATCTTCTTCATTTGGTAATTCAGCTGAAATAATTGTATCCATGTCGATTAATGTTCAAGGTTTATTATCAGGATGAAGGAATAGTGTGATATGAGCATGGGGCAATCATTTTTTTGGAATTCAATTGCATAAATAGTTTTAAGGAAAACGAAAACAAATGAAGTTAAAGTATGTTGTAATTGTGGTTGGAACAGAGGGTAAAAAATGTAGTTACCTGCTGAAATAATGCCAAATTGCTTTCCTTCTTTTATATGTTTCATGAAATGATCAAGCTTTATTTATAAGGATCTCACGACAATGTTCGGCCGTTCATCAGGTTGTTGTTCAAGAATTAGTGACAGAAAATTACTAATTTCTGGCCACCTGGGGTTCGTTGTGAAAGTGATGAAGAGGTCTGGGTTACCAAACCATCTGGATATTGCCATAGCATCCTAAAAGCTTTGAGCCATGTATCTTGGGCTGCCTGTGAAAGTAGAGAGGAGAACAATGCATTTACTAACAGACGTAGGTGCCGTGTCGCCTCTTAAGCCCGCATCTTTAAGACCTTTGTAAAGCTCTGAGTGCAATTGTGATTGATTTAGATGTATCCATCGCAACCTCTCTTCCTCAATAAATGTGTATGCATCAACAATGTATTGTTGAAATAAATGCCCAAAAATGTGTGACGCATTTGATTCATTTGATCTTTGTTGTAGCTTATAGGAGTAAAACACCCGCATAGTTATGCATTCCCTCTTCGTATGACGATGACCCGTATTATTTGTGTATCGAATGTTTGTGTGATATCCATCTTCTTCGTATGAAAAAATAATTGGATATTGCATGGCCATAAAAGATGGATGTAGATCGCTTATATGTTGCAATCCGGTACACTTATTATCAATGACAATGTCACACATGTAATTAGTATTCGAGATGTCCCCAACTATCAACCCAACATCCTCAGAGGCTTTTGGTAAATTGTAAACGGGGGGTCACCACGTCTTGTACCCAATAACCTTAGGCGAATGTCTGCAAAATCATATTATTTGAAATGATCACGGGCCATTCTAAACACTTTTTCTAGTTCGTTGCTTTCATCAAACATTTTTATGAGTCTATCTACAATGACGGGGTCAATGTTATCGAGACTGTTTGATGATCGTATAGTGGATATACAATTTGAGACCTTTGATTAAGTGTCATAGATGTACAATTGGGCAAATTTTGGATGCTCGCCTTCAATTGGTAGTAACGACCCAATTTGGTGACGATTTTGTTCGCTTATTCGATATATGTATGGTCCATGACTGTTATTGCAACTATTGTCTACTTTTCCTCCTATAGACGTGAAGGCAAACATAGAGGTGTATGCACGGATGTTAGTACTGAATTTTATAGAGCGCACACCTCCGTTAGATGATAGCAAATCCATAAGGGAGGTAAGAGGCTCCTTGGTGAGTGGTAGCCCCATTTTCCCTTCTTGACAACAAAGGGATAATTTAGGAAATGTTATTTGCTTGTTTTTTCCAGTACATTCTTAATACCATATAATAGCGGAACAAAAGTTATCTTGCTTTGAAGGAGGTCCAATTTTCCAAGGAACGGACTTCGTACTTATAATATATTATTCAAAGGAATGAATAAAATAAAATTATTTAAAAGGTTGTATTATTCTAAGTTCAAAATTTAGTAGTTTATATAGTCTTATTCTTGTTACATGCAGTTGATGCTAGAGGCTTACGATGGGCATTAGAGCTAGACCGTCGTTGATACCTGTTGTAACGCAAAGAATTTTTTATTAGATAAATATGAGAAAATCGTTTAAAATTATAACAAATCTACTTTACAAAATTAGTAATTTATATTCTCTTACTATTTTTGCGCGCGGTTGGTGGGCGAATATCCTTTATGCTTACCCATTGTAACGAACACAATCATTTATTATATACATATAAATCTTATTAAAATTAGCTATAATTTTTTTAAGAGTGTAAAGTTATTTTTAAAAATTACATATCATGTCGGCTAAATTTTTCTCGATATTCATAACGGGTCAGTTGATTACGACGGTTGAAGAAGTGGCCTCTACCATGACACGTGTTGCCCACTATAATGTGTATCCACTATAAATGCCTACCGGTGTATAAAGTTTACAATTCTCTATTGAAGTGTTGGTGGTAATAGAACCATCAACATTAACATTTGATCATGAATAAATGGTTTCATATGTGTTCTCATCGTTAGGGATCCGATAACGTTTAATCCAGTACGTGAGTATGTCAATGGCATAGTTATGCTTGCATGGGATGTAGTGGAAGAAGTGTTTATGTGGGCATTTCTGGCTCGATGATATGGTGAATAACGCATGAGTCGCCTATGCATTCTAGCCAGTCTACAACTTTCTTTGTATTCCATCTACACATAAAATGTAAATAAATTTAACAACATTATGAAAGTTAGAATGATTAAACATTAAACATTTTTAGAATACAAATATTTGTTCATTTCTTATCAGTAACAACTTATATATGTTGGGTGTACGATAATATAACAAATAAATGACATAAGTAATGCATCCACCCACTCACATGAATTAAAGAGGGGATCCATTATAACCATAATATAGTTAAAACATGATACAATAATGTAAGGGAAAAACATCACTTATTATTAATTAAATATGTATTTCATTGCTTCAGTAACAAAACATATACCATTACGACACCATTGTCGACATACTATATATATATTGAATAAAATTTATTAAGAAATGGAAAACATACACAAATCTCTAAGAAAAGTAATACACATAGTTATTTCTAAGGGCAAACGATGGATCCAAAGTTGATATCCAAGAAGCGATCTAAGAAGATGCTAATTTATCGGGGGGATCCTATTCGCATGAAGGATATAAGGTTGGAATATAAAACGGTTGGTCGTAATCAATGCAGTTAAAATTTTGAACATAATTTAAGGAATGATCCGAGTTCAACGGATCCATGATTGGCTATTCATCATCAAAGATAATAACGTGCACTACGTACGTTTCATCCTCAAAATTGGGGTCCAGATTGATGAAAGTGGGGGGAATAGAATGTTGGACTTCAAGGTTCATATCAGTTTAGGAATGACGATTGTTGTGACAACCCTGCTTTTTATATCAAATTCGGTTAGCTACGCCCAATTAAATTAAAGCGGAGCGTCAATATGTTGGCATTAGAAACATAATTTAAATAAATGCAATAAGTAAACATATACAATCTCATAAGTGTAACCAAATCATATATTAACAACTATAACAAGTGAAACTAATTCATAACTATTAACTGCAATAATCCATCAGTAATCTCAAACTGAAAATATAAAATGCCAATACATGCAGCCCAACACAAAACGGGAAAGAGCAATACAGTAATTCTCTCAAATCCCAAGTATAAACAAAGTGATATTAATCTCTGATACCACCCTCAAGAAAAGGGAAATACGCGACATAAATTAAAATAGAATAACTTCACGGCTACAGGAATCCTAAGATTGATATGATCTCATCAAGCTCCATAATTTATTTTCCATCGGGACGAGGACCTGTCATGTATTATATATATAGGAGAGGAGCAAGAAGCAAGATAGACGAACGTCAAAGCAAGAAAACAAGATATAAGATTATAAGATGTACTTATAATGAAAGCACACTAGTCATTACTCGTCTCCGATAATTAAGTTATTTAATTACCCAACCAATGCTTATATGTCGTGACTACCCCACCCAAACTCGAGTAACGTGTAGCCTCATATCGTATCATGATTAATCATTATTAAACTCATTTCAGTATTTAACGGATCAAAATATTTCCTTCAAGTGTAATATTAATGCATCGATTCGGGATATTACTATAAGACAAGCATAATATCTCACACAACAAGTCATATTGGGTCACTATCATTACCCGGCGGAACAAGTCATAACACTAGGCCTACACACGAATATTCACCAATATTACGTGGTAAGGGCAATCATACTAAGTCCTAAATCACATGGAGTTCCAAGGTCTTTCTATTCGACCCGCATTACAACCATATGTCCGGTTCCGGTGGTTTATCTCCAACACAACACTCTAGCGGAACCTAACCAGATCAATCACAAAAATCGCATTCAACACGTGCCTACGCCGACCGGAGGACTAGTATAGTGTATACTCGACAATATACATGTAAAACAATTTCACACTTATGTATATATACAATAGTGTCAAGTCTCTTACTCGAGTTATACAATAGTCATTATTTACAATATAACATAATTTACATCATTAATTTACTAATTCAACATGAAATCATTTCAAGGTTATATATCCCTAATAACCATAAGTATGTGATCAAGTTAGGATATTAGGCACAACACCACAATTATCTTACTAACAACATGAAAAACATTAGCACTCTTATTTCAACAACATTCTGCCCAGATATGTAAAACGTCGATTTGAGTCTTTTTCGATATATTTTTGAAGAAACTTAAAACTACAAAGTTGTTCAGAATATGATTTTCTATAGGAATTCACGTGCACACTTCCATTTACGGCTTAAAACAGACCCAAAGTCAACTTATAATATTCGTCCCTATTTTCGATAACTTTCTGCGCAAAACTGTAAAACGCATATTTGAGGATTTTTCGATCCGTTTTTGAAACTTAAAACTACAAAGTTGTTCATAATATGATTTTATACAGGGCTAAGCAAACGAAACATCCATTTTCGGAACCAAAATAGCTCAAAATAGTTTTTAATATGACGATTGACTCAATTTCACAGATTTCTCAAATTCAAGAGGTTATTCTACAACTCAATCCCTATAATGATATTATTGCATTTGTATCTACATGGAGGGTGATCCTAATACATTGCATATCATTTTTAACATCAATTTCATATTAATTTAGGGATCCAAATACATGTTCATGTGAAATTTCATTATAGATACATATTATACACATATAGGTTATTAACTTGCCTTGGATTGTATGGAGAAGTTGAATCCTCTTGAAATCCTCTTAGCTTTCTGCTCTTCTTAATCTCTCTCTCTCTACCAAACCCTAGCCCCTTTTTATGAAATGAGAAAATGAAGACTTCTTCTCTTCTTTCTATTTACACCTAGGGTTAGTTTATTTACAAAAATGCCATTGCCACAAATTTAACCCTCTCGATCCTTTTATGCGTTAATTCGCTTCTAATATTTAAGTCGCACATTCGTATCTCAATGAATTCATTTTAACTTTTCATTTCCAAACATTTCGAATATATATACTGGCATAGTTCCATTTCCAAATATTTCGAACATATATACTAGCATAGTTTTTTTTCTTTTCAATTTCAATTCAATAAAAAATGCGAGGTATTACACTCTCCCCCTCTACGAACGGGATTTCGTCCTCAAAATCCAAAATAAAACAAATCAATTCAAGTCGACTAAACTTTCGCTCGTACCTTCCATAAAGAGTTATGGGTGACTAATTCGCAGGTCATCATCTCTCTCCCAAGTGGCCTCAGACCCATCATAATTACTCCACATAAAATGAACAAGAGGAATGACTTTTGACCTCAACTGCTGCTCACGACGATCTAGGATCCTGACCGGCCTCTCCTCGTAGCTCCCATCGGGCTGCAGCTCAACCCATTTAAATCTATGTGTAGGTGTGAGACCTCGGGACATAAGAACTTCCTTAATATGGATACATGAAAAATATTGTGTACCCGTTGGAGCTGGTCGGGTAGAGCTAAACGGTAGGCAACTGACCCCACCCTGTCCAATACTATAAAAGGACCCACGTATCGTGATGAAAGCTTCCCTTTAGCACCAAAGTGAATAAAGCCTCTCATGAGTGAGACCCTCGATAGTACTTGGTCCCCAACGGCGAACTGTAACCTCCTTCGCCTTATGTCAGCATAAGTCTTCTGACTATCTTGCGCGGTCTTCATCCATGCATGAATCAAGTCAACCTTCTCCGAGGTCTCCCTAAAAAAGATTCGGTCCCAGCATTTGGTGCTCTCCGAACTCCAACCAACATATAGCGGATCGATAAGGCCTGTCGTATAAAGCCTCGTACAGTGCCACGCCAATAATCTTCTGATAATATTATTGTATGCAAACTCCACAAGTGGCAAATGTGTATCCCAACCACCTTTGAAGTCCAACACACTAACTCGTAACATGTCCTCCAAATTTTGGTTTAGCTGCTCCGTTTGACCATCAAACTGAGGGTGGAATGTAGTACTTAAACTCAACTTAACTCCCATCTCCTCCTGGAGACCGCCCCAAAAGTGCGAGATGAAGACACTGCCACAGTCGGACACGATATCGCGTGGTACCCCATGCAATTTCACAATCTCGTTAATAAAACCGTGGCGTATTGTACTA
The DNA here is from genome assembly GCA_949130495.1 of Sambucus nigra. NCBI lineage: Eukaryota > Viridiplantae > Streptophyta > Magnoliopsida > Dipsacales > Adoxaceae > Sambucus > Sambucus nigra. The sequence continues at coordinate 585,204,113 of OX422209.1, forward strand.
CCATATAATCCATCTTCACTGGAAGGAAATGAGCCACATTTGTCAGTCTGTCGACGATGACCCAAATCGAATCATGACCGCGCTGCGATCTTGGCAACCTAATAATGAAATCAATGGAGATACTTTCCCATTTCTAACTATACAACCGAACTCTCACCATAAAGCCTGACATAACTAAACGACTATGCTGATTCAGTAATCAATACCCCTAAGTCCCAACCCACTAAGTTTCATGCGTGGAGTGTCTCACAAGAAATACACTACTGTCAGCTTGTCGAGATAAGGAATTTGTCAACTCAAGACCCCTAGTGATACAAGAATCGTCTAACTCCAAAAACCACTTATCTCTGGGCTCAACAGTTCATCACACAACAAATAATCCAACTTCGCCTATTCAATACAGATGTCATTATTCATCAATCATGCCTTTATACTTAACTCATAATCGACTAACAATGTTACCCCAACTACACTGTGAGTCATAATCCCATACATCAAATACCACATCGAACAGATGGTACTGAAAGCTCAAAATCTAACTCTACTTCAAGTTATCAATAACACTTGCCTTGCACTTAAATTAATGGTGAGTTAACCGATATGGAAACCATTATGATCCACTAATGTTGCACATGTGCATAAGCATACAACGTCTATGCACTTACGAATATTGTTCCATCTTTCCAAGTCTGGAGTTAGGTAAATAATATCAACAAGGTTCATACTCTCTCGAACATGAAAACACCGATAAAGTTGCAATCTGGGCGGTCAACGATCCCTCACCCAAAGGTTTTGAACTAACCCAAGATGCAATATGCCCCCTTGTACACCCAACACTTCTCACGATTTGGTCGCTCTAACCCAAGGCGACAGACCCTCGCTAGATTCGACTTACCGCTCTTTTGTTAAAAACATGTAAGGAATTCAACCTCTCAGACGGGATTTTCCTTTGATTGTGAGTATAATAGAATTTTCTCACCAAACATAAAATGAACTTGGTTCTTTAAACCACGGATAAGGCTTGTAAATTTGCCAAGCAATGAGGTAAGACCCAAAATTCCCACTTATCATACCAAATCAGAATATCGTATTTGGCACACTCACCATCCGGATACTCATCTACCATCACCCCAATGCTACCTGATCTTTATGAAGAACGTTGTGCTATCCAACCGGTAAAAGGTTGTAAATACAAGGTAGCGGGTACCTTCGCGTACCATAACCCAAATTAACACTCAGTACTCCACACATAACTGAAGTAAAAATTAAATATCTTACGAACCCATTCGCAGATGTTTGCCCAAGAGTACACACCCTCCTTACAAAACTTCTCAAAAATGGTTGATGCAATCTCTTGTTGTCCCCCTACAGTGGAGGTTATCACAACCATTTCAATAAATGGGTCCAACATTTGAAACCCTAGAATGTCTCAATCCTTGCCATTAACGACGACACTCACTTGGCAACACTATCATTAATCACGCAAAAATTGACTAAGCTACACACGACTCTACCATTATCAAAAGACCATAAAGGTATGACTATTAACTAGTCTAAACGTCACTATAATCGAACAACTTACACTTGGTTTCGGAATGTGTCTTTAATCACACATGGTCTAAGTAAACATCATGGTACTAACTACTCACTCATGCTCTAATTCACATTAATACATAACGAGGGACACAATATAGCCATATTCCCATATCTGATGGATTTAAAATCAAGCACTACCATTATCACGGTGAGATAAATTAGTACTCCCAATCATCGGATGATAACATAAAATCGAGCTCTTGGATATATCACCAACTCAAGCGATCACACTCGCATAAAATGAAATGCCTATTAAACATTCCCTCGTGATGTTCTCACTTGACAACTCGTCCCTCTAGATTCGCTACTCACCGTAGGGTTCACAACTGGTAACTCCATCTCAATTCCATTCCTTAGCACACCCATATTCATGTCCCGATTTTGACAGCCTTTTACAAATATACCGATATTACAAAATAAGATAGCCACATCTTATCGAACACCCATTCGAATCTAGGGCTTTACGAAGAACACTGAACTCCAATCGTTACCAAATATGGAAAGAAAACTCCTTCGAAAATTCTGGATGTCTCCAATGTCAATCCTCGTATGACCTTGTGATACAGACTTCCTCATCCCTAGTGTCCATGGCCAAGACATCGCAACATTACTGATATATTATTATGAACTTGCCCAGGATAACTCGTTGAAACATTCCACTCTGAACATGTGAGTACCCAACCCACTAACATATCTTGTACATGACCGAACACACACCTAATCAGCCTTAAGTTCATCCCATTATGGATTTTATCCGATCAGAACACTATGATACCATAAGGCTACCCCAATACGACATCTATCGCTTGTGTGGACAACGTATAGGTTTACATGCCTGCCAAACTTCCCTGACACCAACACAATATTTCAAGGATAATCACTTAGCCATTCCAGATTCAGACTCATGAATCTCCCATTGAACATCATTGAATGGATGAATCTAGTTCGTGCTTTTCACAAGTATGATAACACTCTTGCGTACACCAAAATTGGACCCCTCAGGTCATCCTTTGACGGGGTGGGACATACACCGATTTGGAGTAGTCCTTTGACAAATCACAACCCTTTCTTTACATGTTCATGAGTAATAATATACTCTTATTACCACAAGACTTACTTCGCTAACCATTCACTGATTAATACGTCATCAAATGCCTCAACAGTCTGTCCATCACTAGTGGAGTGCGATAATTCCTTCTTAGGAAAACGTCACAATAACAACTGGACCACATCATTTTGAGGTATGCTATATCGAAAGCTCTACCCTTCCACATTGGAAACAACTTCAGACAACTACACACGCAAGTGGTACCAACAACTCAGTGGTACTAGAGGGTGGGCTATAACTTATACCAACTTATTTACAGCCATAAGAGTGACGATATTTAAAGTTGATAATGCACAATAAATATACGGGCGTTTCCTCCCCCTAAATCACCATAAATCAACTCAATCAGTGAGTTCAACATCGGTGCTCTCGCCTACTGGTAGACGATGAAACTACGATTAGTGCACGTGAATCGCGATCTCCTAAAATGCTTGGACCCTATGCCCTCCCAGATTCCACGTCTCGTCAAATCACCATCTTAAAAGATAGTAAGTTAACACGTATCCAAAAAAAATATTCAAGTGGAGCACTAGTCATAATTACAACAAGTACTCATACACGGACGTCACACGTACTGTCCTGTGGTCGATCGGAGATTTACCTCATGAGTGGGACGTCTCACGAATGAAATCCAAACAAGGAGCCCTCCTCATACACGGGGCTAGCTCCGAATCGCCCGTTGAAATTGCAGCATGAAGATATTCCAAGTCGTCGAATACAAGACCTAAACGTAAGGCTTTACGTATCAAGGAAATAATGCGCGAAAAACGTAACGGACGCCCTCAGATCCCTAAAGGCTCTAAAATCGTGCTCTGATACCAACTGTGATAACCCTACTTTTTATATCTAATTCGGTTAGCTACGCCCAATTAAATTAAAGTGAAGCGTCAATATGTTGGCATTAGAAACATAATTTAAATAAATGCAGTAAAGTAATCATGTACACTCTTATACGTGTAACCAAATCATATATTAACAACTATAATAAGTGAAACCAACTCATAACTATTAACTGCAATAATCCATCAGTAATCTCAAACTGAAAATATAAAATGCCAATACATGTGGCCCAACACAAAACGGGAAAGAGTAATACAACATTTCTCTGAAATCCCAAGTATAAACAAATTGATATCAATCTCTGATACCACCCCCAAGAAAAGGGAAACAATCGACATAAATTAACATAGAATAACTCCACGACTACAGGAATCCTAAGATTGATATGATCTCATTAAGCTCCATAGTCTATTATCCATCGAGACGAGGACCTGTCATATATTATATATATAAGAGAGGAGAAAGAAGAAATATAGACGAACGTCAAAGCAAGAAAACAAGCTATAAGATTATACGATGTACTTATAATGAAAGCACACTAGTCATTACTCGTCTCCAGTAATTAAGTTATTATTAATATCATTTCAGTATTTAACGTATCAAAATAGTTCATTCAAGCATAATATTAAATGCATCGATTCGGGATATTACTTTAAGACACAAGCATAATACCTCACATAACAAGTCATATCGGGTCACTATCGTTACCCAGGGGAACAAGTTGTAACACTAGGCCTACATATGAATATTCCCCAATATTATGTGGCAAGGGAAATCATACTAAGTCCTAAATCACATGGCGTTCCAAGGTCTTTCTATCCGACCCGCATTACAACCATGTGTCCGGTTCCGGTGGTTTATCTCTAATACGGCACTCGAGCGGAACCTAATCGAATCAATCATAAAAAATTGCATTCAACATGTGCCTACGTCGATCGGAGGACTAGTTGATAGGCAGGGTTTTGCCGCAGCACGAGAGTCACCTACGCGCCGGTCGTTTTGAATTCGGCTCACCTGAACTATACAAAAACCTAAATTACGACTACACTCAATAGGTGAGTATAGCGGTAAGTCGGATATCGAAAATCCACAGAGACGAGTTGCTAGAATTTATAGGATTTAATATTTCTAAAATAAAAGTGTAAAAGATAAATATGAACAAAAATGAAAAGATGAAAAAAGGAAAATGATTAATCTAGGCAAGTGTATTTAAACTGGATTAACAAAGCGAGTAAAAACTATAGGTTGCGTCGAATATCCCTCATCCGAGTTAATTAGTATAAAATGGTTACATGGGTCGGCGAGTTATTACAAATGCATCTCGTTTCGACAGTTAATTAAATCAAGGGTTGTCACACCCCTAAATTCGCATAAATGCCTAATCCGATTTTGGCGTCAACAAACACCCCGAAAACTACGCACGCCAGGTTGTAAGCATGGAACATATATGATATGCCCCGTCAAATCCCCTAGGCTCAATAACTAGGACAACACACCCGAAATATACCCATAAACTCCATCACCAAAGCAAAGCAACATGTCAACCCGGAATGATTTCAATCCGACACAACCTATACTAATATAGCTCAAAAGCATATTAAAAATGCAATAAATCTACACTAGAAAGCAACTAAATCAAAGCACGTAAATCTAATTAAGAAAACATGTAAATTAACTACAAAGCAAGAATAAATGAAATACAAGCTATATTAATGGAGTGGGGAAGATGAAAATACAACTTACAGACCCAAATGGGTGTCAAAGCAAGTGAGGAGGAAGAAATGAGCTCTCAAACCCCAAAACCCTAACCTAAACTATCTAAAATGAATTATTTCAGTTATTTACAACAAAATGGGTTATATAGTAAGTTGGAATAAAATTAGAAAAGAAAAGGAAAAAGAAAAGAAAAGAAAAGGCAAAATATCAGCTGGAAACAGGGGATCGATCGATCGATCCCTTTGATTGATTGATCGATCAAACAAATATCAGCCCGCTGTCTCAGCTCGATGGCAAAAACTAAAGGATCGATTGATCGATCCTTTTGATCGATCGATCGGTCAAAGCAGGTCCACAACTTTTCCTCCTATTTTGGGTTGCTTGGTTTTCCCTTCCGCTAGAAATGCAGTAACTTCTTCGTTAGGGATCGGATTCGCGCACCGTTCATGGCCACGCAAAGCTTGTGAGGAGGGCTACAATTTTCGTGAGATATTGGGCCAGGTTCCCAAACTGTGAATTGATCGAATTGACCTTGAACGTGAAGTTACGTACGAAAATTAGCCGAAATACGTCCGAACTTCAAACTTAGCATCCAAATACCTATAAAATCTCAATTAACCCCTACAAAGCATGTTAACATAGGAATCCGAGGTTGTTTGGTTAACGAGCATAAATATAGGGAATAAGATACCCAAGGGGGCTAAAATGCATAGGTTCGAGGGTTGAAATACGCAATATTTGCGTATAATCACACCCCCTAACTTACACATTTCTAGTTCCTAACAATGAAATAGGATGCAATAAGAATCACAATCAAACCAAAAGCAGGAGATAATACAAAAGTATGGTGTAAAAGCATAAGGCCACTTTCGCGGGTGATTCGATTGCATTTAGCGTAAGCAATAAGCCGTTAAACCCCTAGGTTACCCTAGTGGGCGAGTGTCGTCTCATGAGGGTTTTCAGGGATGATACCCACAAACATCACATGGCTTCCTCAAAATAAGACCAACCCAATATGCGACAAGCCCAACAATAGCGAAGAGGATTTCATACACATTATTAGCACATTGAACGAATTCAAACAAAAGTCAGAAATCATTAACATTATAGAATGCACCTCATATAATTGAAACCTTAAAATGTGGGAGGGGAGCGAGCACATGCAAAGTATGATTTGGCAAAAACTTATATAAACCGGATACTAAATCAAGCAAACATAAATTAAATCCTCACGGGCATTACACTTATCAAGTGAATTCACTCAAAACAGGGATGTAACACACGGAACATGCGGGCATACAGAGTAAATGTAAATGGAAACTAGGCTGCGTATATGTCATAAATGAAGAACGCTATATATAAAATGAAAAACCGTAATCTCAATGAAAGATACCGCTCACTAAAAGAGCCAAAATGTATTTTCACAGATTATCAAAACTATTTAAACCTTTGGATTACATCAACTTAAGATCACATAGGACTTTAAAAGGGTTATAATGTAGGCTAGGATAGGGTACGAAATGAAAGAGATATATATACGGATTCAAAGGTGTTTGGGGGTGAAACTAGGGATAATGGGAAAATGCGAGCAATATCAAAAATTGGAAGACAAGTTCCAAACAAGCATTAGATATATCACCGGGGAGAGTAATCAAAGCTTATTGAAATATATACACAACATTTACAACTTTCTCTTTCGTTTATTTTCTTCTTTTTCTCATTTTTTTCTTTTGTTTTCTTTTGCTTTATGCTTTTTCTTTTGCTTTTTGCTTTTTGCTTTCTGTTTTTCTCTTTTTCTTTTGCTTTTCTCACTCTCATATGCCTAAATTGCAACCACAATACAACAACATCATTCAATCCCAAGTAACATTCCAAACAAAGGTATGGAAGGTGTATGTATGGTATATAACTCCAGTGTGGAGTTGGTATGGGATTTAGGTTATGAAACTAAAGGCTAATATTTAGGCTCAAAGGGGTTGACGAGGGGAAACGTATAAGGGTGAGGTCAAGGCTAATATGGGTGATATAACAAAGAATGTCTATGATCATTTCACAAAGTTAACGCAATTCTCGAGTCAAAACAAACTTTGAAAATCATGCTCAAGTAACACATTTTATATATGAACTCAATTAATGAACGATCAAATGAAAGAATAGAGAGATCACCAACGATTGTAACGTTTTCAAAGAGGAAAGAATAGTGTATACACTCACAAACGACGAAAGGTACAAAGATTACTTGGTGTAAGTATATACAATGCAACAAGATATTATCAAGTTATAAAAATCTTAAACCAAATCAATAAAGCAAGAAAAGTGCATGTGCTCATGGGATTAAAGTTTAATTCATGAAGTTATTCATAATATCAATGATTGAGGACTAAAGTCTAATAACTTCTAAAATCGAGAACATGAATCATTGGGTTGTCAATTGGATCGGGCATGTATTGAAATTTAACATCGAAAACAAGGGCAAAGTGCTCAACAAAGGAGAAAAAAGAAAGAAAATCTTTTTAAAATTTTCGAATTTTTCTAAGAAAAGCATACTAAGTAACTAACATGTGAGCAAAAATATGGACTAAATATAGAAATGGATAGAATATCCCACACCCCATAACTTGACACATGACATTGTCCTCAATGTGAATTAAGAACCAAGTTAAATAGAGGAAAAGAACGATATTACCCAAAATTGGAGCGATCCCCATAAGAACAAGTCCAAAGAAACTACAAAACAAGTTAGTACCGAGCATAGCAAAAACAAATAACAAAAAGTTAAATAATTACACTAGACTAAATTAAAAAGGAAAGAAAAGATAAAAAGAATAAAAAGCTAACTATATACAATCTACTATTTAGGCTTCACACTAACTGTACACTAGAAGTCTAAATAGTTGAGGGTCCACCACAAAAACGATTTGACTTTGGAGGATAACTAGTGTACCCTCACTCTCAAGCATGCCTTCCGAAAAATACGAATTCCGTTTGAACAACGGAAGGCATGTGTAAGGCGTAAGAAAGGAACCATCGTGAATTAAAAGTTTTGGAGGGACGATGGGGGATTTGGATTGAACGGGTGATAAAAACATGTGGGGACCGAGAAAAGTAGAATATCCTCCCAAAGATTTAGTAAGCGGAATGGGAGGTGGCGCACATGAGGGTAAAAATGCCTTCATGGAAAGAAACTCGAGCAAGTACTCCTCGTCGATGAAAGGGTTTAACGTTTTAAAGTTTGGTACCGATTCATCGAATACTTGTGACGGTGTGATAACGGAGAATGAAAATGGGGAGGAAATAAATTCAAACTCAAGAGATGAGTTATCATAGCTCAAAGTTGGAATTTCAAAGGAGATAGGATCATTTTCAATGAAACTTTCTTCTTTGGGATCCAAAGAAGAAATCATCTCATTGCAAATGGATACTACATCCGTTTCATCCTCACTTTCATTTTCTATTAAAAGATGGGCCAAGTGACGAATAGTTTGTTCCAATTTAGGCACAAATTCCTCAATTGGTTCAAAATATTCCTCGACTTCACAAGTCTCGGAAGAGAAATCGTCGTCGGATTCAAATAATAAATCTAAGTCTTGCTCCCAACAACGATTTTCTTCCCGATAACGTTCTTCATACCTCTCGTTCTGAAGCATGAGCAAACCCTCGTCGAAAGTCATAGGCCGAGGTGCGGATTCTTGAAAATGAGGAGTTTGAAAATCGTTATCGGCACTAAAGTTAAACTCATTATTATAGGAATTTTGAAAACTATTGCAATTCATTTCAAAATTCCTATTATAAGGAATTAGAGGCCCAAAATCATTATCCTCCTCCTCAAAATACACGCACTCCAAAGCTTGACTTTTGTAATACTCGCCCAAAGTCATTTTCGATGTTGCAATTTTTCGGGATTCTAAGTATTAACCAAAAGTCAAAGGATTGTGAGCATTTTGAGAATTATAACAATGATTACCAAAAGAATTGGAATAAGACATGCTTACCCCAAAAATAGCTCGAAGTGGCGAATTCCACAAAGTAGATGCGTGCACGAGAAATTCAAGCATTTCTTGGCGCTCAAATGTAGAAGTCCTGCAAAAAGGATAGCCAAAAAATACAAATAGAAAGAAAATACTACGAAATACTAAATCAAATAAATTCTTAAACAAACTCATCCACGGCAACGACGCCATTTTGATAGGCAGGGTTTTGCCGCGGCGCGAGAGTCACCTACGCGCCGGTCGTTTTTGAATTTGACTCATCTGAACTATACAAAAACCTAAATTACGACTACACTCAACGGGTGAGTATAGCGGTAAGTCGGGTATCGAAAATCCACAGAGACGAGTTGCTAGAATTTATAGGATTTAATATTCCTAAAATAAAAGTGTAAAAGATAAATATGAACAAAAAGGAAAAGATGCAAAAAGGGAAATGATTAATCTAGGCAAGTGTATTGAAACTAGATTAACAAAGCGAGTAAAAACTATAGGTTGCGTCGAATATCCCTCATCCGAGTTAATTAGTATAAAATGGTTATATGGGCTGACGAGTTATTACAAATGCGTCTTGTTTCGACAGTTAATTAAATCAAGGGTTGTCACACCCCTAAATTCGCATAAATGCCTAATCCGATTTTGGCGTCAACAAATACCCTGAAAACTACGCACGCAAGGTCGTAAGCACAGAACATACATGATATGTCCTGTCAAATCCCTAGGTGCAATAACTAGTATAACGCACCCGAAATAGACCCGTATACTCCATCACCAAAGCAACGCAACATGTCAACCCGGAATGATTTCAATCCAACACAACCTAGACTGATTAGCTAGAAAGCATATTAAAAATCCGGTAAATAAACGCGATACATCTACACTAGAAAGCAACTAAATCAAAGCATGTAAATCTAATTAAGAAAGCATGTAAATTAACTATAAAGCAAGAATGAATTAAATACAAGCTATATTAATGGAGTGGGGAAGATGAAAGTACAACTTACAAACCCAAATGGGTGTCAAACCAAGTGAGGAGGAAGAAATGATCTCTCAAACCCCCAAAACCCTAACCTAAACAATCTAAAACGAATTATATCAGTTATTTACAACAAAATGGGTTATATAGTAAGTTGGAATAAAATTAGAAAATAAAAGGAAAAAGAAAAGAAAAGGCAAAATATCAACTGGAAACAGGGGATCAATCAATCGATCAAACAAATATCAGCCCACTGTCTCAGCTCGATGGCAAAAATTGAAGGATCGATTGATCGATCCTTTTGATCAATCGATCGATCAAAGCAGGTCTGTAGCTTTTCCTCCTGTTTTGGTTGGCTTGGTTTTCCCTTCCGCTAGAAACGCCGCAACTTCTTCGTTAGGGATCGGATTCGCGCACCGTTTACGGCCACGCGAAGCTTGCAAGGAGGGCTATAACTTCCGTGTAGATGTTAGGCCAGGTGACCAGACTGTGAATTGATCGAATTGCCCTTGAACGTGCAGTGGCAAACGAAAATTAGTCGAAATGCGTCTGAACTTCATACTTAGCATCCAAATACCTGTAAAAGCTCAATTAACCCCTGCAAAGCATGTTAACCTAGAAATCCAAGGTTGTCTGGTTAACGAGCATAAATATAGAGAATAAGATACCCGAGGGGGCTAAAATGCATAGGTTCGAGGGATGAAATACGTAATATTTGCGCATAATCACTAGTCTAGTGTATACTCGATAATATGCATGTAAAACAATTTCACGCTTATGTATATATAAAATTATGTCAAGTCTCTTACTTGAGTTATAAAATAATCATTATTTACAATATAACATAATTTACATCATTAATTTACTAATTCAACATCAAATAATTTCAAGGTTATGTATCCCTAATAACCATAAGTATGTGATCAAGTTAGGATATTAGGCACAACACCACAATTATCTTACTAATAACATGAAAAACATTAGCACTCTTATTTCAACAACTTTCTGCCCAGAATTGTAAAACGCCAATTTGAGGCTTTTTCGATCCGTTTTTGAAGCAACTTAAAACTACAAAGTTGTTCAGAATATGATTTTCTACAGGATCATGTCTGTACACTTCCATTTATGGCTTAAAATAGACCCAAAATCAACTTATAATATTCAGCCCTGTTTTCGATAACTTTCTGCGCAAAACTGTAAAGCGCATATTTGAGGATTTTTCGATCCGTTTTTGAAGAAACTTAAAACTACAAAGTTGTTCAGAATATGATTTTCTACAGGGCTACGTAAACGAAACATTCATTTTCGGACCAAAACAGCTCAAAACAGTTTTTAATATGACAATTTACTCAATTTCATAGATTTCTCAAATTCAAGAGGTTGTTCTACAACTCAATCCCTATAATGATGTTATTGCATTTGAATCTACATGGAGGGTGATTCTAATACATTGCATATCATTTTTAATATCAATTTCATATTAATTTATGGATCCAAATACATGTTCATGTAAAATTTCATTATAGATACATATTATACACATATAGGTTATTGACTTGCCTTGGATTGTATGGAGAAGTTGAATCCTCTTGAAGTCCTCTTACCTTTCTGCTCTTCTTACTCTCTCTCTCTCTACCAAACCCTAACCCCCTTTTGTGAAATGAGAAAATGAAGACTTCTTCTCTTCTTTTCTATTTATACCTATGGTTAGTTTATTTACAAAAATGCCATTGTCCCAAATTTAACCCGATCGATCTTTTTACTCGTTAATTCGCTTCTAATATTTAAGTTGCACATTCGTATCTCAATGAATTCATTTTAACTTTTCATTTCCAAACATTTCAAATATATATACTGGCATAGTTTTTTTTTCAATTTCAATTCAATAAAAAATGCGGGGTATTACAATTGTGGATTAGGGAATTGGCTATAGTTGATTTTGATTTGCCAACGTTGGGAGATTTAACGACATTTTCTTCTTTAGTATAAGTTTGCATCACAAAAGTACTCTCCAAGGCCTTCACTATGGAACAAATTTTATCCAATCTTAATCTTTTTGCCTTATTTTTTGATTGAAATATGGTTGACTCAATATTGCGAGATTGACGCGTGATAAACATATTTTCTCCCGAGGGCTTGGGTTGTCGACATCAATAATTTCTCTCATTTTAAACATTATGTATGACTTCATAAAATGTTCACGTTCGGTGCGAACCATAGTTATCCTAAATGATTATTTAAAACAATAAAAATATGTTAGATCGATATGATTATGATATACAATGAATGCAAGGTTAGTTGATGTATATAGATACAGGGAATTTAGAAAAGGAAGAAATGGATTATAAATATCTTGTTTATTCTTAACTTTCTACCACTGAAATTAGAGGAATGGACCCTACATGAATGTACATAAGTATTTAATAAAAAAAATTGGTACATTGTAGAGCGTATATAAGCAATGGTAAATAGCGTTTATTTGTTATTCAAAATTTATCAAAGATTTTCACTCTCGACAAATTATCTATACATATTTCCTTTATGAGTTACTAATTTGGCAACTTAACTACACATATAAATAAACAAATATATAAGTTTGGTAATATACATATTTCTTTTATGACTTCAATTTAATACATTACGTTAGTTCAATCTTGATAGTTTTGGCTGTAGGGATGTCTCCCACTGTCACTTATTGAGTTTAAGCCCTCTTCTCAGTGAGGGGGAACACTTTATAATGTTTAGTGAGTAAGAGAAATACAGTTATAATAATTAAAAGGACAACACAGGAAACAACAACTTATAGGAATGGTTTTTAATGCGTGATCCGAAAACAGTTAAAGTAGTAAATAAAAAGGTAATCACTGTTGTTAACGCAAAAATTCTCTATCTACGAGGACCAATCAGAAAAGGACACATGTCATCCTACGTGGCAATATTTGACACCCAAGGAGAGTTGGTCGGCATCCGAGGAGAGTTGGTCGGCACCCGAGGAGTGTTAGTCGGCATCCGAGGAGAGTTGGTCGGTACCCGAGGAGTATTAGTCGGCACCCGAGGAGAGTTGGTCGGCACCCGAGGAGTGTTGGTCGGCATACCAACCAGGAAGATCAAGGGATAACTATGCATTTAATGTTCATTAATGAAGATGACTATGCATATAATGAGCATTAATGTACATTTATACTGTAGATGACAACACATAGCATACCAAGCAATTCAACAATTAGATTCATTGAATGTAGACATAATGTATAAATGTCTACATACAATGAATCTCTTTATCTCCCATCACTATAAATACATGTATTCCCTTAGCCAAAAAGGGAAGGAGAAGAGAACCAGAGAGATCCGATAACGATGAGAGACACCATACACAAGATCCACACCTTTTTCTCTCTCTAACACATTGTGCTATTGTAAACCCCTGGGAATAAAATAACAGTGGACGTAGGCTTTTCCTCATAGTCGAACCACTTTAAAAATCTTTGTCTCTTATATGTTTGATGTGAATGTTTATCTTCATCTTCAATCTCATCCTCATCATTTATCTGCTGTTGACGCCACTAAAATGGTAGTGGCCATTTTCTGTCTTCAACAGATTGGAGTCGTCTGTGGGAACCGTGTTACAAGCATTGTTCTCCATCAAAAGCCAAGTTTTTATTTTCTCTACGTATAATCAATTATACATACATCTTTTGATTCAATCATTATTTTTATGTTTATATACATAAATTAATTGTCCAATTTTTATCTGCAAAATGTTGCATATCATGATTTTTAAATCATAACTATTAGATCAATTCTTATTTAGAAATCTGAAAAATAGTGGATTTCATAAATCATAACTCTTTGCTTGATTCTCAAGTTTCAACTTTATATCATGGAATAAATATTTTAAATGACTACATATACCAATATATACGACGATGATAAGATTTGATCATTTTCATTGTTGATTTTGAAATAAATTTTGTAAGATCTTTGATGTCTATTCAAATTCCCATCATATTTTTAATAAAAGAATGGGAAAAGGTTAAAGACAATAAAAAGTTTTCTCATGAAAATCATGACCCAGATCTATTTTCTCTCTTCAAGTTTGAGTCTCTTTGCATTCATTTTTATGAACTATATACTTAATTTGGTCCAGCTTCCATTTATGTCAATAAAGTCAAATTGATTGATTTTTGATATAAATTTGGTAATAACTTTAATCATTCACCATATTTTTATCTCTCCAAATAGGGAATAGGAAGGGATCAATATAAAAAATAATTTTCTCTCACCTGAAAAATCCACTAACTGTAGTTGGTCGACGAGGAAAAAATATTCCAAACTGTATCAACGTAGTTGGTCGACGAGGAAAAAATATTCCAAACTGTATCAACGTAGTTGGTCGAAGAGGAAAAAATATTCCAAATTGTACCAACGTAGTTGGTCGACGAGGAAAAAATATTCCAAACTGTATCAACGTAGTTGGTCGACGAGGAAAAAATATTCCAAACTGTATCAACGTAGTTGGTCGACGAGGAAAAAATATTCCAAACTATACCAAGTATGGTTGGTCGGGGATAAAAACCCATTAACTGTAGTTGGTCGACGAGAAGAATTTATCGACCTTGGTTGGTCGGACACATTTTATGAAAAAGACAAAAATTTACCAAGTATGGTTAGTAGGGTATAAACTCTCACTAACTATAATTGGTCGACGAGCACAATTTAAATACCTTGGTTGGTTGGAAAAATTTTAAACATTTTTATACTCATTACTTTATTATTAAGTGATCGAGCAACATTACTAATACTTGTAACTTTTTTATTACTAAGTTGGTCGATGAACAACACAATATTGTTATCTTTTTAACTTATACATATGCACAGATGTAGAGTATTTTACAAGACAATAGCAATTAAGATTGCGAACAAAAATGAAAGTCTTTCATTAAAATCAAAAACAAAATACATTGAGAATGAAAATGTATACTAACTATTACATTGAGATTCCTACTCTATTGGTTTCTTTCCCTCTTCTCTTGAAACAGGTTCCTCGCCAGCAGGAGGATCATCCAAAGCATAAGGGGAGTTTATGAAGTTAAGATCTTTCAGCATTCTGATGTTCATCACAGATGGTCTGTCCGAGCAGCTCTTGCTCGTCCCCGAGAAGCTCTTGCTCATCCCCGAGCAGGAAGTTGCTCTTCAAGACTCATGATCTTCTCGGGCATCTCAGCCAAGGCCTGGTTCTTTGCCGTTAGTTGGAAGGCTTGATTCTCCAAAGCAGATTGAGTTCTCTGTTCTTCGACAGTTACCCGAGCAGCTCTTGCTCGTCCCCAAGAACCTCTTGCTCGTCCCCGAGCGGAGGTAGAAGTCAAAATCAGCATCTACAACACTGAGATCTTTGCTACTAATGTCTCGACGAATAATGAAGAAGAAGTTGTGTGAAAATGTTTCGAAGTCCACCACTAGCTTGGTACTAATCAGATTGAAGAGTTGGGTTCAAAATCTAGTATGTTACTCGACAAAGTATTCAGAGGATCATAAATCTGAAGAATCAAGCACGTGAAGTTAGCACTCAGTTACTCGGCACAGGAGGCAGTTGGTCGGCTAGCAAACCAATCAACATACTTGAAGATTATGACAAGCTACAAGCTGCATACTATGGCATGGATGCATCCAAATTCCCAGGGGTGATACATAGCACACGGAGTTCCTCAAAAGAAAGATTAGCAACCATCGATCAACCTGCATCATATGTCGTCCAAGAGATAATGCACTTTACGTTGAACAAATCAAGAAGGTAGATCAAGAATTTCACGAGCACCGAGCAACACTGCAGAATAAATACTCCATCCTTTCAAGTAAACCATCAAGCATGGAGCATTGGGGGCTTCTGTTAACGCAAAAATTCTCCATCTACGAGGACCAATCAGAAAAGGACACATGTCATCCTACGTGGCAATATTCGACACCCGAGGAGAGTTGGTCGGCATCCGAGGAGAGTTGGTCGGCACCCGAGGAGTGTTAGTCGGCATCCGAGGAGAGTTGGTCGGCACCCGAGGAGTATTGGTCGGCATACAAACCAGGAAGATCAAGGAATAACTATGCATTTAATGTGCATTAATGAAGATGACTATGCATTTAATGAGCATTAATGTACATTTATATTGTAGATGACAACACATAGCATACCAAGCAATTCAACAATTAGATTCATTGAATGTAGACATAATGTATAAATATCTACATACAATGAATCTCTTTATCTCCCATCACTATAAATACATGTATTCCCTTAGCCAAAAAGGGAAGGAGAAGAGAACCAGAGAGATCCGATTACGATGAGAGACACCATACACAAGATCCACACCTTTTTCTCTCTTTACCACATTGTGCTATTGTAAACCCCTGGGAATAAAATAACAGTGGACGTAGGCTTTTCCATATAGTCGAAAATCTTTGTCTCTTATATGTTTGATGTGAATGTTTATCTCCATCTTCAATCTCATCCTCGTCATTTATATGCTTGGATATTGGTTGAAGCTACATGTTTTGTTTATATAAACATGTATGGATTATTGGCATGTTAAATTGTTGAGTAGACTACAAATTTAAAAATAGAATTCTACTGCTTAATATGTTTGGCATGAAAAGGCCAAATATTTTATTCATTTTCTAAACTACCATTGAAAACTAATTGCTTTATTGAAGAAAATTGCCAACTTTTTTCATTCCCAACAAAATGGTGATGAACTATGAACCAATAAACAGTATTGTTTCCATAATTGTTTTCAAACATAAAATGTTTATGAACTGCTTTCAAAAGGATTCAACTATTGTTTTAAATGTTTCAATTCATTAAAAATTATCAATTCATTCAAAGATTTAAATTCATACCTTCTTTCTTAAAATAAATTCACTTGGAGATGTATAGGAAAATGGACATCCACCATATTGAGATGGACTGAAAATGGGCATCCACCACAATTGTTTTATGAAAAGAAAGGAACCTGAGATGAACTTAAAAATAAACCTGCACCACAGCTATTTTCTAAAAAGAAATGGACATAAAAAGCATTTGAAAATGGACCTCCCCCTAAACTGATATCATGTACAAACTTGAAATCTCCACCATAACTATTATCATGGAAAGACTTACAATGTAACAATGGAGAAAGAGAATTTACGCATATGGACAAATTGGTAAAAATCAGTAGTGAAGACATAATGTTTCAACGTCACTATATTTAAAACATTTTAAAAAATATAACTAATCAATGTAAAAAATAAGGCATTGACAAAAATGTAAAGGAATAGCACCAAAGGATGAACAGGGGATACGCAAAAATGAAAAATAAGAATATTAAGTTATATGGCTCTTCGTTAGTTTAAATATTGAAATAACGCATTAATAAAAAAAATATAACATAAATATAATTAGTTTTATAAAAATTATGAAAATAATATGTAATCAAAGGGTATACTATGTACATAGGCGTTGGATTAAATCAACGAACATCAATATATCGAAACGAGATATAAATTACTTATCGATTTATACGTAAACAAAGTGAATAACAGGATATAGATGTAATTTGAAGAATTAACAATAATAATTCAAATACGATACCTTTAATCTCATATAACGAAAAATCAACTGAAACAGAATCTACACAGTATGTATTTGGAGGATTAATAAACTCGCAGTAATTTCATATAAAATTAACTGTTAAATTGGAAATAGTAGAGTAAAATGCAAATATGTGAGAAGAAACACTACATACCTAAAGAACGATTGAACATGGACAATGCAGATTGGAACACCTCTGCCATTTCATATATATAACCTTTGGGGGAAGATAAATGGATCCTTAATCGGGTGGTTCATGGTGTATTACGCATTTATGGAGGTTATAGAAGGTGAATGGTTGAGGATTCGGAAGGGACAACATGCTCATGAAGAGTTTTTTTTATTCGTTTTTCCCTTTGTTTACTCCGTTTTGACAAAGTAAAGAAGGGGATTGGGTGCGTCTGTTGGGAGGCTGTGAGATGCGTGAACAAAATGGGGATGGTAAAATATTTAAGGGACTTGACACGTGGAAGTATAATACGGATTCTAACTTCTATTATATACTAGCAGGTACCCCACGCGATGCAAGGGCATAAAAGTACATAACGTAATATAATTGAATTGCAACAATTATAATTGTATTATGATAACTCGTAATAGCAAATTAAATGCTTAATGGAAAAAATGAGAATGAAAAAATATTCTTAAATGGAAATCGTAACGAAATTTCTTGTGAAATGCGTATACGTTATGATTGAAAAATTAAAATCCCAACGTAATAATAAACCGATTGAGAAAAAGTCTTCAGCCATCTAGTAGTTTTTAAATCCCTCAGTCCTTGATATAAGTTTTTTTTCAAGTTAAAAATGCGTTAAGTGTCAATGTGTTACAATTATCAAGCTTCATATCTTTTATGGAAATAATACTACATATTTACTCAAAAAATTCAAAGAAAAGAACATTCAAACATGTAGTATGCAACATCCAAATATCAACTTTCTAGAGATCTAAGGGGAAATTACATTACCTCACTTTCAATGACATCCAAAAGAAAAATATATATTAAAAGTTGTAATAAATGATTATAAAAAAACATCAAAACTATATCGTGCGAAACTTTTGATCCCAAAATCACAAAAGGCAGTAGAATTGGGGACCAAATGACCAATTTTTATTTTATTTGAACCACTAAGAGAGTTAAAGGGTACCTGTGACTGATCGGTTATTTTAGCATCGTTATTATTGAGTTTGTGATTTTGCAGCCACATTGGTAGAGTTGGCCATGCAGTTTCGATTTTAACTTCAGCAGATAACTCATTGGCTAGTGATTTTGCAAGCTCGTGTTTATAATTTTGCGAGCATTATGTGCAACAAGTCATCCTTTGAGAGGGATCCAAGTTCTATGAGATATGTCTTGGAATAGCAGTTTAAAAGTTATTTTTCAATGGGTTTAGAGACTCAACAGAACTACTAAAAATTCTATTTGTCCCCAACCTAAAAAATTGAACGTATAATGACAGTGATTAGATTAATAAAAGAGAAGGAAGCAACAAAGTCTGATGTTAACCTCTTGTGATTACTAATTCAATAAATTACAAAAAAAATGTCTGACTAAGAGTGGTCTGTGACTTTACAAACAAAACCATGAGCAGGTCTTTGGTCTCAATTAAAAAACAAAAACAATAACAACTCTTGGCTTAACAAAATGGGAGCAGGTATCTTGTTAAAAAAAAAATAGGGCCATTACCAAATGCATGTAGGTCCCAAAAGAGCAGGTCTCAGCTAAGACCAAAAGAACAGGTCTAAAAAAATGAGGAGTGATCTCGGCTATAAAAAAAATAGCAGGTCTTTATAAAAGGAAGCATGTATTTGCTACAAAAAGTAACAGGTCTTCTCGGCTAAAAAATAGGGAAAAAAATAAAATGAAGGTAGTGCTAACAAAAGGGAAAGAAGGTCTCAACCACAACAAAATAGAAGCAGATGTTCAGCAATTAGGTTGGATTGTCAATGTTCTATAATAGTGATTGTCCCACATTAGATCGTTGTTACGCCATAAGTAGGACATATTGTCCCACAACTGATTCTCATCTAATCGGAGTCGTACGTTAGTAAAAGGTACAAAATAAAGATCTTGAGGAGAAGGTTAACTACTCACAAATCCATAGCCCGTAGATCTGCCGGTGATCTTGTCGGAGATGATAACAGTCTCCAAAATATCCCTTAAAATCAAATGTCCCAAAGATTTTCCAGGCCTTGCCTTTGTGCCGATCAACAATGGAAAAATAAGGAGTCATATAATATATGTAGAGTCTATAAAATAAATGGAAAGATAAGATCATAAAAAAATAACGGACATGAAAAGATGGGTAGAACATCTTTTGGTATAATAGTCTTTTTGGGAGACGAAAGACTATGGGAAGATAAATCGAGTGGATGGTGTAAATGGATTTTGGTATTAATGGTGAGTCGATCACTATTCCCTCTATTGTTGAAAACATTACGAACAAAAGACTTACCCTAATGCATTAAGTCCTATTAATACCTCTAAAGAATGGAGAGAAATATATAGAGAGAGAAAGTGTTCTCATTTAATGGTAAATCAACAATGAGGGGGTAATCCCCTATTTGTAATACAAGGTAAGCCTACCCAAAATCCCAATCTTCCGTTGTGGGATAGTGAACATCCACTTACAATACATATTTTATAACACTCCCCCTTGAATGTACACTATATCCACCATTCAATGATTGCTGCCTCATTAAAACCTTACTAAGAAAAAACCCAGTGAGAAAAAATCAAAGTGAAGGAAAAAGAGTACAACTTTTGTGATCATTGAATCAATGTTGGACGAAATTTCGTTATTAGGGGGGAAGTATGTAATACCCCATATTTTTATGATTTTAATAATTATGGGATTAATTGAATTAAAATGTGAGAATTTAATTGTTAATTAATTCAGATTTAAAATAAATATTAACTAACGTGCCAAGGGTTAGCACTTATTGATTTAAAATTACTGTATGATATGTAATATGGAACTATACACTTCGATAAATTTACAAGAATAAAAAATACGACAGTGTAGTAAATTAAGTCAGACGTGTGGTTGTCGTATCAGGACTAATTTAATGAAATAAAAAGATTAATTATTTTTGGTAACTTGTATGGTCATTTCGAGTGCACCGTTGAGTCCGGAAGGATCGAGATAGTCAGAATAGTATACCCGAATGTTTAATTTGGGTCCCGGGGCAATTTTAGGCCTAACCGACGCCCCGAGAGGGCATTATGGTAAATTGTATTTTTGGGTTTAATTAATGGACGAAAATTGGGAGTTATTTTATTAGCCACGAGAGGTCCATTAAGGTTGAGAGACACATAAAGTAAAGAACGGCCACAGAGGGTGTGAGGGAGAATAAATTCCAAGAGGGAAGGCCTAATTATCACCACCACCATCGTGTAGCTCATAACAAGAGGAACACGCCCATACCAACAACATCAAGAAATCAAACGACTAATTCAAAGCAAGTGTTTATTACTTGCTTTTCTTTAGCATTAACCATATTCATGTTAGTATAGGGATGATATAAAATATATTGTTCATAAAAGTGATGAAAAATTGGAGATTTAGGATGTATGATTTTAATATGAGATTAATTAGATTGAACCCTTCATGTACGTAAGATATAAATCACGTTTTGATGAACTTGTGTGAATAACGAATCTGGAAATCATGTGTTATTGAATAAGAATTTGAAGAACTAGGGTTTTAGTAATTAATTTAGGAATTTCATATTTCTTTGATGATTCGTAATGATTTAATGATTCTAGAATGTTAGAATCCATGTGTAATTATTAGGATTCGATTTGGGACTGATTGATTGGAGATTGGGTATGAACTATGAGGTTTTAGGTGTGAAAATGGTGAAATTGTAACTGTTGAAGAACATGTCTGACATAACGGAACCGGTTCCATTTCTGGGGGATTCGGTTAATTTTTTTGGGGGGATTCGGTTAATTTTTTTGGGGGGATTCGGTTCATTTTTTTGGGGGATTCGGTTCCATTTTTGGGGGATTCGGTTCGATTTCTTTTATGCAGACTTCTTGTGCTGCTGCAGAACTTTGGAGAACCTTCAGAATCTTAAGTTTATGAGATTTGAGGAGAATGTAGTAGTACCCTTCGAGTGAGGAGAAATACTCTACGTAGATTATTTGGGATAAAGTAAATATACTATACGTAGAAATGAGAGAATAATCTGTATGGGATATATATGATTAGGTTGGGTATATACATAATGGATTTTAATAGGATGTGTGAATACCTATTACATGCTTAATATTACGTGTATGACATACTTAGCTGCTTGCTATCGCGGGATGTTGTGACCCATAGGTATGTGAACTATGTTCGCCTCCACTATGTGTGATTTGTGTGTATGGTTCGTGGGAGACTTCTTAGACGATAGCCCTTATTAGAGTACGAGATGTACCGGGACATGATAGCAGAGTATGCAATGCACTACAGGTTTAGCCTTGGGGTACTGTATTAGTATATGTATATTATTATGGTATATATATATATATATATATTTATTTATTTACTTGTTTAATTCCTACTGTGAGATAACTATAGGTTTTTGGGATAGTACAATCTTAAATAACGTATCGTGAACACTTAACTTAGTGTGATAACACTCAACCGAATTAATAAAATGTTATTACGAATAATGCAGGAATTTAGAAATCAAGGGTGTCTATCACGAGGTATGACTAGAAGTATAAGTCCTTCCCTAGTTAGAAGGGTTACAGATGGCTAGGTTATAAAGATTTACGTTAGGCGTGCACAATAGACGAGAGGTGAGAGAATCTCATGTGAGAGTTCGAACTAACATGCATTTGATACTTGCTTTATTATAAATTTTAAATTCTTGCTGAAACAAATATTTTTACACATCGGGCTCTGATCCGTTTCTTGTATCTCTTTCCTCTCTTGCTATACATATGTATTATATCAGGTGCTCGGCCACAGGAACACCAGACTTAGAGACTTGGATTGATTGACGCGCTGCAGCTGTTGTGGAAGCTGTAGGTCTTTGCATTAGACGCCTCTATCATTTCACTCAGTTTTATCTAAACTTTTCATTTAGGGCATGTGTCGCCCACTCCTTAGACATTTTTATCAGAGATTGTATTCAGTTTACTTTTCCGTCATTTCAGTTGGATTTATTTTATTACGGTACTTGGTTTAGAGTTTTGAACTGGAAATGTTTATTCCAGTCCTAGTTATTTCAGTACTTGATTCAGATTCTATATTTATTTTATTCAGTTGTATGGTGGATGGATTATATTTAAATTCTTGGACTTAAATAAATGATTTTTTGGGATTACATTTTTTAAAAAGGAAATATAATATTTTGACACTAGCTTAATTAATTATTAGGTGGTTAATAAGGTTGTTATGTTTCCGACAGTGATGCTAAGAATGAACCAACCGAACATTCCGTTTTAAATTTTATAAAGGACTAATCACCCAGTATTTAATTGGGCGGGGTGTCACAATATCCATTTGGATTGCCTGTTGTACAATGAACGTCTTACTGCATTTGAGTACGTACTCCTTATCTTTGCTCCAGGCAAAGAAAATCCTTATAGGATTTTTTATATGTATTCTTTGTCTAAGTCTCGTATATATAAGCAGTTATAATATTCACGAGTCTCACATAATATATAAAAAAACTGCTAAGCTAGTCAGATATCTGAAAGTACTTACGGCCGAAACGGGATGGTATGTTCTTATATAATCAATTTTATTTCTTCAAGAAACCTTGTGCCATAAATTATGCACTATTCGTGAGTTTTAACACTTCACATTCTTATAAACACCCATTCGTAACCTTCAGGGTTAACATATTTTGGGGTTTTTACTATAGGTCCAAGTATACCACGTATATCAAGAGACTCGAATTATGCCATCATGACATTTTCACAATTTGTCCAATAAATTATTTGTCGACGTTCATTCATAGTACATGGGTTTTTAGTATCATTGCCCTTTGATTTTTGTGTAGCCACAACATATTATATTATCGATGATCATCTTTGTTTATCCCACTTTTGTCTTGTATATCTATAAAAGATAGAGATCTCATTTAGATACCTTTGCCAACTTCAAGGGATTTATAGTCACTTCAAGGACTTGTGTCTTTTCATAGATAATAACCTCTTCTGTAGTTTTTGAGAAAGTGGATATTTTGTTCATAACCTCTTTTGGAGCGTTACGTATAACCTCTTCTAAAGCATTATTTGGGCATGTTTTTATTTAATATCCACTTCCTTGGAGTTAAATAGTTGGGACCTATAGGTTTGTCACGCTTCTGGCGTGCAATAGATTCATTTGTTACTGATGTCAATGTTTGTCCCACTGGTACATCAATTCTTGCAAGCACATTTGCAGAGGGTACATGAGACTTAATTACTTTTGCAGCATCATTGAATGCATCAGGTAATTTATTTGTAATTTCTTGAAGATGCAATATCATTTTCACTTCATGCTCACATTGAGCAGTACGGGGGTCTAGATGAGACAAAGTGGAAGTGTTCCATGTTAATTCTCGTCGTTCTTCAGGAACGGACCATATTTCTGGTACGTTCTTAACGACGGGAAGAGTGTCTCATCAAAATGACAATCCGCAAATATAGCGATAAATCTATCATCTGTCAGTGGCTCAATATAACGAATAATTGATGACGAATCATAACCAACATATATTCCTAAACGACGTTGGGGACCCATATGAGTTATTTATGATTCGACGCAACATGTGTTGATCCAGGGTGACCCAATCGGGCATGCCATAATATTTATAAGGATCATTAAGCTTTTGGCTCATAACACTATGTGATTCTACAACATTAATAGTTGTATGGTATAACCCCATGGATAAAGCAGATAATTTCTCTAGTGTGAGCTTCTGTCTTCCAACACTAAGTAATGCAAAAGAACTCTTTATTACCATCATTACATGTTTTAATATGATACCCGTTCACTCTTATGTCCTTAAAACTCAATAAATTTCTTCTGGAACTTCTTGAGTATATAGCTTTATTTATGAATAAGTGGGTACCATTAGGTAACACCACGTGGGCTCTACTGAAGCCTTCAATAATCTTAGCAGGACCAGCTATAGTGGAGACATTCGCTTAATTGTAGAAAAACTTATTATTTTTCAAACTGGTGTGGGTTGTCCCGCTGTCTACCAGACAAGTATCATTGTTTGCGTTCAATTTGATTTACAAAAGCTCAACATTGACATTCATGGGATGTTTACCTTTCCCTAAATAATAAAAAATTTCGCTTTTGATTTTGAGAATATGCATATGGGAGCTTCAGGTCCCAAATTTTTAAGAACTACGGGTCTCAAATTTTTGATAAGTATAAGGACTTTCTCTACCCTATAGTGTCAAAACTTCAGGTTTGATCAGATTTAAAAATATTAGATAATCTTCCAAACAAGTGACAAATATTTTAATTAACTCCAACTAATAATAATCCAACCTCTTTTTAAAAAAAATTAGAGACTTAATTTTTTCACAGTCTCTACACATTTCCAAGGCCCAAATGTATATTAAATAATTAGAATGTGAAAAAGGAGTTAAATAAAAATAATATATTTGGCACATACCCTATGAATAATCAAAACTCCGAGTTTTAATTTATGGCGCATTTTAGTTGGTTCTGCAAGTCCAAACAACTATAAATAGCACGAGAGTGACCAATTTTATATTTTATATCCCAATTCAAAAAATATTTTGTGAACTTCTGGTCACAATATTGAATGTGAATCTTCATATCACAAATCAATGATAATTGGGTGAATCTTGGTCTATAACCTTTCAATTTGACAATCAAAACTTCAGGTTTGATTGTGATATATTTTCTTTTGTCACTTTAGGCCCAAATAATTTATGTACTCAACATCCCAAAATTTGAACGGAGAAATTCAATTTCCATATTTGAATAATTATTAGAGAACTTCAGGCCCCAATTATAAATAATGACAACTTCATATCATAACATTAAATATTTAGAGACGTTAAACAACCATCCAATTATATTCAAACTTTAAGTTTGATAAGGGGTAAAATTGTTTGAAACTTCAGGTCCAAAAATATAAATAATCCTTACGGAACATGTAATATGCTTACCCTTATTATATAAGTAATCAAAACTTCATGTTTGATTACATAATTATTGGATCTTCGGGTCCAAATTATAAATAATTGTTATTGGACTTTTAGTATTCCTTGCCCTGTTAGAAAGATAATCAAAACTTCGAATTTGATTTTAGGGCATATTTCATTGCCATGTTTAATAATTTGAACAATAATTAAGGACTTTTAGTCGTAATATAAAATAATTTGGAAACTTCGGGTCCCAAAAGAAAAAATTGACATGGAAACTTCAGGTCCCAAGTTAAACAGCAATTCGGAGCTTCATTCCGAAATTTAAATTTAAATTAGGAACTTCGGGTCCTAATTTTTAATTAATTGTTGGGAAGCATATTTTATTTGGAACTTCAGGTACAAAAATTTAAATGATTTGAACTTCAGGTCATCGTTATTTATTTGTGAGAACTTCAGGTTCTACACGTAAAATTATTAACTTCGGGGTCAATTTAACTAATATTTCATGGAAACATCGTGCTGATAACGTGTTATAAATTAAATAGACATGGAGAGAATAGAGAGAAATATAGAGAGATGAAGTGTTCTCATTTATTGGTATATATATCAACAATAAGAAAATAATTTCCTATTTATAATACAAGATAAGCGTACCCAAAATTCCACTAGTAAACATCCACTTACGATACATATTTTATAACAATTTTACGTATTTAGATTAAAAAAAGAGAAAAAATCCCTCCTCGGAGTGGTAGAGCACCCCAAATGATAGGCGCACATTAGGAAGAAGAGTGGTATTGATATTAAGATACGCCGAAGTAAGACGAGGGTGTGGACCTGTTACGGCGAGACAAAGCCTTCACACTTGCAATTACAACCAGTGGAGTAGAGCTCGGCACCCCCTCACCCCACCTCTATATCAGGTTCTCTCTCTCTCTCTCTCTCTCTAAAATATCATTCTCTCATACTCATTTCTTTCTTTCTCCTATCGCTCTACAATCTTTACTTTCTCTGAAAAACGAAAATATCTATTTTTATCACTTGCTCTGTTTGTAAATGCAATCTTAATTTTAGGGTTTTGGGGTTTTTACAGATCTTAACTCTCATTGCAGATCTAGGGTTTGGGGTTTCCCATGGCCACGCCATTTCACTTGCCGGTCACTGCTGCCCAGGTCATTTTTCTATTCATACAAATATATATATATATATATAGCTTTTCTCACTCTAGTCTAAACTGTTGTTGTTGTGTTGGTTATTTGATTTCAGGTTGGGACATACTTTGTGGGGCAATATTACCAAGTACTTCAACAGCAACCAGAATTTGTTCACCAGTTTTACAGTGATGCCAGCACTGTCCTAAGAATCGATGGTAACACCAGAGAGACTGCCTCAGCAATGCTGGTAATCTCTTTTCTCTGCTTTTCAATCTTAGTATTTGGTGTGGATTGATGGAGGCTGTTCTATTGTATGTAAGCAGTTCCATTAAATAATATATACATTGACACTTGTATTTCCTTTCAGTGAACGCTATGGATATGTATATCATTCATATATTGACGGAAATTTCTGAAGAATATTGTGATGATACAAAATGAGCGCCAAAACAAGATAAAATGGTTATAAAAATTAAGAAGCGTAAAAGAATGTATAATAATATAAAGTAGATTGACAAAAAAGTATCAGTTCCAACCAATGTTGGTTTTATGAAAAGATAAAACTATCTTGCATGTACAGGGAATTATTATTGGTGCCCTTTTTGTTATTGGTTTTTCCGAGTTTCTTTCCTTTCCTTTTCGTTTTTGGCCTTTTGGATTATTGGCGATGTTCACAAATTTTATTTTTTCCCTTTTGAATGATTAACATGAATAAAAATATTTGGTGTGTTTATTGAGCATTTCCATTTCCTTTATGTATAGGCAATATAGCTCTCAACATGCCTAGATGTTATAGAACCGTATTATCCGTTTAACCGAATAACATGTTATCTAATCTGTTGAGTAAACCTAATCATCGGAGTTTCTTTCTTTTGTTTTGGTTTTAAAATTAAATCACTATTATAATACTTGCAAACCAAACATGGGAATCAAATTTTCTCATATGCTGCCAGCATTGTTTTTTGCTCCCCCCAAGTTCCCCAACACATCTATTTAGATTACTGTTTATCAGCTTTTTTATATTTATTTATTTTTAATTTAATAATATATATGAAAGACGTAATTCCAGTTTATTGAACCCTCTATACAATTACCTTCAATAAGATGTCATGTCACTCCTGGACTATGATGCATGGACACTCTTCCGGAAGCCACGAGTCAGCTTTGACTCGAGTCGGATACGCAGCAAGCTCCGACACGTTGGGACACACGAGTTTTTTTAGACACATCTAGGACATGCAGGGACACGTAAAAGGACATGCTGGACACGTAAAAGGACACGTGAAATTAGTTTTTTAATTTCATTAATTTTTTTTCCTAATGTGATGGTGATTTTGCTTTATTTATGATTTTTAATGTTAAAATGTGTTTGAATTTTGTTTTGTATGGTCAATTTTTTTAATTTCATGTTAAGAATGCTCTAATAATGTATTTTATGAAAAATTATTTCATTAATATATATATATATATATATATATATATATATTATATATATATATATATATATTATATTACCTTACAAAGGGCCAATTTCTTCTATTTTTCAATCTTTTATTTTAGACCTTAATGCCACCTTGAGAGGGTTTTCTCTCAATATTCTAATAAACTCTAATTTCTCGAAAAAAAAAATATTATACTTATCCTGGCGTGTTGTATCCTAGTTTTTAAAAAAATCATGTGTCGCGTGTCGTGTTGAAACACGTATTACGTGTCGAGTCCGTGCTTCATAGCTCCTGGACTCCAGAGAGAAAGGTGCCTTCGGCTTAATGTAGTTGTGAAATAACAATCATGTTGGTGGATAGGGGCTGGCCTTCATGACCCTCTTATCGTAGCAAATGGTTAAGCATGGAAAAATAAAATTTATCAAGTGATATTCAAGACTTAACTTGGCTGAAACCTAACTCTTATGGTGAACGAGATCCAATCATGATCTCTAAGTTGAAGCTAGGGTCAGGTTGAGTAGGTGGCCTCTAGTTTGGGTTGTGCCGACAACATGTTAGATCTTTGGCTAGGTTATAATACAGTCCCGCCCTTTCGTTAGTACCGCAAATTGTCAATTTGTTATTGGTTTCTTGGCTAGTGGTGACTTGTGACTTATGGTTTTTATGGTTCAGTTCGACAAACTAGGACTTAAATACCACGTACACTTAAATTTCTAATAAATTATAGTAGTAAAAGATCTAAAAATGATTAAGTTTGTCAATAAAACATTATTAGTAAAAAATCATACATGTGTGACCTTTAGCATATAAACTCTTAACACTTGCAACTTTCAAATATATTTTGGCCTTTTATGTAAAGGAAATCTGATGTAGGAGCATAGGGACATAAGCGTCCTTTTTGTCATTTCTTTTATTTTGGCCTTTTACCCTTTTTGTA
This sequence comes from Sambucus nigra, assembly GCA_949130495.1. Classification (NCBI taxonomy): domain Eukaryota; kingdom Viridiplantae; phylum Streptophyta; class Magnoliopsida; order Dipsacales; family Adoxaceae; genus Sambucus; species Sambucus nigra. The sequence goes on from OX422209.1 coordinate 585,233,611, forward strand.
TCTTTAATATACATAGCCCAAAGGCTCCCATTTTTATCACTTTTGACATTTTGATAATGAGAGCTTATAGAGAGAATTTGGGACCGTTTCATGAATTTCTTTATTTTTATTTTTTTTGTTGTTGTTGTTGTTGTGTAGATTAATATTTCCTTATGCTTCCGCACCGTATTTTACATCAAATTGGTATCAGGGACTAGTTTGCTTTTGGGTTGAAGATGATTATAGAAGATTGTGAATCGGGTGGATTCACCTGGATGAGATGCGGCGCCCCCTCCAACAAGTCACTGAAACCCTAACCCTAAAAACACGTAACTCTTAACCCCTTTCGGCCCCCATTACTGCCGGAAACCACCCCAAAATCACCAGCAACCTTCCCAGGGCAAAACTCTACTGGTTGACCCATCCAAACAATAGCCCACCCCTTGCCGGCATTCGCTGCAACCACCGGTGATGCCCATACAAGGGTCGTGCATAGCTTACCATCACCACCCAGACCCTACCCCGCAACTGAAAACCTTACGCCAGCTTCGACCGAGTTGGCCGGAGGCGCCGACAACCTCCCACTTCAGGTCGTAAAGGGTCCAGTTGAGGTTCCACCCACCGATCCAGCCCGAAACCACTCGGGGCCTTTCGAACAACAGTATTTGCCCGCCAAAACCCTCGTAGAGCCTAGAAAGCTCCCTCCAACTAAATTTTCGTCACAAGAAACCCTAATTTCTAGCCTCCTCCAAAACCCTAACTCAAACCCTTCCCCCTTGAGTTGGTGGATCTTGAGAAAAATTGATTTGAATCTTCAAAACATGAGTTAAAACTTGTTTTTAATAGGGTTTAGATTTTGTAGAAGAGATGAAAGAATAATTGGGAGGCTACTGCTTTTTGAGATGAGTTAAAAGTGTTTGAAAAAGTCTAAACCCGAGCCTTTTTAATATAGGAAAACAAAAGAGTTTGAAACCCCCCTTAAAATAAGCAAATTCGTCAAATCTGTCCCGGACCGAATCAATACCCCCCTACTTAAATCTCTTCCCCTCCTGTTCAGTCGACAACGAAGAAAAGTTGAAAAAAATTCAATTTTGTTCCCGATTAAAACCCTGTTTCTTATATATCAAAACTAACATTTTTAAATACTAAAAATGTTAGTATTTAAAATGACGGGGTATTCCACAAAACTAACATATACGATAATTTCAAAGAGGAAAGTGAAATATGGTATTAATTTATACCATATATCAATAGTATCTTTTCTCTTTGACAAGAAATAATATATATATATATAATGATGCTCTTGTGCGGACTAGTCCGTATTTTAAGAATGCGGACCGGACATGTGTCACCTAACGGTGCGCCTAGAAATTATCGCCTAAATTATAGACACACTCTCTCTTTTTTCTGGGCTCACCGCCAGGTGACAAATGTCCGATCCGCATTTTTAAAATGCGGACTAGTCCGCACAAGAGCAGGACTGTATATATATATATATATATGTATATGCTTGATAAGTAGAGTAATAAGCTCCCTCTGTTTAATAGTTGCAATTTGAAAGTCAAAACATTTTAAGAAAAGTTTTTACTTTCCAAATTTGTCCTCCAATAAATGACGAATTCCTATGGGGTGGGTAACTTTGTAATGTCACCTAGTATTAAATACTGTCTTTAGAAACACGACTATTAATTCGGGATGAACTAAAAATGAAAGCACTATTAACTTGGGACGGAGGGAGTATATTTTAACAAGAAAATGGGCAACGATTTAATAATTATACAGTTGGCACAACCGCACAAGCACGAAGTCACCTAAAACTCAACAAAAAATGCAAACGCTCAGGGAATTACATCATAAACAAAAACTTTAGAGGGTTCAGTGACTATCTAACGAGTTTAACCATGTCCGCATTATCATAAACATATCTAAATTGTTTCTTCCTCGCACTTCTAATATCTATGAATTAGGGGTTAATTAATTCATGCCTTCTAGCATTTCATTTCTGAATGCGATGAATTGCAGGAGCAATTATGTCTGAAAACTTTGTTTCACTGATGTTATTTAAGTTGTTTCCAACCGTAGGATGCATCTGATTTGTAATTTCTCACATTACTTTTTGCATTTTGATGGTCGTGATTTTTTCACAATGATACGTGTATTAATAAATTACCTCTTTTCTGGCAGCAAATTCATGCGCTTGTCATGTCGCTCAATTATACCGGGATAGAAATCAAGACAGCACATTCTCTAGACTCTTGGAATGGAGGTGTTCTTGTGATTGTTTCCGGTTCTGTGCATATAAAGAATTTCAATGGTAGGAGGAAATTTGTGCAGACCTTTTTCCTTGCACCTCAGGAGAAAGGCTACTTTGTTCTCACTGATATCTTTCATTTTATCGAGGAGGATATAATTCATCATCATCCGGTAGCCTATATAGCTCAAAGCAGTCTTGATTCCAAACTGAATGCTCCCACATCTATTCGCGAACCAGGTATCGAATTTGGATTTCATAATTAGGAAATTTGCTAAAATCACTGAACCAGAATCTTAAAGAGGAACGTGTTATTGAGCATGATGTATTAAATTTGTTATTAAAATGAAGGGGAAAGCAACCTGATTGAAATTATAAAATCTTCTCCATTAATGTGTTATTCATATGTTTTTTTTTTTGTTGCATCTTGCTAGAATCTGTTATTTACTTGTTTGATTCATTGAACAAAATTGACATGTAATACGATTATTCTAAAACCATCCAATTTCCTATCTGAGTTATTATTTACTGCATACCAAGCTATGTTGCAGCACTAGAATATATAAAATTCTGTTTATGCGATGGAGGAAAAAGACGTATAGTAAATCATTTCTCGGCGAAAAATTGTGCAACTAGTTTAAATAATAAAAATTGCAAAAAGTATATTTCTAATTTAGCGGTAAATGGATTTTGGAAATGATGCTTCAGCAGTATCCAGCTACATGCTCAATGGAGATATCCAAGCCAGGGAGTTTGTGGCTCCTATTAATATTGAAGAAAATGGTCCAGTTGACAACTACAGTTTTCCAGAGCAACGGCTGCAACAAGTCCCAGAGGCTGAAAACATTTTTGAAGACAATTTTGCTGTCCAGTCGAATGGTTCGCTTCACAGTACAATGAACCATGTACAAGAACATCTGTCTACTATTGAGGAGCCTGTTGGAGAGCCCCAAAAGCACACTTATGCTTCTATTGTATGTGCTACATCTTTTACTGCTGCTAATATTATATTTATAGGGTCTTGTTAACACGTGCCCTAGGGCACATGTTAACATTAACAATATTATCTATGGAAGAGACAAGACGGAGACATGTGACAGACATTGTGTAGAAAACATGAATCCCTTTTGTCCAATTCATATATGGTTAACATGTTGTGCCCCTAGTGCCCAAGTTAACAAAACCGATATCTGTACTGATTCATATTACTTTATCTAGAACTGATTTAATCGCCTTGATTGTTGTTGAAAGTTGCAGGTTGCTAAAGGGCAATCCGTACCACCAGCACCTCCTCAACCGCAATTTAACAAGACCACACCTCCTACTTCAGAGTGGGATTATGTACCAGACCCCCCTGCTCAGCAATTTGTTGCACCATCAATTACTATTGAAAGGTCCCGGGCTGAGGCTTTGGAGGAGCCTTCAGCTGTCGAAGACGAAGGTGACTTTCTCCTAGTTCTTTCACGTGTTACCATCATTTAATTCTACATTATTTATGTATAAGTTCTTAAGAAACTACATCAAAACAATGGTTGTTAATTGATAGAATCCATTTAAATTGTGTCGTGACCGAGTTCTTGCTTTTCAGTTTTGATTTGTAAGAGCATTCCCAGCGCGTTTGGTATAATTAGGTGTTGATATTGTAAATTTACGGTACAAGCATAAACAAAATCCCACCGCTCAAATGGCAAATACATGAATTGGGCAGCTTAAACGGTGTCGTATGATAACCCATCTCTCACTTGGAACTCAGCGTTCCGTTTGAGAAATGGGGGTAACCACATGTCAAACCGTGCAAATGCTGCAAACCAATCATTGCTACACTCCAAACGGAACTCTAAATTCCTTGTGAAATGTTCAGGACCCACAAAAAAACCTCGACCAGGTTGCAAATAAATTTTAATCCCCTTAAACCTTTTTCCATACCAACTTCTGAAAATATACAAGGCGTGCTACTTAAATTTTTGGGGCAAAATATCAGTTAAGCCTAAGTGCTGGGAATGCTCTAAGATATATAAATTAGCTGAGTTCTTGCAAAACCTCCTAGTGTTTAAATATCCCCTAAAACTATGAAAACCCTTTATGTCTCGCTAAAAACCCTTTGAGTGACACATTTTGTGCGCGTGTGTGTGGGGGGTGGGGGTGGGGGGGTGATCACAAGCTCTGGGAGTAGTTAAAGATATTAATCTGCAAAATTAATGGTTCAGGTCTGTAATTGTAATAACTGTTTAGTGCAGTTTTTTTTTTGCAGTTTGCCCTAGTATGAATGTAGAATGTCTGTTTGTTTGTGTACATGTGGTCACTTCTGTGTCTCTTCACCCGAGGGTGTGTTATGTGCTTTTCTTTTTGCCTGTAGCATTTATCTGTTCCTGATTGCCTGTATAATTTAATTTTCTCAGTTGAAATAAAATCCGTTTATGTAAGAAATGTTCCATCTTCCGCTTCTGCATCTGAAATTGAGGAGGAATTTAAGAAATTTGGTAAGCTCAGACCTGATGGTGTTGCCATTAGGACCCGGAAGGTTAGTTCTTTTGGCTTGTCCCTTGAATGACCTTCCTGCATTTCTGCCTTAAGGAAACGAAACTGATATTTAATCTTGTGCCTGTGTTGATGCAGGATATTGATGTATGTTATGCATTTGTTGAATTTGAAGATATTACTGGCGTCCAGAATGCAGTCAAGGTCTGATTTACATTAACAATTGAATTGAAGTCTCATGTTCCTGATTTTCATTACCAGAAGTGAAAAAGTCCTCATAATTAAATTTGTATATTCTGTATTCTCCGACCAGTCATTTCAAATGTTCTTCCACGTATCTTTTTAATATCAAAGATAATTTCTTTCATTTTTTCTAAAGAATGGATGACTAGTAAATTTAGTTTCTTTCACTTACCCTCATTTACCCTTTCAATTGTTATACAATGTTGTCGCTATCGCGATATTTATACGTGTCCGGTCTCATTTAATTTTTTTAAGTCCTTTTTTGTAGTTCATGCTACATTTTCTTGGTAGAATTTTGAGTAGATTATTCCCAGCGCAGGCTTTCTAAATTCAGTGATGCCAAAAAAAGGATTTCAATTAATATTTGATTCAAATTAATGTTAGAGAACTATTGATAGTTTTTACCAAGCATTGTAGCGTTATATGATTTGCAGTTATGTTTCTTAATCTTGATATTATATGTAACTTGGGTCTTTCGTTCTATTGATATCTTTATAGGCATCTACTGTTGAGATTGCTGGACAACAGGTATTCATTGAAGGGAGGAGACCAAATAGATACAGTACGTTTCGGGGAGGAAGTATGTCCTTTACTTCTCTTTTTAAATGTTATAAATCTGTGAAGCCTTAAATATCTAACTGTGGATGAATTAGTGCATCAACATCTCATCGGCACAAAGATTGTGTGTGAGTGTGTGTGTGTGTGTATATATATATATATATATATATATATATATATATATATATATATATATATATTACAGTGGATTCCTTCAACCTCTAAGACCTTGGATTTACAGATTTTCTGCTTATATCACTGTATCAATTTTTTGTTATGCATAAAAAATCCTCGGAACACTCGCATACCGTTCTCTTGTATGCACCTGTATCTCCGGAAACTTTACATGTCTGTTATATGCAACCATTTTTCTTTAATATATATACACACCAATTTTATACACATCCCAAAAGCTACCTGATTTATCATCTACTTTAGTCTTGAAATGGGCTACTATTACTTACTGTACGTTCCCCCACCCCCACCACTACCTCCAAATGAGTTTATAACAAAAGTACTCTAGTTTCATATAGGTTTTCTGTCAGGTTGCATCTCCTTCTAGATATCCCTTGGTTGTTTTGTTTAATAACATGACTATCTTTTTTTACGTTGCTGTTACAAAATCGTTCCTATAAGCCTATAATCAATTGTTTCCAAATTTTTCCCATGGTATGGTTGTGGCATTTGGTATTCTAGACTCTAGTCTATCAAGATGTCTATTTGTTGATGTCGAATATCCGTGTCCGAGGTTCCACTATTGGTTGACTGCTCCAAGGAGTTATTATAGGCTACCCTGCAAATGTACAGGTTGACTATCAATCTACACCAAAATCCGAAGGCCCGGTTTTGTAACTCATTTTTAGTTTTGTAGTTCTTATTTCAGCAAATGTGTTCGGTCAAATTTATTTATTTAAATATTCAGAAACATTTCCACTTGAAGGGTCTAGTTGGAAATACAGGAATACTGTTTCCACTTGTCCAATGACACCGTGTCATCTAGTTCTCTATGTGGAAAAGCGAAACGCTTCCTTCCCTTTTTGGTCCAAACCTTTAAAACACCTCATTTCTTCATCATCTTCATATTAGCTGTGCACCTCCATTTGTCATCTTCTTGTTCTAACTATATGTAATAAATTTAAAAATCCCTTTCCCGGGGTCCTCTTTGAATAGTTCTCTCCCCCCCCCCCCGGAATAGCAAACCATCTAGTTCGCGATTCTTTTTCCCTTCTTCCTTAGTTGACAATTGTGGATTAGTGAGGTTATTTGAGTTGGCTCATGTTTAACTGGTTCTTAGTATCATCTCTATGTATTTGATCATCTATGAAGCAGGAACTCGACACGCGAGACGCCACACGTAATTTTTCTAAAAACGCTACCATACGTATAATATATAATATATATTGAAATGTATATAAAAGAAATAAAACAGGTTTTTTTTCATAAAATACATTAGTAGGTCATTCTTAACATATAATTAACAAAATGGACCATACAAAACAATATTCTAACACACTTTAACATTAAAATCATAAATAAAACAGAATCACCATCACATTAGAACAATCTGAACATAATTTCAGAAATGGTTCCAAGTCTAATAGAAAAACAAAAAAAAGGTACAGGCTAACATCCATCCACTGCCAAAAGTCCCAAAAGATAAAAGTCTCATATCTCAATCACGCTTCCACGGAGTCTTCATCAATTGCTCGAACACCTCTAACACTTTCATCTTCATCTCCAAATAACATAGTCTCCAACTCCGGCTCATCAAGTGAGAGACTTGCAATTTGAAGTTCTCTAGCATCCTCAACTATGCCAAACTCGTCACTTGCGATATCCCACATCTTGGTTTCGCCCATTTTGTATTCGAAGGTTACTATGAATGAATACCAAGTCTTTACTCCTTTTTGATGTCAATTTATTTCTTCGATGAGTTCACAAATGAGTAAGTGCTCCAATTCCTCTCCGCACAAGATGAGGATGACGGTTGCACAAAAATCTTTGATGCTATCTTTTGAAGCATAGGTGCACTCGAGCCATAAAGAAGCCACCAAGCAATAGGCTCCATACTGTATCGATTTACTATGGCATCATCATCTCTAAAACTCCCAGCCCTGGATATAAAATTGGTATACTCCATACCAATATTATTGCATTCTACAATATTTGGGAAATACTTCTTGAAGCACTTCATTCTACCTTTCGAAATCTCCACATCCCTTTGAGGAGGTAGTTGACTGGGGTCTTCACGTTATGAATAAATAATATTTTGATTTAGAACTTACTTTGGATTCAAAGAGTACGCCAAACAATCCATTCATAACGGTGCTAGCAATCATTGCATTCAATGTATCCCGTGTTTCCATATTAAATGCCTTCGGGCCAACCTCTCTTTTTTAGATTGGTATTAGAAAACAATCCACTCATAACGTTTGTGTGGGGAGGTAAATAAACTGTTTTGGGGGCTACATATTGCTTCATTTTTTTCGGCTACATCCTCCAATTTTTGCATTTCTACAATATCTTCGGGTGGAACTTTCTGACATGCTCCAATCCCTTGTCTAGAAGTTTTAAGCAAATGAGCTTTCACCCGAGTATAAGAACTCTTGAAAGGGTTGTTACAAAAATTACATAGCCAACCCACATTTCCATCGCCTGATCATTTTGTATACGCCCAAAGTGGCTTAGTTTGTATACGCCCAAAGTGGCTTAGTTGAAGTTTTATCAGATGTTGCTGTACTAGCAGCACTTGACGTTGCTGATGTTGTTGTAGCCATCTACAATACTAAAATAAAAAACAATCAACAAGTAAAAACCAGGGCAAAATTAAATTAAAAAATGGAACAAAAGACAGTGGCATAGCTGTTTCCCTTTTTTTTTTTTTTTTTTTTTTTGCTGTTTCTAGTCTTATTTTTTTTGCTGTTGCATAAAATAAAGAGGGAGAAACAACAAAGAAAAAAAGTAAAGAAAAACACCAATGAATGAAGAGGAAATTGCAAACAAGTGTATTTCGTAAACATCAAGGAAGTTGTGTTGGACAGCAAACAGGTGTATTTCGTAACTAATAAAAAAAAGAAACAACAAACAGGGATGAAGGAGGGAGAGAGACTTGCCTGCGATTAGGGTTGTGATGGAGGAGGGTCTATTGCGATGGAGAGAGAGAGAAGTTACGATGGAGATGAAGAGGAGGGCGAGAGAGAGAGAAGTGGCAATGGAGATAGATGGAGAAGGGTTAGGGTTTTTGTTGCTGGGAACTTACGATTTTTTGTTGGATTTCATTTTGATTTTGGTTTGACAAAGATATTTACTTAGTGTTATTTTGTTATTAAGAGAACAACCCTTTTTTTAAGGGCATTTAAGTAACTCTTGATTTCTTTTTTTTTTGTTATGTTATTTAGTTATTGTTTTAATAATTATGTGTTTGACCACATTTTAAGTTTCTAGAATTCTATATTTTACGCCCGTGTCCTGATTTACGTGTCCACAATGTGTTGTGTCCATTAAAAAAAAGAGGATTCTCTGGGACTCTCGTGTTGGAGCGTGTCGTGTGTCCGACATGTGTCAAACATGATTCATGCCTTCCAAGAGTAAACAAGCTTTTCCTGCTAGTGTCCACTAGTGCATACTTGCACTAGTACAACTCACACACTAACCACATTCATGGGTTTAATCCTTGCATACGCCACAACCTTGACTTGAGAGACATTTCTATTTTGGGGGAAGCCATAGATGATGCCAATCGAATTGGGACTTATTTTTTTTTGGGAGAAGGCCGAGAAGGTGGTTCTAGCCACCCATTCCACCTTTAGCACAGAGAAACCGTCGGCGTCACTCACTACGATCACATTCAAATGTTTTAAATGTGGACTACCCGAAGTGGAAGAAGAAAGCGGTGTTGTTAACTGCCAATAGTGACCTCGAGGTGTCTGAGATGGAGGAGCAACAAGATGTGCTTATTACCCGGATTGTCCTTCCAGAAACGAGTGACAACCCATTTTGAGTTCGGGGGCCAACTCTTTCATAAAGGGGGGAGGGGGGGTATGATGTAAACAAAGGGATGAAGTGGAATTGTCTTTTATTTTATTTATTTATTCATTATTCCCTTTGCCCTTAAATTTTACTCCCTCCATCACAAATTAAGAGTGTTTGAATATCAAACATATTAAGAAATTATGAATACTTAAAGAATTCCGACGTAAACTACGCGTCAAAAGGCTCTTAAAAATGTCTAACACACTTTCAGAGAGAGAAATACTCTTTTCTATTCTAAAATCAAGTCTACCTCAAATGAAGCTTACATGGGGGCATTTAAAGGAGAGGAGTAGCTTAGGTCCTAAGCTAATATTCTAATTACAAAATGCCCTTAATAGCGTTTGCTACTTCTACCTTTAAATACTAAAGCAAAAGAACATACAATAACATAATAAAATAGAAGAAAGTAATAAAAATAAAATAAAATACTATATAAAACCCAAAAATGGGGCCCATTCCCATCACTCTCCCCTTCTTAAGACCAACTTCATCCTCGAGCTTTCCAAACAATTGGGGACTCGTGTGAAAATTTCTAAATTATGCGCCAAAAACTTGTGGAGGGTCGAAATAAAATTTCAGAAAGTTGGGGAAGTGCCTAACCCACAATTTTCTTCTTCAAACTTCTCTCTTACTTCAACCAAACCAGGCCTAGAAGCTTCCTCTCGAGTAAAAAATCGCTGTTTCGGTGCATCTAAAATTGTTTTGGGCTTGGATTTGTCAGCCCGGGTGGCCTTCGATCAAAGCTAGGCAAAAACCCTAGGGTTTCGGGGCTATTTTGGGGTTCCGGGGGGGGGGGGGGGGGGGGGTTGCGATCACAGTGGGAGGGTTTCGGGTCAGACCGAGTCGGGTTTTGGGTTTGGGTGGGCAGCAGCAGGGGAGCTGCTGAGGAGGTCGGCGGCCAGGGGGGATGGACCAGGGTTGGTTTGTGGGGCTGGATGGTGGGGGAAGTGATCGGCGGGAAGGGTTTTGGGGTCGGGCAGGCTGGGGATAGGGTTTGAAGGGGGGTGGCTAGGGTTTTGGCCTAGGGCAGCTGGATGGGGGCTTTTTTTTGGGTCGAAGGGGTGGGAAAGGGGGTTGGGGGTAGGGCTAGGGTTAGAGTTTTGAATGGGTAGGCTAGGGTTTTGCAACTTAGAGAATTGTTGCATTGGCGCTTCAAAATGTTATTGTTGCTTTTTTGTCAATTCTCCAATTTGTTTTTTACAACATAGGAGGGAGGGGGTGAAAACGTTCTGAAAAATCTGGCTGGATTGAATAGAACTTCTGTCTTTAGACACTCCTTGTGCGACGGGGGAGGGACAAGAGGCCCCATTCGAGGAAAGAGGAGGGAGGCCTGGGTCTCCGGCCTATAAAGCTCATGAATCACATAAGGCAATGTAATAAAGCATCAATACTGATTTGTTCATAATTAGATGAATCTGTTCATAGAACAAAAAAATCCTCTTTTGAAGGATCATTCCATCTTCACTCTCTTGCTATTACCCGCAGGAGCGCAACAACCAAGGTGAGCTCTAGAATTCCCTCACGTTGTTGTTTGTATTTTTCGGGAGCCATTGATTGTACCATACAGTTTGATAAAAAAAATACACTGATACACCCACACCAATGTTGGAGCGACACACGCTTTAATACCAATTTGACGTAAACTACACGTCAAAAGGCTCCTAAAAATATCTTACACACACTTTTAGAGAGAGAAATACTCTTTTCTATTCCAAAATCAATTATATCTCAAATGAGGCTTACATGGGGGTATTTAAAGGAGAGGAGTACCTTAGGCCCTAAGCTAATATTCTAATTGCAAAAATGCCCTTAATAGCCTTTGCTACTTCTACCTTTAAATACTAAAAGTAAAAGAAAATACAATGACATAATAAAATAGAAAAAAATAATAAAAATAAAATAAAATATTATATAAAACCCTAAAATGGGGCCCATTTCACTTGTACTTGGATAATGCTCTCCCATAGGTACCGCATGGATGTGTATTATATACTATTTTTAGAAGTAGGACTTGTAATTCAGGACAAACAAAAGATAAACAAGATTCTCTACGGATGGAGTAGATATTTAGTGGAGTGCGAGTGTTTGTGATGGGGATATTTTATTTCTTTGCCCTGCACTTGCTAGGGCGCACATATATAGGGATGACATTGCCCTAAACTTGCTAGGGCACATATATATGGTTGAAGTCTCCTGTATCATTCATTGAATATATAAGAGAGAGGATATCCTATCAATTTATTGTGTGCGATTGACGAGTTACGGCAATATGTTACCAACACATGCTAAATATCTTGTGCTTATTATGATGCTGTTTTGTCGATCCTCCCACAGTAGCAGGTAGCTACATATTTCATTTTTGTTATAGTTTCCAGTGCAATAATGGGTTGTACTTTGTTTTATGGTACATGTTGCCTTTTCCCTTTTTTAAAGTATATTTCCTTTCTATTATTTACTGCTGCATATTACATTGTTTTTAAGGGTGGCCACTTAGTGAGTATAGTTGGAGCTTAGATATGTACCCAGTCAAGTTCACCTGGAATCCCATTTGATTGTTGGGACCTAAGAGGGAGGATAGTGGTGGCCTTAATAATCCCTGGTTCTATAACCCCCCTCCCCCCACTCCCCCCCAAAAAAAAAATCGTTAAAAGGTATATGCTCAAATTGTGATGCTTGTTCTGTTAACTGAACATTACCTGACATCTGTTGGACTGGGGCACCTCTTGTTTTATTCGGAGTAAATGGTGACTTAAAAGAATATTAAATTCATAATTATTTTATATTCCAAACAGGAGGAAGAGGCAGAGGCAGGTTCGGCTACCAAATGGAGGCACAGAGGGGGCGTTTTGGTGCTCGAAATTTTGGCCGGGGAAGTAGTCAGGATGGTGGCGAGCGCGAATACAACAGACCGAGAGCAAATGGTTTCTATCGGCAAGGTCCTCGCCAAGTGCCGAGGAATGGACACAACCCATCAGAGTGAACAACTCTTCTTTATTCCTTTTTGTGAGAAGCCCAGGGAAGAAGTTTTTTGTCAACAAGTTTTGGTTCTACACATTCAGAAAACAGAATATATGTATTTAGAAGGCGTTTTATAAGGTCTATGCTGGGAAATTTACGTCACAATATAATTTTTTTGGGTAGTTTCTCAGTTACTTTTTTTTGACCTACAGAGACTTCCTAGTGGAATGTCCTATGCAATTTTGGGTTTTGTCTGATCTTAGTGAATCTCATATTTACACCAGTTTATTATTTATGGGTCCTTTCAGAGTGGTATTAACATTTAGAATTTGGATTTTTTATCCGGAGGCAGTTTCAAAGCTTAGGGGTTGAAACTCAATGCAGTTGATGTGATGCATTGCAATGTATGACACAGTTGACCAAATGTAAGATGCTATCAATTTTAACTTTGAAAAGTTATTTTTTTTCCTTTTTACAGATGCAAACCAATGTTATTGTTGAAATCTGTCTGCATGAGGCCGTGCCTAAATACTAATAAATAACTAAACTGAGCAGATAAATAAAAATGGGGGAAATAATGAGATTGAGAACAATATTTGCGTAGTTCATGGGTCTACATTCATGGAGGCGGCGTATTTCCGCTATAATATGTGTTTGTAGTACAAGATGAGGCTGGAACAACCTTAAATAGCGTACAATACGAAGTATACAGAGAACATACAATGATGCTGGAGGTCGGAGGCCTTCTTGGTGGAGACGACAAAGATGATGATCGGAGAATACTGCTCAGATTTAAATAGAGACTCTTATGTTCAGTACTACTACATCATGAATTGTGAGGACTCCTCCCATTCAAGTGGTGAGGGCTATATATCAGATGGGGTTGCAAGTCGATCTCATGTGATTTGTAGAGGCTCTTGAAACCTTCTATAAAATTCCCATATATGCTAGGCTTGACTAGTTGCAGAAACGTACAAGGCTAAAAGTCTGCGGTATTCAATGCCTCTTCATATTTGTTGAACTGTTAAACTATGGCCATGCAAGGTCAATATTTGCTGTTGTCGCTTAATGCTAATGCTAGTAAAGGCCTCTAATATGACTGGGACCTATGAATGATGTGCGGCGAGGCAAATTATGGCTTCGGTTGTCTTCAACCTTCCTTCTACATGTCGACGCCTTTATTATTTAATTGATCCCTTGCTTTAGTCTGCTTTGAATGTCGATGCTGTTGTGTCGGCCGGGTGGGTGCCACACAAGTGCACCCAATACAGGATATATCAGATGCCCCCAAGCCTTAGTTTTAAGAAATGCAATGGATCCAGGTTTGAGGAATAGCGACACAAGCAGACGATGAGGCTGTAACAACCTTAAATAGCTTACAAAACGAAGTATGCGAAGAACTTACAATGATGCTGGAGGTCGGGGGCCGAGGTCTTCTCAACAGAGACGACGAAGATGACGATCGGAGACTACTGCTTAGATTTAAATGGAGAGAGACTCTTATGTTCGGTACTACTTCATAATGAGTTGTGAATGACTCCTCCCATTCAAATGGTGATGGGTATATATTGGATGAGGTTGCACGTCGACCTCATGTGATTTGTAGAGGCTCTTAAAACCTTCTATAAAATTCCCAAATATGCCAGGCATGACTAGTTCTGGAAACGTGTCAAGGGTAAAAGTCAATGGTTTTGAATGCCTCTTCATACTTGCTGAATTGTTGACTAAAACTATGGCCATACAAGGTCAACATATGCTGTTGACGCTCAGTGCTAATGCTAACCGAGGCCTCTAATAAGACTGGGACATATGAATGATGTTGTGTGGTAAGGCAGATTTTGTCTTCAGCCGTCTTCAACCTTCATTCTACATGTCGACGCCTTTATTATTTACTTGGTCCCTTAATTTAGGCTGCTTTGAATGCTGACACTATCATGTCAGCCATGTGGGTGCCACACAAGTACGCCCAATATAGGATATATCAGTTGCCTCCCAAGCCTTAGTTTTGAGAAATACAATTGATTCAGGGTTAGGGATTAATGACACAAGTAAGGCCACAACCATGAAAAAGTGCAAAGAATTGCACATATTTAGTTCTATAGCCGTGGTCGTGATACCGAAGAGATTCTGAGTTGTTTTATGTAAATTCCGAGACCTATGCATATCTTAGCCTTCACCACTTTGCTAATGAGCTATAACGATTTGCTATCTATTCCAAGTGATGGCTCTTCTGAGGCCATATAAAGGGTGAGGGTGGCGAGGCCTCATTCTTACACTTGAAACTTTTCATAATAATCTGTAGCTGGCAGAAACTCTGATGAGTTCCATTTTCTTTGATTGTTGTTTTCTAGGCTGACTTCCTTTTATTTTTTTCTTCAGTCATGTTCACTTTCTTCCTCTTTTGCATGTTGTTTAGATTTGAGGAAAAACATGATTTTTTGGGCAAACTGGTGCGACTACCGTTTGGATAATAGCTATTTTTTTTTTTTTGTGTGTTTTTGTTTTCACATTTTTTGTTTATAAACAAATTTCCCCCTATTGTTATAAATATGTTGGTTCACTTTAGCAATGATTAATGACTTTTTTTTTTATTAGACTAGGTTAACATTTTTAGACCTGAAATGAAATAATTATGTTGGGAAAACATAAGACATGTATTTTGGTGTTCTACACCCCAAACTGTATTGCCATGGGTTTCCCGCCACAAGTCTCCATGATTGTTGCAATGCTGTTGCATTTAATAAATTGAACTTGTTTCCATATCCGCAGCTTGAAACATATGACAATTGTTAAAATCGGTTGAAGAGTATCTATGTTCATTATTCACATTCTTTATTGAAGAACCATGATTTTTGATATTTTAGGAACAAATATAAAGGAAGACTACTAGTTTATGCTCACAACCCGCGACCTTGGTTACTTGTCCAAGTTGCTTAAATGCCCGCGACCTTTTCTGGTTTTCTTTTCTTTTGCTGCATGCTTTTCCATTGTCTTGACGGTTTTGATTGTTCTAGTTTTCTTTTACAATTAGAGATGAAAGACCTCGTCTATAAGAATCTATGAGAAACTCTAACCCGCTATGACCGCGACCTTCTCACCATGACGCCTTTGCTTTTTGCAAATACTTTCCGCGTTCTCATGAGTCATAGTTGAACAGAGTGGATAATTTTACTAGGGATTTTATAACATACCACAAAAACATTATTCTTGACATACCTCCACATTAAGAAACAAGCTCCCCACTTGCTTACATATCACGTTAAATTTCATTTTAATATATCTCCTCCGACCTTACTTACACTTGTATATTTTCTTGGAACAAAACTAACTACGATCGTGGCATAATAGAAGATGTGGAGTTCAGTCATACTCCAAAGGAGGACATGTCCGAGGACATGTCCTCAACAATTGACAATGAGTACATTTTTGCTGAGGTGGATGAACGAGTACATTTTCAAATGAGAAGGCATTCTCATTCGAACGAGATGTCAAAGTCGTTAGAAGGGGTTTGATCATTTTATCTAACGAGCATCTGAAGTTGGTTTACATGAGATAGCCTTTTCGTTCGAATGAATTGCTATTCTCGTTTGAACGAGCTTCAAATTCGTTCGAACGAGTCGTCGTCGCAAAATTTATGTTCATCTTATAAATACCTGTTTCGTATTTAACTTTGTTAAGACTTTTGTCAGAACTATTTCTGCATATACTTTGCAAAATTTTTCAGCCTTTTGAGTTTAGAAAACCTTTTTGATTCACAATTCACATCCCCAAAATATTTTTGTATGAATTTGTTTGAACACTATAGTTTGTATCGTTGCATACACAACTCTTATGGAGATGGTTTCTTTACGACAGACCATTGTGATTCTCGAGAGGATCATTACTGAAGACAAAGGCTTATCAGTGGATACCGAGCATGGAAAACCATGTGTGGATTGCTCTTCACTAAGTAATATTATTTAGAGATTTGCAAAGACTAGCGCGTTTTACTTGTGGTAATTATCAAGTAGTCTGTAAGTCGAATGTCTTGTAATATTTCTAAAGTGATGAAAATAAAAGGTTTTGTTCGCAAGTGATTTTTCCTCAAGTTTGCTTTGTTGATTGAATAATTTAATTTATCTCTTTTATCATCTAGATGCTTGTCTTAGGGTAAAAAGATAAAATTTGGATTTATGTGACTGGACACTTAATTATAATATTCAATTAAGATCGAGATAGCGCACTCTCAAATTGGTATCAGAGCCTGTTGCACAAACGTACCGAGTGATCTTTTTCGTAAAATTATTTTTCCTTTGATATCAATTTTTTTTTTGAAAATTGTTAATCTTTGATAAATAGGATTTTAATGGAGAATTTGCATAATCGAGTGCCCGTCTTTGATGGTACAAATTATGCATACTGGAAGGCTAGGATGAGGTCTATCTTAAAAGCCATGGATGAACGAGTTTTCTTAGTTTGTGAAAGAGGGTGGGCTCCTCCCACGATCACTGTTGATAATGTTGTTGGTCCTAAACTTGTTTCTTCATGGATTGATGAGGAATTTAAGTGGAGTAATCTTAACTCCCGTGGACTTAGTGCTATTTTTGGAGCCGTCACCCCTGACGAGTTTCGCCGCATCATGACGTGCACTATGTCTAAGCAAGCATGGAATACCGTCCAGCTCACTCACGAGGGTACCAATGTTGTAAAAGCGTCAAAGCTTCAAAATTTGACCACCCACTTTGAGATCATCACTATGTTAGAGTCCAAGTCGTTCGATGAGTTTTATGTGCGTTTATCGAACATTGTTAATTTGAGTGAGAAAATTTCGGAGGCAATAGTTGTGAAAAAGATTTTGAGGTTGCTCCCTGCCCATTTTATTCCCAAGGTCACCGTGCTTAATTCGTAGGAATCCTAGATACTCTTAGGTTAAAAGAACTTGTAGGAGATATTCAAACATACAAGATAGATATGTTCCCTAAAACCATTAAGCCTAAAGAAGTAGGGATTGCTTTAAAGACTCAAACTAAGAAAAAGAAGAAAGAAAAAGTTTGTAAGTTTGAATCTAACGGTGATTGTGATTTTGATGACTTGGTCTTGTTTGTGAATTTTTAAAAAAAGTTTCACAAATTTTCAAAAAATAATTCTTCCAATAAAAAGATTTTTGAGAAAATAAAATAAAAATGAGGTCAAGAGTAGCAGAGAGAAAGATGAAGATATAAGGTGTTATGAGTGTCAGGGTAAAGGGCACAAGGCACGTGAGTGTTCCACAAGGCTAAAGAGAAAGGGCAAAGAGGTCGCTAATAAAGCCACTCTTAGCGATAGTGACATCGAGTCGGTTGATTCAGGGGGAGAATCACCACTTGAACCGCGCGTTGCGTTCATGGCTAGTCACGTGAGTACTTCTAGTTTGTCCAACGCCGATGAGGACATATCTAAACGTAAGAGCCTCGATGATGTTTCGATTCATTCGGGAGATAGTGAGTGTGAGGAGGAGATTTTGACTGAGGGAGGAGGGGGTCACCAAAAAGCGTCTAGTGATCTTTACACCAAGACACTGAAGACGAAAAAGATTAATAAGGATTTTTCTCTTATGGTGTTAGATTTGAAGAGATAGGTGAACGTTTTGAGGGTGTGTGATGCATTGGCGAGTCAACTCAAGAAGGTGATGGTTTCTTTATGTGAGCAGTTGATTGTTTTAGGCTGAAAAAAAAGCGATTTGACCAACACAGTGGCTAGTCTTACGAGAGATCTTCAATCTTCATTAGAGACTCATGAGAAGCTTGATGCCGGTGTATCCTAACTTGAGAGAGATCTCGAACGTGCCCGGGAGATCAAGGTTACTTTAGATGACACATCTAAGAAGGTCGAAAAGATGCTCCTCGGTCCCGTTTTAGGTAAAGTTGAGAGGATAGGAATAGGTTATGACAGTGCGTCCACTTCCCATGTTGTATCCGAGCCAGTTCCCATGTTAGATCCATATGGCCCTCGACCTAACCCACCTAGGAGAGCTCATCCTATACGTTTTGAGAAAGGTGGACCCAAGCCCGTGTATGTTTGTTCCCATTGCAAGCAAATAGGTCACCTTAGGGAATTTTGCTTTAAGTTAGGTAGAGTGTCTCATAGGTATCTTCCATGATATGCTACCACACGAGTACCTATACGAGTTTCCGTACGCACTCCCACACATGTTACTCTGCATGCTCCCGAACATCACATGAGTGATTTTGAGAGTTTTCAAGAGCAAACAAAGTACACAACATTTGGTGGGTTTTTTTCATACGATGTCATCTCTTTTAGAGAACTCCTCCAGGCCTGATGATTGAGGTTGAGACTTGTTTGCTAGAATATGCTATTTTTTTATGCTCATAATATATATACCTATTGTTAGTGTGTACTATCATTGTACTTATATTGTTCATTTCGATATATTTTTCAAAAAATCCAAAAGGACTTTTATTTTTCTTGAATTTTTTTGAAAAATACATTAAGATTTTTGGTTTCCTTTTTAGAAAAGGTGAAAAAGACAGATTTTATTTTGATAAAATTTTTAAAAAATTCAAAAAGAGTTATGTATTTTTTATACCATATGTGGATGAACATTAAAGATGTCTGAGTCACCAATTGATTCCACATCCTTGTGACTATTTTATAGTGTGTTGAGACGTGACATCATTTCATTTATGTGTTTTATAATGTGAATTAATGACAACTTGCTACATGTTTGACTCCTTGTCACCTTTAATGCACATGAGCAGACTTATTTGCGTATTGCACTTACCTGCCATGTATCGATTGTAGTGTTTTCATCTCAGTCCTACTTTTAAAACGAACCAAATGTGAAAAATGAGATAATAAAAGTAGTGCATGTAAGAATCATTATTCGGATTGGAAAAAACATAGAAAATCTATTTTTCGATAAGATTGGTATATATTATGCAATGAAATCGGGGGTGAAAGATGGGTTGACTTTGCGTGAAAAGCCATCATTTGCAAAGAAAAGAGTCAAAAAGATTAAAGGCACATGAAAACAGAAGTGCCAGACCAATTTTTAGAACATTGATAATTCGCTACATATAAGCATTAATGTCTTTAAAATAGTTGAGAGTAAAAATTCAATATGTGAGATTTTGAGGGAGTTAAGTCGAAGATCAAAGGGTTTTCACATCTTATAAAAATCTTGTAACGCATTACATAGTTTTGGGCGTTATTGGTGTGAAAATCACTTTCGGTCTTGATTAGTTGATTAGGTTAAGTCAATGTCAGTTGAGTTCGCCATTTTTACACCTAAGATAGACTTTGAGATCTTTCGTTAGTGGTGTCTCATTCCTTCGTGCACATGTGTTATGTTTGTTTATATTGATTAACCTATAGGATATGTTCACACCCCTACATTCCGTTTCCATGATTCGTGTATTTTTGTGTTTCTCCATGGTGTGTTGTATTTGTAAAATTTCTATACTTGAAAAAATTGAATAATATCAAAATAGTTTGTGCAACCTTTAAGATTATCATTACATGTTTATCATTTCTATCTTTTTTGTGATGATATCTTATTCTTCTCGGTGATGTTCCCTATATTTCATGTTTACTCCTTGTCTATTTCAGACAAAATTAAAGGGGGAGAAAAAATTACGTGGGAGTTTGATTTATGGGGGATAATTAATTAAAGTTTTTATTTTCTATTTCAAACTTTATGCGTCATGAGGTATATTTCTTAGTTCCATGTGTGTAGGTACTTAAAGCGGAAATCAAGATACACCGGATGAAGACAAAGTTGCTAAGAGGAAGAACAAGTGGAGATTTGAAGAATATCTTACGTCATTCCATTTCTAGGGTTTGGGAAAGTATTAGGATTTTCATTGTCTTAGGGAGTTTTATTGTAATTTGGATTTGGATTTTATATTTGTATCGGAATGGCCATAAGGGGGATATTTGTAAGAGCATATTTTCTATCATTGCTCAATACCTTAGGCATACATAGATTTTAGCGTATCCCGTTACCATTCGACTCGAGTCGTCACGAAGACCGAAAATCCAACATCTCCAACTCTTCAGGATCTCCACACTATGAAGGTATAATACTATTAAAGTTTAAATTTATTCATGAAATTTATTTTGGGATGTTTTATTTTTATTAAAACTGAAATAGGATTTTTTCCTTAAAAGATCGAGGCATTTTTTATGATTATTTTTTTTTAAATTCTCATGTCTCGTTCATACGAGAAGGCATTCTTGTTCGAACGAGATATCAATGTCGTTAGAAGGGTCGTTCGATCATTTTATTTAATGAGCATCTAACGAGGGCGTACTATTTTGCTTTATTTGAATGTCGTTTGAAGTTGGTTCAAACGAGATAAGCCTTTTTGTTCGAACGAGCTCCTATTTCATTCAAACGAATTGCTATTCTCATTCGAACGAGCTTCAAATTCGTTCGAACGAGTCGTCGCATTGAAATTTGTGTTCACCTTATAAATACATGTTTCGTGTTTAACTTTGTTAAAACTTTTACCAGAACTGTTTCTACATATACTTTGCAAAAGTTTTCAACCTTTTGAGTTTAGAAAACCTTTTTGATTCACAAATCACATCCCCAAAATATTTTTGTGTGAATCTGTCTGAGCTCTATAGTTTGTATCCTTGCATACACAACTCTTGTGGAAAGAGTTTCTTCACGACAGATCATTGTGATTCTCTAGGGGATAATTGATGAAGACAAAGGCTGATCGGTGGATACCGAGCGTGGAAGGCCGCGTGTGGACTGCTCCTCACCGAGTAGTATTCTTTAGATATTTACGAAGACTAGCGCGTTATACTTATGGAGGTTATCAAGTAGTTTGTAAGTCAAATGTCTTGTAATATTTTAAAGTGCTTAAAATAAAAGGTTTTGCCCGTAATAAATTTTTCCTCAAGTTTACCTTTGTTGATTGAATAATTTACTTTATCTCTTTTATCACCTAGATGCATGTCTTAGGGTAAAAAGATAAAATTTATATTTGTGTGATTGGACACCTAATTATATAAATATTCCATTAGGATCAAGATAGCGCACTCTCACCCACCACTACGACTGTTGATACCAAATTTAACCTGCTGACATGGCTCAACTAAATGAAGACACGTGGCAATCTGCGTGGCAATAACAAGAGCTCTTCGAGGAACCATATTGCAACGAGGAACTCTACTTCCTCGACCAACTCAGACTCTTCAACTAACAAGAGCTCTCCGAGGAAGATTATTACTCCGAGCAACTCATGGATGGCGAGTTACTTAGGCGGTCCGAATAGCTTTGGCGGTCCGAGCTGCACCTCGATCAGAGCATTTATTATCAGACAATTAAGAGGATTAAATACGCATTAAATGCTGATTATCATCATACGGATGTATACGTTACTTGAGCAGCTATGTATTACTCATTCACATGTACAACCTGATTAATATAAATACCTTGTATCGTCCTCATTGAAGGGGACCAGAATTTCTTGACAAAACTTGTAATCGAGAATTCCCAAACAGTCATCAATAACAGAAACAGTGGACGTAGGCCATTATTATAAGGCCGAACCACTTTAAAATTCGTTGTCTTTATTATTTTTATCTGTGATTAAATAATTAGAGAGATAGTATAATTTTTTACATCAACAGATTGGCACCGTCTGTGGGAAACGACTGTAACTATCGTTTTTCACCAAAACAATTCATTACCAATGGCTGATAATCTTGAATCCAGTCATCGAAATGCTGGAAACCCCCCGAATCCATCCGCTCCTCCAAATGTTCAAGATCTGGCTGGAATTATGGCCAATTTGGCTCAAGGCCAGACGGCCATGCAAGAGACTATGCGATAACTCATGCAAACTATACAAGGTGGAGCGCAGACCCATTCAGGACAGCGAAGTGTTCAAAAACATACCCATTTAGCTTCTTCTCGTCTTAGGCAGAGCGATTCATATCGCACAGAGAGATCTGATGATTTCTCTTATCATCCTGGAAGGACTTCCTCGGTACGAGCTACAGATACTCAGCAAAATATCACTCTCTCTCCAGAAAGGACCAGTGCTCTTGAAAGATTGAGCAGGGTCTCTCCTTTTGATTGATTGGGCCCTAAGAGGAACAAAAGTCCTCCTAAGGTTGCGTCGAGGAGCTTTCGACAACTATTAGACTTAAAGGAAGGATCTGCCCAGTCGCGACCAGCTGTTCGTCAAGATAGATCCCAGGAAGTCACATCAACTCGATCAGTTGCTCGAACCAACAAGCCCGAGGAAGGAAATGATGTGTGAAAAGGCTCTATTCAGAGGTTGGAGGATAGATTAGGGGAAATGGCTAAGGTCAAGAATCCTCTACAACGAAGTTTTATTCAAGGGACACCTTTTGTCCAGACCATTGTGGATTTTCCTACACCGTAGTTCAAAGCACCTATTATAACTCCCAAATATGATGGAAAGACCGACCCTGTCCTTCATATAGAACAATACCAAGCGGCAACCGACATCTATGCTGTTCCAGATGAGATGAGATGCAGAGCATTCTCGGGAACCCTTATCGGATCTGCTCAAATATGATACAATAATCTTCCTCGGGGTAAGATCTCAACTTTCTTTCAACTGGCCGAGTTGTTCATTGAAAATTTCTATTTTGGGGCAAAGCCAGTCAAACGAGTAGCACATTTGTTAAGTGTTAGACAAAAAGCTGGTGAGAGTACCAGAGATTATATAACTCGTTTTAATAACGAGAAACTCGAAGTCATTAATTATGAGGAGAAAACAACGATTACTACCTTGATGAGTGGGCTGTTGCCCAACAAGTTGTATTACACTTTGGCCAAAGATCCACCCAGAACCATGTCAGAACTGATGGCAAAAGCGGCCAAAATCATGAATGCCGAGGAGGCTATGGCTGCGAAGAAAAATATGGATAAAGAAACCAAGGTGGAGGTTGACAAAGCCAAGAAGAAAGAGCATAAGAACAATGGTGGTGACAAACAATCCAAAAATAGGCCGTCATGGGAGGTATTGAAGAAATTTGATAATTACACTCCTTTGAAGATAAACATCAACCATGTTCTAGAAGAAATCAAGAACAACGAGGAGTTAAACTGGCCAGGGAAAATGAAGGCAGACCCTGACAGGAGGAATAGGCAAAATACTGCGAGTTTCATAAAGATCATGGCCATATGACTAAAAATTGCATAGACCTTCAGAATGAGATCGAAACACTCATCAGACGAGGAAAACTAGCAAAATATGTTGATCGTAAAAATAAAAGAAGAAACAACGACTGAATAAGAGAGAAGTCTAGATCTCCTCGTCGAGCCGAGGAGAATAAGAAAAGAGACCATGAAGACGATCCAGAAGACGACCCTGATCTTTCCAAAAGACCAAAGCAACCAGAACGTGAAGTGTTTTCAATACGTTTTGGATCATTTGATTGCAATGTAATTACAGGAGGAGATGCAGGAGGAGGAGATCTTACTACAGAGAGAAAAGCTTACCTCTGCGAGGCTCAAGCTTGCTCATACATTGCGAATAAATTTAGCCGAGGAGGATCGCCCGAGAAGGGTAAACAAAGAGAAATTGGTCATTGGTTTCTCAAAGAATGGCCTCGCAGGTGTTTTATATCCTCATGATGACCCATTGGTGAACAAAACGAGGATGAAGGAAGTAATGATTTCAAGACAACTGGTGGATATTGGTAGCTCAGCAGACATCATGTTCTACTCGTGCTTTGACAGTTTAAATCTAAAGCTGTCTCAACTGGAACCTTATCACAGACCCCTCCTCGGTTTTGCTGGAGAGAAAGTCTTTCCACTTGGGACGATCAAGCTGGATATATTCATTGGTACATGGCCTGCTTGTCGAACGGAAAGAATACGCTTCTTCGTGATGGATAAGAATGTTCAATCAGCCTACAATATCATTATGGGAAGGGTAGGATTGAAAAAGTTCGAGGCAGTACCATCCACGGTACATCAATGCCTAAAATTTCCAATAAATTTTGGAGTAGGAGTTGTGAAGGGTGATCAAAAAGTAGCTCGGGAATATTACTATTTATCTGCCGAGCAGGAGGAACTGGAGGAATCAAGGAAAAAGACTACCACCTATCAAGTGGATGAGGGTGCAGAAATTGAAACATTGGATCCTAGGGATGAGTCGCAACTTATGAAGGGTCAAGTGGTGGAAGCTACTCAAAACATCATTCTGGACGACGAGCACCCTGAACGAACAACTCAAATAGGTTCGTCATTGGAGGCATCACTAAAACAAGAATTGATAACTTTGCTAAAAAGCAGAAAGCAAACTTTTGCATGATGTTGTGACACCCCGCCTAATTAAATACCGGGAGATCACTCCTTTATTAAATTAAATCAAGGTAAACAGTTGGTTCATTCTCAGCATCACTGTCGATAATTTTTTTTTTCCAATTTAACACCCTAAATAATTAAGCTAAGTGTCAAAACCATTTTCATACATAACTTTCCAAATTTTATTTAAAGAAAAGATTTATTTATTTTATTAACAACATTCCAACAATTAAGAATCACATCACAATAACCTGGAACACAAAATCCAATGAATATAATACATTCGTCAATCGAATGTCCACATACGAAAACTAAAGTCACAAATCCAAACTGAATAAAACTCATAGTAACAATACTGGAAATAACTGAAATACAAATATCCCAACAATAATGAAATAATGGAAAGGGCGACACATGCCCAATAAATGAGAATGCTAGAAGTGGAGTCAATAAAGGAAGCCGTCTACGCAAGTGACCTGCAACTCCCACCTAAGCTGCAGCACGTTCCTCTCAAGGGATCCTAAGCAAGACGCCCCTGTGGCTGGGCACCTGAAATATATACATATATATACAATAGAGAGAGAGAAAAAGAAACGGGTCAGATCCCGAAAGTGTGTTTGATTTTAAAATACGTTTAGCAAGTATTTAAATTGATACATGCCAATGCAACAACATATTAGAGCGTCACTCTCTTGAGAAATACTCACCTCTCTTCTAATGTGCACACCTATCGCACTAACCTTCCCAAGGGTTTATCTTATCATTTTATCATACTAACCTTCCCAATAATTTAGCGTATCTTAACTTACTCATAAGATTTCAAAACCAAACAATATTATTGTTTAGAAAGAATACTTCCGATTAGCAGCACAACTCTCGTTTTAACTTTTATTAATTTATAAAGTTTTCCAGTGACATTTTATACTTTCACAAAACAAGTATTTACTAAATGAGTCATCAACCATGTCCTACTTATCAAATCACAGTAGGCAGTTTCAAATTTCGAAATCTTATATATATATTAACTACTCGCATAATATATATAAAATAACAGCACCCCACATAAAACTATGGTGCGTGCATACTTCTACTATCCAAACCCCATACCACTCATATCAAGGGGAATACAAGTTCGGAATCACTCTCGAACTATATTAACACATACACAAACAATATCGAGGCGAAGCATAGATTCCATGTCTCTAAGAGGATGGCACATACTCGCGTCTCTTAGGACCGTCTGAACTATCAATTCGATAGCCTGTACCAAGGATATCTATCTTCTAGGGTACAAGTCAATATCCCCCATAAAGGTCCCATCGAGATAAGACTGTCCCAGCGCGGTAACCTCAAGGATAGCAAGTAGCGCGGTATGTTTTTCACATGTATATAATATATGTACACACAATCCTATAAATATACCACTTTATCATATTAATATAGGTTCTTCTCGTCACCCATAATTACAACATTTATCCTAAATTTCACATTTTTAGTATTGCGTATAAGGTTTCATCTCTAACCTTAACTCGAAGGGTTTTCTCACTTATTACGTGACATTCGTGGACTCTATCCTTCCAAGTAGAAAATTCAGTAAGTATACCTCTATTTACAATCGTAGCTATTCGCCGTAATCTCTCACTTGAAATACGTAGCTTCATCGTTCATTATAAAATTACCCCAAAAGTAAACTTCTCGTCTTATAAAAAAGTTCCCAACACTTATTCATAGGTCCTACTGGTCTTTCTTATCTCCCAAAACATTTTATTAAGAATACCCAAGAATTATTTCACGATAAATTTAATTTAACTAATTAAACAAGGGAAATAGGAGTCTGCGGGGAGGGGTCGATCGATCGAGGTCTGGGGATCGATCGATCGAACCTTCGATCGATCGAAGCTCTAGGCTCGATCGATCGATCAAGCAGGTCTGCGAAAATTCTGCAGAAATGCAGTTACGGGTTCTACCAAATTTCTTCCTCCAAAACCATGTTTTTCCATTCTAAACGTCCCAAAAATCCTACTACTATCATTATAACAATATACCAGATGTTTTCAACGTAAAGCATGTGTATATCTAACATTCAACATGGATAATTAACCTAAAATCCCATCTAATCATCAAGAACCCTAGAGTTTTTCTTAATCAAGGTTCTAATCTGTTTTTACCAGAAATTCCTCCTCATATATCATCAAAATTTCGTGGGTTATATTCCTCTTCATGGCAAGGGTTCCAGAATTTCCATATAATCAATACTACATGCATTTTCCTAACACAAATTGGGTTTTCTTCCATAGTTTTCATCTCTAATCAATCCTAAATTAATATGAGATTGCACTAACGAAAATACGCAAGTTAAATACTTGCCTGGGATTTTCAGAAGTCTAGTTTGCAGATGAATCCGGTGTGCTTGCGTTCCCCTTCTCGCGATCTACGCGTTGGTGGTGGCGGTGGTGCAAACCGGTGACTTTTTGGCCTTGGATTGCCTTGGAGCTCTCTCATCTCTTCTCCAATGGCCGTCACTTGTGTTCTGAATATTCTAACCCTAAAAACTAACCTAAATGGCTGATATAGGTTGCTGAATTTCGTGGGTTTAATTACCCAAAAAGGTGAAATGACTAAATTGCCCTCCCGGGGTACCAATTAGGCCTAAAAACACCCCGAGACCCAAAATAAACCCCCGAGTACACATTTCTGACTATCTCGACCCTTCCGGACGCGTTGGCGCACTCAAAACGACCATACGCACAACTTATAAAATATTCACTTTTTATTTAACAAAATTAGTCCCGACGTGACACGGGCACGTCCCGACTTAATTTTCCGAAATTGTCATTTAATTCACTCATGACATTCAATATAACCAATATAGTATATTACTTTGCTCATTAGTAATATTCAACAAATTTTCCATAATTACTAACTCTCGTCACATTAATAATTATAACTTAATTAATTTCCGGATTTTTATTAAATAAAACATTCACGTTAAATTTTATAAATCCCCAAATTAATATAGCATAAAAATACGGGGTATTACATACTTCCCCCCTAATAACGGAATTTCGTCCCGAAATTCAGAAAATAAGGCATACCTGGTAAGAACAACTCTGGATATCTCTCGCGCATATCTGCCTCACGCTCCCAAGTGGATTCCTCCACATTATGTTGATCCCACTGGACCCGCACAAGTGGAACTATCTTCGACCTCAATCTCCTCTCACTATAGTCTAGAATAGCCACTGGTCTCTCCTCGTAAGAGCTATCAGGCTGTAAGTCGATCTCATCTATCGCAATGTGAGTATGGGCCATATCATCCCGAAGATATCGTCTCAACGACGAGATGTGGAATACATCGTGGATGCGATGTAAATGTTCTGGCAGTCCCAACCTGTATGCAACTGGCCCAATCCTCTCGATGATGGGAAATGGTCCCACGTACCTCAGAGCCAACTTCCCCTTCTTCCCGAACCTCATCACTCCCTTCATAGGGGATACGCGTAATAACACTTGGTCCCCCACACTAAACTCCCGAAAGAATCGTTTCGCATCGGCATAGCTCTTTTGCCTGTCCTGGGCTACCCGAATGCGACTCCTGATCATCTCAATCCTCGCGGAGGTCTCCTGAATCACCTCTGGTCCTAGCAACTTGTTATCCCCCACCTCGATCCAACAAGTTGGAGAACGATAAGGCCTGCGATGCAAAGCCTCAAATGGAGCCATGCCAATCGTGAACTGATACGAGTTATTATAAGCAAACTCTACCAGTGGAAGGTGTGGCTCCCAACCTCCTCCAAAATTGAGAACACACATGCGTAGCATATCCTCTAACATCTGATTAGTATGCTCTGTCTGTCCATCTGTCTGTGGGTGGTAAGCTGAACTCAACCTCAACTCAGTACCCATAGCCTCCTGAAAGCTTTCCCAGAAACGTGATACGAAAATCTTGTCCCTATCTGACACAATATTCAGGGGCACCCCGTGTAATCTGACAATCTCAGCGATGAACAACTGAGCATACTGACCCGATGTATAATCTGTCCGCACCGGCAGAAAGTGGGCTACCTTGGTCAAACGGTCTACAATCACCCAGATAGAGTGATGGCCCCGCTGTGAGGTAGGCAACCCTGTAATAAAATCCATGGAAATGCTCTCCCACTTCCACGCGGGTACTTCCAATGGCTGAAGTAACCCTGACGGTTTCTGGTGGTCCACCTTCACCAGTTGGCAGGTAGAACACTTGGACACGAACTCGGCGATGTCCTTTTTCATCCCACTCCACCAGTATTGTCGCCTCATATCCTGGTACATCTTATCTCCTCCAGGATGTACTGCAAATCGGGACCCGTGAGAATGAGTCATCACTGGATGACATAATTCTGCTCCTTCTGGAACCACCAATCTCCCATTAAACCTCAAACCCCCATCAGAACTAACAGAATAAGACTCAGCACCCTCGGTTAAAAGTCGTACAATCTGCTCCTGGAAAAACGGGTCTGTGGTCTGTGCCTGTATCACCCTCGTAACAATCTCGGGTGTGACTGACATCACGGATATGAAAGAACGTGCTACTGCATCCTGGTGACCCAACTCCTTCCACTTTGCTTTCCAGACATCCGCCACCTCGTCTACTGGTCTACGACTCAACGCATAAACAACTACGTTGGCCTTTCCCGGATGATACTGTATATTGAACTGGTAGTCCTTCACAAACTCTAGCCATCTGCGCTGACGCATATTCAGCTCTCGCTGAGTGAACAGGTACTGCAATGACTTGTGGTCTGTGAACAAACGAAATTTCTCACCCAATAAGTAGTGCCTCCATATCCTCAATGCAAAGACGACCGCTGCTAACTCCAGGTCGTGGGTAGGGTAATTCTTCTCATGAGGCTTAAGCTTGCGGGAGGAAAAAGCTATAGCCTTATCTTCCTGCTGAAGTACTCCCCCAAGTCCCCGTAAGGACGCATCGGTGTAAACCAGGTGCTCTATACCCGGCTTCGGTAATGTAAGGACTGGCGCTGAAGTAAGCTTGTCTTTCAGCTCATCGAAAGCCAACTGACAAGCGTCATCCCAAACATATGGTACCCCCTTGCGAGTCAGATTGGTCAATGGGCCCGCTATTTTGGAGAATCCCCGAATGAATCTCCTGTAGTAACCAGCTAACCCCAAGAAACTACGCACTTCCGTCGGTGTCGTGGGCTGTCCCCACTCCCTCACCGCTGACACTTTGCTCGGGTCAACTGCTATCCCCTTCTCAGAAACAACATGGCCCAAGAACTATACTTCTCGCAACCAGAATCCACACTTCTCGTACTTAGCATACAACTGATGCTCACGTAGAGTCTGAAGAACCTGCCTCAAGTGCTCGGCATGCTCCTCCTCGGAGTGTGAATATATCAAGATGTCATCTATGAAGACGATGACAAACTGATCCAAGAACTCTCTGAATACTCGGTTCATCAAGTCCATGAAAACGGCTGGAGCATTTGTGAGTCCGAACGGCATCACCCTGAGCTCATAGGACCCATATCTCGACAAGAAGGCAGTCTTTAAAACATCCTGCTCTCTAATACGTAACTGATGGTACCCCGACCTCAGATCTATCTTCGAAAAGATAGTTGCTCCCCTCAACTGGTCGAACAGATCATCTATTCGAGGCAACGGGTACTTATTCAGTATCGTGACCTTGTTCAACTCCCGGTAGTCCACACACAATCTCAGTGAACCATCTCTCTTCTTCACAAATAAGACTGGAGCGCCCCAAGGTGAGGTACTCCTACGAATGAAGC
The DNA here is from genome assembly GCA_949130495.1 of Sambucus nigra. Lineage (NCBI taxonomy): Eukaryota > Viridiplantae > Streptophyta > Magnoliopsida > Dipsacales > Adoxaceae > Sambucus > Sambucus nigra. The sequence goes on from OX422209.1 coordinate 585,264,179, forward strand.
CCTGACCTAACAGCTGCTCTATCTGATCTCGTAGCTCTCGCATCTCTGTCGGAGCCATACGGTACGGTGCGCGTGCTATAGGTCTCGTATCTGGCAATAAATCTATAACAAAGTCTATCTCTCGACTGGGGGGTAGGCCTGGTATCTCCTGAAACACATCGGAATACTCCCTGACAACTGGGATCGAATCTAAGGGAATCACAACCTCCTTAGAGGTATCCTCCTCTATGTAATACAAATGAGCGGTCGAACCTCCCTCTGGGCGAGGCATCGCCATTACAAACATCTCTTGCCCCGGAATGGCAAAAATAATGCTCCCACCGAAGCAATCAATCATGGCTCTGTAAGCTGTGAGCCAATCCATACCAATAATCAGATCATGCTCGTGCATGTCTAAGACTAACATGTCTGCAGGTAATACCAAGCTACCAATCTCTACCCCCACTCCCCGGCATATAAAGAAAATAAGTGATCCACTCCCCAGTGGTGAGTCCACACACGTCACTATGCTCTCTGCTATGGATAACAACCCTAAGGCCTTCGCAAAATGCGTAGCTATATAACAATGTGTTTCCCCCGTATCAAACAAAACCCGACCCATAGTACCATGGATAGGAAACATACCCTCAATCGCGGGTGGTGCCTGTGGAGCTGCTGCCTGGTGGACGTTATAGACACGTTCATACTGTAATTGCCCCTGCTGCACTGGAGCGGCTGGAATGGCTGGTAGGGCTGGCACCTGGGCTGGAGCTGGGAGGGCAGGTGGAAAAAGTGGTCTTTGCGGCTCATTACGGGCTCCCTGCTGCTGTGGGGCCCTATCGCCCTCTGGGCAATCCTGACGCCTATGGCCATATTTACCGCACCCAAAGCATCGGCCTTTGAAGTTACCTCCCCTCTGACCCTGCTGTCCACGGCCCTGTTGGCCGTTACCTCCACGCCACTGGCCCTGTTGGCCCTGATGTGCACGCTGTTGGCCCTGCTGCTGTCCCTGCGGTCGGTGTTGGCCCTGCTGGCCCTGCTGATTAGGCTAGCCCTGATGGCCCTGCCTGAAACCCCCGAATCCCTGCCTAGAATCACCTGAACGGAATCGCTTAGTAGGGTCCCCCTGATGGGAACTCTGCTCCCGTTGACGAGTCTGTCCTTGAGATAGTGCCCCACCGGCACTATTACTCCCGTCCCTGCCCTGCTGGCTGGACTCTCCTGCTCTCTTGCTTCCCTGAAGATGGAAGCGGTGATCCTGGCAATGTAGCAATGCGGCATTGAGTACATCAGTGAACGTACTCAGGGATAGGTTCCCAATAAGGTGTTGACGGATCCTCCAAGCTAACCCGTCGACAAACATCATAATCTTCTTGCTCTCAGCAGGTGCCTCATCTGGAACAATGGTGAGAAGTCTCGTGAATTCCTCCTCATACTCAGCTACAGTAAGGTTCTCCTGCTTCAGATTTAGTAATTTCCGCCTCATCTCAGTCTGCACTGCGGGTGGAAAATATTTGCGGTCAAACCGCTCCCAGAACAACTGAATAGGGATCGTGTTCCTCTCCTCCAAAGTAGTAGTGGACTCCCACCACTGTAAGGCGGCTCCCACCAGCTTAAAGGAAGCCAATAACTGCTTTTTCACATCAGTGCACTCATACATACGGAGATGCCGCTGGATGTCCTTCTTCCATTGGCTAACTGTAACAATATCGGAGCTACCAGAAAACTCAGGGGGATGCGCTTTCTGAAAAGCATCCCGAGTGCTGGTACTGGCGCTACTGCCTGAACCTGGGGTGGAGCCTGCTGAATCACCGCTATCGCGACATTCACCGCATGAGCAACAATGGCGGCTACTTCGTTTGCATTCATTGTGCCTGGTGCCGGAGTTGCTGGCTGCTCGGCTTGGGCACGCCTATCTTTCGGAGCACGTCTCGGAGGCATCTGAAACGTGAACAAGTTTATTAGTCTACAGTTATTATCAAATCTCAATAGCTGAAGACTTAAACGTAAAAGCAAAAATACAACAATCCTAAAAATAGGGCTCTATAGCAATAACGTTAAGCTGAAAGAGAAATAAGCCGTACAGATCCTATGGACACTAGAACCTGATGCTCTGATACCACCTGTGACACCCCGCCTAATTAAATACCGGGAGATCACTCCTTTATTAAATTAAATCAAGGTAGACAGTTGGTTCATTCTCAGCATCACTGTCGATAAATTTTTTTTTTTCCAATTTAACACCCTAAATAATTAAGCTAAGTGTCAAAACCATTTTCATACATAACTTTCCAAATTTTATTTAAAGAAAAGATTTATTTATTTTATTAACAACATTCCAACAATTAAGAATCACATCACAATAACCTGGAACACAAAATCCAATGAATATAATACATTCGTCAATCGAATGTCCACATACGAAAACTAAAGTCACAAATCCAAACTGAATAAAACCCATAGTAACAATACTGGAAATAACTGAAATACAAATATCCCAACAATAATGAAATAATGGAAAGGGCGACACATGCCCAATAAATAAGAATGCTAGAAGTGGAGTCAATAAAGGAAGCCGTCTACGCAAGTGACCTGCAACTCCCACCTAAGCTGCAGCACGTTCCTCTCAAGGGATCCTAAGCAAGACGCCCCTGTGGCTGGGCACCTGAAATATATACATATATATACAAGAGAGAGAGAGAGAAAAAGAAACGGGTCAGAGCCCGAAAGTGTGTTTGATTTTAAAATACGTTTAGCAAGTATTTAAATTGATACAGGCCAATGCAACAACATATTAGAGCGTCACTCTCTTGAGAAATACTCACCTCTCTTCTAATGTGCACACCTATCGCACTAACCTTCCCAAGGGTTTATCTTATCATTTTATCATACTAATTTTCCCAATAATTTAACGTATCTTAACTTACTCATAAGATTTCAAAACCAAACAATATTATTGTTTAGAAAGAATACTTCCAATTAGCAGCACAACTCTCGTTTTAACTTTTATTAATTTATAAAGTTTTCCAGTGACATTTTATACTTTCACAAAACAAGTATTTACTATATGAGTCATCAACCATGTCCTACTTATCAAATCACAGTAGGCAGTTTCAAATTTCGAAATCTTATATATATATTAACTACTCGCATAATATATATAAAATAACAGCACCCCACATAAAACTATGGTGCGTGCATACTTCTACTATCCAAACCCCATACCACTCATATCAAGGGGAATACAAGTTCGGAATCACTCTCGAGCTGTATTAACACATACACAAACAATATCGAGGCGAAGCATAGATTCCAAGTCTCTAAGAGGATGGCACATACTCGCGTCTCTTAGGACCGTCTGAACTATCAATTCGATAGCCTGTACCAAGGATATCTATCTTCTAGGGTACAAGTCAATATCCGCCATAAAGGTCCCATCGAGATAAGACTGTCCCAGCGCGGTAACCTCAAGGATAGCAAGTAGCGCGATATGTTTTTCACATGTATATAATATATGTACACACAATCCTATAAATATACCACTTTATCATATTAATATAGGTTCTTCTCGTCACCCATAATTACAACATTTATCCTAAATTTCACATTTTTAGTATTACGTATAAGGTTTCATCTCTAACCTTAACTCGAAGGGTTTTCTCACTTATTACGTGACATTCGTGGACTCTATCCTTCCAAGTAGAAAATTCAGTAAGTATACCTCTATTTACTATCGTAGCTATTCGCCGTAATCTCTCACTTGAAATACGTAGCTTCATCGTTCATTATAAAATTACCCCAAAAGTAAACTTCTCGTCTTATAATAAAGTTCCCAACACTTATTCATAGGTCCTACTGGTCTTTCCTATCTCCCAAAACATTTTATTAAGAATACCCAAGAATTATTTCACGATAAATTTAATTTAACTAATTAAACAAGGGAAATAGGAGTCTGCGGGGAGGGGTCGATCGATCGAGGTCTGGGGCTCGATCGATCGAACCTTCGATCGATCGAAGCTCTAGACTCGATCGATCGATCAAGCAGGTCTGCGAAAATTCTGCAGAAATGCAGTTACGGGTTCTACCAAATTTCTTCCTCCAAAACCATGTTTTTCCATTCTAAACGTCCCAAAAATCCTACTACTATCATTATAAAAATATACCAGATGTTTTCAACGTAAAGCATGTGTATATCTAACATTCAACATGGATAATTAACCCAAAATCCCATCTAATCATCAAGAACCCTAGAGTTTTTCTTAATCAGGGTTCTAATCTGTTTTTACCAGAAATTCCTTCTCATATATCATCAAAATTTTGTGGGTTATATTCCTCTACATGGCAAGGGTTCCAGAATTTCCATATAATCAATACTACATGCATTTTCCTAACACAAATTGGGTTTTCTTCCATAGTTTTCATCTCTAATCAATCCTAAATTAATATGAGATTGCACTAACGAAAATACGCAAGTTAAATACTTGCCTGGGATTTTCAGAAGTCTGGTTTGCAGATGAATCCGGTGTGGTTGCGTTCCCCTTCTCGCGATCTACGCGTTGGTGGCGGTGGCGGTGCAAACCGGTGACTTTTTGGCCTTGGATTGCCTTGGAGCTCTCTCCTCTCTTCTCCAATGGCCGTCACTTGTGTTCTGAATATTCTAACCCTAAAAACTAACCTAAATGGCTGATATAGGTTGCTGAATTTCGTGGGTTTAATTACCCAAAAAGGTGAAATTACTAAATTGCCCTCCCGGGGTACCAATTAGGCCTAAAAACACCCCGAGACCCAAAATAAACCCCCGGGTACACATTTCTGACTATCTCGACCCTTCCGGACGCGTTGGCACACTCAAAACGACCATACGAACAACTTATAAAATATTCACTTTTTATTTAACAAAATTAGTCCCGACGTGACACGGGCACGTCCCGACTTAATTTTTCGAAATTGTCATTTAATTCACTCATGACATTCAATATAACCAATATAGTATATTACTTTGCTCATTAGTAATATTCAACAAATTTCCCATAATTACTAACTCTCGTCACGTTAATAATTATAACATAATTAATTTCTGGATTTTTATTAGATTAAACATTCACGTTAAATTTTATAAATCCCCAAATTAATATAGCATAAAAATACGGGGTATTACAGATGTCATGAGGATATGCCCGGAATAGACCCAAATTTCTTATGTCACGAGCTCAACGTGAATAAAGAGATCAAGCCTGTGAAGCAGAGAAGAAGAGTATTCAGTCCCGAGAAGAATAAAGCCATACAGGAGGAGGTCGAGAAGCTCCAGAAAGCTTACTTTATTGAAGATGTTAAATATCCAGACTGGTTAGCAAATGTGGTGATGGTGAGGAAGAGGAACAACAAATGGATAATGTGTGTAGACTTCACCGACCTCAATAAAGTATGCCCAAAGGATCACTTTACGTTTCCCCGTATTGATCAACTAGTTGATGCTACCTCGGGACACGAGCTGCTGAGCTTCATGGATGCTTATTCTGGTTACAACCAGATTAAAATGAAACCTGAAGACAGGGAGAGTACTTCTTTCATTACCCCTAGGGGAACTTATTATTATAATGTTATGCCTTTTGGTTTGAAAATTACAGGTGCAACCTATCAGCGGCTGATGAACAAGGTGTTTGCTGAACAAATCAGTTGCAATATGGAAGTCTATGTTGACGATATGCTGACAAAGAGCCAGAAAGCTGTCGATCATCTAGTTGACTTAGGTCAGACCTTTGATCAATTGGATAAATATCAAATGAAGCTGAACCCGATGAAGTGCATATTTGGAGTACGAGAAGGCATGTTTCTTGGGTACATTGTCAATCAACAAGGCATTGAAGCAAATCCGGAAAAGATCAAAGCTCTATTAGGGCTGCGATCTCCAACGACGAAGAAAGAAGTGCAGAGTCTTATAGGACGAGTAGCAGCACTCAACAGATTTGTATCGCGAGCAACTGATAGATGTCTCCCATTCTTCAAAACGCTCCGAAAGACTTTTGAGTGGAATGATGAATATGAGAAGGCTTTTCAAGACTTGAAGAAATATCTGGGAGCACCTCCACTGTTGTCCAGGCTGGTAATGGTAGAAAAATTATACTTGTATCTGGCAGTATAAGAGAATGCAGTTAGCTCAGCATTGATCAGAGTGGAGAATGGAGTGCAAAAACCAATTTATTACACGAGTAAGTTCTTCCGAGGAGCAGAGATCAGATATCCAAAATTGGAAAAGTTGGCGTTGGCGCTGATTGAAGCGAGTAGAAGAATGAAGCCATACTTCCAGGCCCATACCATAGTCGTATATACCGATATGCCATTGAGGCAAGCTCTTCATAAACCAGAAAAGTCAGGGAGATTGATGTATTGGGAAATCGAACTCGGTGAATATGACATAGTTTATGAACCTAGATCATCGCTTAAAGGGCAGACAATAGTAGATTTTATAGCAGAATTCACCTATCCTGATACCCCCGAGGAGCAAAAGCTACTCATCGACTAACCTGTGGATGCTACAGGATCATCAATCTCAAGCCCATACCAACTCAGGTTAGTAAAAGGGCAAGTAGATGTCACAGAATCATTAAATTCGAACCCAGACCAATTAAAGTTGGTAAAAGGGTAAGAAAATATGATCGACGAACAACAAGAAAAATCTGGAGAGGGTGAAAGGAAGCAATAAATTTCCCATCGAGGAACTCTGTCAGATCAAAAATTTAAAGACGAGTTACCTATATGGAGTCTATATGTGGATGACTCATCTTGCACTACAGGCTATGGGATAGGGATCGTGTTGAAGAGTCCGGACGAGGTCGATATGGAATACGCCCTATGCTTCCAATTCAAAGCTTCCAATAATAAGGCTGAGTATGAGGCCATGATTGCAGGTCTTAGTTTAGCAAAAACTATGGAGGCACAACAGGTTATTATCTTCAGTGATTCTCAATTGATCGTAAATCAAATGTTGGGAACATATGCAGCCAAAGGAGAATTAATGATCAAGTATCATGAAAAGGTGATGGAGTTGGTATAAGAATTTATTACTGTTCAGCTGGTCAGAATACCAAGAATAGAGAATGCGAGAGCAGACACACTAGCCCGATTAACATCAGCCACTCGTACCGAGATACGAAGAACAATCCCAATTGAAGTATTGGTTAGTCAAAGCATAGATGAAGATCTGATGATGAATTTTATTTCCCTTGATTTAGGGCTATCTTGGATGGATCCCATCAGGGCATATATTGAGGAGGGAGAATTACCAATTGACAAGCTCGCAGCCAAGAAATTAAAGTATAAAGCTGCTCGTTATGTATTGACTAACGGTATTTTATATAGACGGGGAATTATGGCAGGTTTGCAAAGATGTGTACATCCCTCCGAGGTGAAAGACTTGATTGAAGAGATCCATGAAGGGTCTTATGGAGCCCATGTAGCAGGTCGGACACTTTTACAAAGGGTTATGACGCAAGGATACTACTGGCCAACGATGATGGCTGATTGTATAGCCTATGCCTAGAAATGTGACAAGTACCAGCGCTTCTCCTCCATCCGAAGAACTCCTCAAGCATTATTGACACCCATTACTTCCCCTTGGCCATTTGCCATGTGGGGAATTGACTTGGTTGGACCACTTCCGACGACCAGAGGAAGGTTTAAATATCTCATCGTCGCAGTGGATTATTTTACTAAGTGGGTAGAAGCCGAGCCTCTTATCGACATGACGTACGAGAAGGTATATCAATTTATTTGGAAAAATATCATCTGTAGATATGGTGTTCCCCATGCATTCATTACCGACCATGGAACGCAATTTGATAATGAGGAGTTCGCTGCCTATTGCCATCAGTCCAATATCTTGAAGATCCACTCGGTACCAGGTCATCCCCAAAGCAACGGACAGACTGAAGTGACAAACAGAACACTGCTACATGGCTTGAAGAAAAGACTAAGTGACGCAAAAGCAAACTGGATTAATGAGTTATAATCAGTATTGTGGGCTTATCGTACTACTCACCGAGCAGCAACTGGAGAGTCCCCATATATGCTGACATTTGGAAGTGAAGCTGTTATACCTGCCGAGTTGGGCCTCCCAACACATGGGGTACTGAATTTCAATTCCCCTTTCAGCGAGTTAATGAGAAGATTGGATTTGGACATGCTCGAGGAAGTTAGAGAAAAAGCAGCAATCAGAAGTGCTACTTACCAACAGCGAACAACTTTGTCCTACAATAAGAGGGTGAAGAAGTGCGACCTGAAAGAAGGAGACTGTGTGCTAAAGAAAGTGATTCAAAAGCACAACAAACTGGAGGCAAACTGGCATGGACCATACCGAGTTATAGAAGTTGTTTGACCAGGAACCTACCGAATAGCAACTTTAGAGGGGGAGGAGTTTAAGAATGTATGGAATGCAGAACACCTGCGCAAGTATTATCAGTGATGTAAACTCTCATGTAACGCAGTTCCATCAGTATGAATAAAATGACGATATTCTGCCAAATTCTCTCCTTTTATCGAAAATTTTCGGGGAATACTAGTGCTACACACTACTCAGACAAAAAATATTCCTAAAAATGCCAACTAAGGTTGGTTAGGAAGCAAAAATATTCCTAAAAATGCCAACTCAGGTTGGTTAGGAAGCAAAAATATTCCTAAAAATGCCAACTCAGGTTGGTTAGGAAGCAAATATATTCCTAAAAATGCTAACTCAGGATTGGTTAGGAAACAAAAATATTCCTAAAAATGCCAACTCAGGATCGGTTAGGAAACAAAAATATTCCTAAAAATGCCAACTTAGGTTGGTTAGGAAGCAAAAATATTCCTAAAAATGCCAACTAAGGTTGGTTAGGAAGCAAAAATATTATATTCCTAAAAATGCCAACTAAGGTTGGTTAGGAAGTAAATCTATTCCTAAAAATGCCAATTAAGGTTGGTTAGGAAGTAAATCTATTCCTAAAAATGCCAACTAAGGTTGGTTGGGAAGTAAAAATATTTTCCAAAAGTACCAAAGTTGGTCGGGAAGAAAACCCATTAACTGTAAGTTGGTCGGGAAGAAAAAATCTGCCGACCTTGGTTGGTCGGGGACATTTTATGAATATGTGAAGGTGATCGAATAAAATTTTCGATACTCGTAATATTTTAAATTACCACCAAGTTGGTCGAGAAACAAAACCTCGTTAATTTTGATTAGTCGTCAAATGATTACCACAAATTCAAGTTAGTCGACAATAAGTTTTAATCAACTATAGTTGGCCGACAAATTACATAATGTTGTTATCTTTTTAACAGATATACATATACATATATAAAGTGTTTTACAACCATAAGACAATGGCAATTAAGATTGCAAACAAAAATAAAAGTCTTTCATTAAATCCAAAAACAAAATACATTGAGAATGATATGTATACAAATTTATTATTACATAAAGATCCCTATTATATTGGTTTCTTCCCCTCTGCTTTTGAAACAGGTTCCTCTCCAGCAAGTGTATCATCCAAAGCATAAGGGGAATTTATAAAGTTAAGATCTTTAAGCATCCTGATATTCATCACAGATGGTCTATCGAGCAGGTGCTCGGGGCGAGATATCTCGGCATTAGAATGGAGATTGTAATCGCCGAGATATTTGGAAATCAAACACCGAGGGATGGCCCGAGCAGAGATCCAGTTCATGTCAATCTTGAATGGTGGCACTGGTAGGTCGAGCAGCCCAGGATTATGGTAATCCCACAGGTAATGACCCTGTTCCAGCTGCAGTACACCTAAGGCGTTCAACCACCCTTATTTGTAACCCTCATTATTTGCATTTTCGATACGATCATCCAAATGGTAGAGAGCCTCATTGTAGCCAGCCATCCAGAATTCTCTGGGCTGCTTGTGGAATTGATATGTCAATATTTCCAGTTACTCATGAAGATTTTTTGCAAAGAGTTCCTTATTCTCCAAGGCAGACTTCTGGGAAGAGAGTTGCTCCTCGAGATTCATGATCTTCTTAGACATTTCAGCCAATGCCTGGTTCTTTGGCATCAATTGGAAGGCCTGATTCTCTAAAGCCGATTGGGTTCTCTGTTCTTCGATAGTAATCCGAGCAGCTCTTGCTCGTCCCCGAGCAGAGGTAAACGGACCAATTTTTTTCAAGGTCTCCAATTCATCTTGAAGATTGGCATTTTCGACCTCCAAGAAAGAAAATCCCTCATCATTCATAGGGACTAAAGCATCTGAGGTAGAAGCAACCGATTTCAACTGGGAAACTTCCCTTTGCAGGTTATTATTTTCTTGCTCCAACAACTCAGCTATTTGCCTGTGCTCCTCAACCTCAGTTTTCAAAGTTCTCTCTCTCACTTCATAAGCAGAAACATTTTATCGTATCCTTTATCAGCATTCAGTTGTTGATATTTCTTCTCGTATCCCTCGTGCAAAAGTGCAGTAGATTCCTTATATTGTTGTTGAATCTCTTTAAGAGTACCCTGGAGGTCTTCAATCATATCATAGTATGCTACGTTATTAGCTACTGCACAGTCGAGCAGGCACTTCAAATACTGGTATGCTTCAATTGCTTGCTCTGAAGCACCTTGGCCGAGGATGTCAACAATTTGTGCTGCACTCATATCTGTATGACCAACTTGGAAGTACTCATTGCATTGCCTCAATAATTTTGTATCGTGAACAGATAATAATTCCATCCTGGCCATAAACTAGTAAAGGAAGAAAAAGCAAGAATCAATAAGGATTAAGAGGAAGAAAGACAACAGTACGAACAGGCAAAACTTCGAATTTTATTATTATTATAAAGGAGAAGTACAAAATTCAGAGTTACATTTGATAAAGAAAAGCAAACACAGAGAAAAATCTGAACAACTCTATACCTTTTCCTTATCTCCTAAAATTTTCTCGGGAGGCTGGGACGAGGAAGTAGGTTGCTCGGGGTGAACAGATGGTTGCTCAGAAAGCACTGGAGGTTGCTCGGATGAAGTAATAGGTAGTTAAAGTTACTCGTTGGTGGATTGGATAGCTGGGGGGTGAGAAGTTTGATCTCCCATCACCATGGAAGATTCCTCAGAGGTAGCTTCGTCCTCTTCTTCTTCTTCTTCTTCTTCAGGATTTGGAGGGGGGCTCGGGATGTGTCTCTGGAACAAGTAAGAATTTTCATCGACCTTCATTTCTTGCAACGCAGCGAGCCAACCATCCCTAAAGTATTTGTGGCTACCATATTCCACATGCGACATCATGGCAGCCAAACCTTTGTTCCACCCCTTATCCCAGCCGACGCTGAAAGACTTCTTCATAGCCAACTTTCTTTTCGCTTTCTCTGAGGAAATCTTCTCGAATAGAAGTTCCTCGGCAGCCTTCAACTTATTCTCAGTTTCCTCCTTCTGACGACTTACTTTACGAAGTTGGATTAATTCTTCCTCAGTAACCTTGAGCTTATTCTCAAGCTCCCCAGCATTTTTGAGCTTCTCGTCAAGCTCTTTATTTTTCTCTTCTAAATCTTTTATTCTCTTCTCCAATGCTTTGGAGGCTTCAACAGATTGGTTCCTCTCCTGCTCGGTGGAATCAAGTTTCTTCTCCCAGGCAGCCTTATCATCATCATATTTCTGACGAGAATCCTTCAGAGACCGCGTCAGGCCCACCAAAGCTGCCTCCACATCAGACGAGGAGCTTGAAGCTTTAATAGCTTCATCTTTCTTTAGAATTGTGTTAAAACAGGTCACCAACTGGGAAAATAAAATGATATCAAGTTAGTGCACAGATGTAACAAGGGAAAAATGAAAAAGAGGACAACAATACTTACAGAAGCAATGTGACGAGCAGCTAATGTGGTGACCATGTCCCGAGAAAGGTTTTCTTCAATACCTTGGATCTCGGGAATGATCCAAGTCTTCACCGAGCTCATGGCAGAACTCGGGGCAACAAAAGTGGGAACACCACTTCCAGTACTAGAGGATTGAGAGATGGATTCAGCCAAATTGACAGATGAACTTTTCTTCAACCTCCTCAGAGGAGCATCAACATTCTCGACTAACGATGTAGTCTTAGTCGGAGAGATTACAATCACCTCGCTTGGAGCAACAGCCTTGCTCAGGGCCACTGAGGGCTTCTCGGCAACCTTCATAGGAACAGTCGAAGGAGGTGAATCAATTTTCTTTATCCCTTTTCCTGGGACACCAATCTTACTCTTCTTTGCCCCTCCAGCACCAGAGGCATATTTTTCAAAGAGAGTAGGAGGTCTTCTTTTCTTCATCCTTTCACTCAAAGGAATATGTGACTCGGGTGAAGAACTTGTAGAAGCTGGTATTGGTTCTGCGTCGCTTACAACCGGACGAGCAGTGAAGGATGAGGTGTAACTTTTATACTGCAGCAAATACGAAGTTGACCTAATATGCTCGTCGGCAACAGTCTGATGCAAGCTCCAGATATGTTTCAAATGCTTTATGTTAACTTCTGTTTCTTTTGGAGATTTTCTTTTGCTGTCAACTGCAAATCAATGAACATGAAAATATCAGTGACACATTTTATCAAATACAAAGAAAGCATAATTTCAAAAATAAAATGAAATAAAAATAACCTATCCCATTGCCATAGGGAGGGCATCTGGGACCCTGATACACTTCATCTCCAGTTAAAGTAGCATGTTGATAATTTTTTATAACAACCCCGTGCTCGAAATAGTCCCTATTGGCATCTGGGAGATTGACTACTAGAGCCCTATTTAAAAACCTAGTTTTCAAATAAAATGTATTGTCACCAACGGCCCATCTATAACAAAATATAATTTCTGGAATTTCTATACGAGATCCATGAATTTGATTTAATCTATGAACCCCGTTAACTATTCTCCATGTATTGGGGGCTATTCTTGCAGGAACAACGTCAAAATACTGACATAATTTCAGACTTAAAGGATTTGGGGGAAAGGAGAAACCACATTCAACAATAAAGAGACCGGAGAACCAATGTCCCTCAGCCAAACGAAAATAATCCGGAGGTTCGGAAAGTTCCTCCAGAACAACCCATGAAGGGATAGAGAAATCAGAACTAAATTTATCCAGAGACTCAACAGGGTAAACCATGATGAATAAAGGAAATAAAGAAGAGGAAATAAAATCTTACAGAAAAAAGATGAATCTGTTGACAACGAACGATGAAAAGGATGAACGCACAAGAGAGAAAGACAATGGAAAACTCAAAGATACGAATTTGAAAAAGTAGAAGACGATGAGATTGTCTGCAACGCTTAAATACCTTACCTTGGGAAATGGTAAAGATAATGATTACAAAAAGAGACGGTTACGCTATCGGCGGCTAAAAAGACAAAAAAGGCGCGGGAACCGAAGCGGTTATAAAAATTCAAAAAGTTCGATTCTACGAATTTTGAAGGAGAAATAAATACAAAAGAAAATACTCCTAAAAATCAGGAAGACCATTTAAAATCGCCATATTTCGAGAAAGAATGTTCCACACTCCTCAAATTTTGAGCTGTGAAACATTGGGGGCTTCTGTTGATACCAAATTTAACCTGCTGACATGGATCAACTAGATAAAGACACGTGGCAATCTGCATGGCAATAACAAGAGCTCTTCGAGGAACCATACTACAATGAGGAACTCTACTTCCCCGACCAACTCAGACTCTCCGACTAACAAGAGCTCTCCGAGGAAGATTATTACTCTGAGCAACTCATGGTTGGCGAGTTACTTAGGCGGTCCGAGCAGCTTTGGCGGTACGAGCTGCACCTCGATCAAAGCATTTATTATTAGACAATTAAGAGGATTAAATACGCATTAAATGCTGATTATCATCATACGGATGTATACGTTACTTGAGCAGCTATGTATTACTCATTCACATGTACAGCCTGATGGCTATAAATAGGGGTGTTCAAAAAACCGACTGGATCGACGGACCGAACCGAACCGAGCCGAACCGACCTTTTTTTTTGGTCTTTTTTCTTAATCGGTTCGGTCTCGGTTTATTTTTTGGGTGGACCGACCTAGTCGGTCCGGTCCATGGTTTACAGTTTCAAAAACCCTGTTAGGACCGACCCGAACCGACTGTATATAAAATAATATATTTTTACATATATATGTATATATATAAGATAAATAAATAGTAAAAGTATATATTTCAATATTTGATTAGTTTAAATTATAGTTTAATCCAATAGTAGGTTTGTTTTAATCACAAATTTTGATATTTTTTAGTTTTTAATGTTTGAAAAAAAGTAGACTCGGGTATATTTGTATTATTATAAATGATGTAATTTATTAATGTGAGGACCGACGGGTTAGACCGGACTGACCCTATAAAAAACCGAACTGACTAGGGTCGGTTAACCGACATTATCGGTCCGGTCTCGGTCCATTTTTTTAGAATGACCGACCAAGTTGGTCCGGTCCAAAAAAAACCTTCAAACCGAACCGGACCGGACCGCGAACACCCCTAGCTATAAATACCTTGTATCGTCCTCATTGAAGGGTACAGGAATTTCTTGACAAAACTTGTAATTGAGAATTCCCAAACAGTCATCAATAACAGAAACAGTGGACGTAGGCCATTCTTATAAGGCCGAACCACTTTAAAATATTTTGTCATTATTATTTTTATCTGTGATTAAATAATTAGAGAGATAGTCTAATTTTTTACATCAACAACGACCAAGTCAAGAATAACATGTTCACACTTTGGTTGATCTATAAAACCAAATAAAGGACTTTGTTAATGTTGTTACTCTGCACGCGCTGTGCAACTGGGCTATTATACTTCCAGGACCAAAGCATACACATCTGTTGAATCCATGATCAATTCTACAAACTTTGTCACTGCCCATGACCAATTCTATAAACTTTGTCACTCCCTAGTAGGTTGGTGTGATAGATATTGCAGATGGGGGATAATCCTTAGTTATTGCTGTCCATCTAATAGACCCCCCTTCAACACAACAGACTTTAATGAAGTTTCCCATATAGGTAATTTCCATAAGGCTCAGACTCCGCCGTGACCCGCGAGCTATTCTGACGTTGAGCACACTAAAGTTACTTCTTCTTGGATTTCAATTCCATAAAATGAAATATGATTAACTCGTACCCTTCTTTTTGAAAGAAGGGACGTTTCCAATTTTATCGATGCTTGAAATGATTTAGTCTTCTCTTTTTTTCTTCCTTTTTAGTTTTCCCCCACTCAGTCGATCTGTCTGTGGTGTATCCAGTAAGCTCTTTAGGTATTCATCTCTAGAGCCCGATCAGATTCTTCAATCCTTCATACACATTCCATCTCAATCCTTTTTTTTTTCAAATCTATATTGCGAGTTTACAACTTTGATTGGTCTTATACTCCCATATAATAAATGGATGGTCTCCCATAGACAATCATTTTTATCAAATCATCTACTTGTTTATGATCTAAATCCAAAGTTTTAAATACCTTGGGATACTATTTTTTTTTTGTAGAGAATGGGGGTAAGCTAAGGCGACCCATTCATTATAGAACTTCATCAAATTCTTGCTCTCCTCTCTTTCGAACTTATTAAGTAAATTCATGTACTTTTTCCAAGTCAATACGATTGAATATATGCGTACCTACAATTAGCGTTAAGGAATCTCTACCATATAAGTGGTGTGGAAGTGGCTTGACAACCAGTTGGTGCATATGGTTGCGTAACCTCTCATGTCCACCTATAGCTTTGTATTGGGAGCGGGATCTGCGATACCTTTGTATAAGGAAATTTGTCGCGACTTCCCTAATAGCTATAACTTTTGATGAAATGACGAGATTTTGTTTACGAAAAACATGCATCAAAATGAGGTGACGGGTTTGAATCCCCCATATGTCTATGGGTGGAGATTATTGTGCATACGCATTCCATTAATGACCCTTAGGAACTCACTTCCACGTAAGCGGTATCAAAGTATCTTGATAGCTTGAGATATTGGCTCATATGGGTGCATGGCCTCTCATTTCCATGCATCCCTTAGTATGGGGTCAACACTGCCTTTATATAAGGAAACAAAGTTTCGACTTTGGTGCGATGGTAAGCTCTTGATCCTAAAAACAAATCATTATGAACCCAAATGTTTTTATATTAATATTTAGTTGATTTTGATGGAAATAATTCAATTATTTCATTTGTCTATTTACCCATATTTCCTCTATGTGTATTTGAGTTCAAGGATATCAAATATTATCTCAAGAAATACGCAATCAAGTTAAAGGATCAAGATAAGATCAAAGACTTGAAGAGGATACCAAAGAGATTGGATGCAAGGAAATCAAACACTCACCAATGATTATCAAGAACCAACCTCAAAATCTCCATTAAACTTGAGTTAAGAATTAAGACACTTCAACATTACCAAAGACTACAATAATTAAGTTTTTATATAATAAAACTAGAACCCCTTTTTTGGTCATATAAAATGATTCTAAAATTATAGTGAATGTATAATTTCCAAAAAGTTAAAGATCTTATTTGTTCTCTTCTACATTATAAAAATATACCACACACTTTCTAGATGCCTACATCTTAATTCAGATGTCTATATTAGAAAACCCATAAATCCAAACACCAACATTATAAATACAAGTTCCAACATTTTGAAACATTGAATCCACACAAATACTTTAATATTCGAAGTGCCTACATGTCATCAATTTTTGAAAAAAATAACATGTTTTGCGTTTTATATTCACCTAAACTAATTTTCCCAAATGACTATATTTCATTTCGGGAGTATAAATACATATAGTTTTATTCAAAACTCATCTTTGACACATTCGATGCTTATCTAACCCGTTTCTATCACGATTTAAAAGATTATGATTCTCATCAAAGATCAATTACATTTGATTTAGATTCTTTAAATTTAATGAGAGTTAATTATTAGAGAGAAATTCTTTATTTGTATTTTTTGTAAACCTTTAGATCAAAGATCTTGTACTTCATCTATATAATTATTTCATCAAATTGTCCACTTTGCCCTTATACAAATGCGCATAAATTAAATCTAATCCTTGAGATTGATAATGGAATGAATTATGGGCCGACCTACCATAGGAAACTTCATGGAAGTATGGTCTTATACCCCTTATCATGCACCTCATCTTCCTATTCCTTATCATCATCTATGACCACATTGAGGTGGTTAACCCTACATGAAGAAATGCCCTCTTTTCGCAGATCCTTAATAAATCTGATATGGCGAGCTCAGATCTCAATTGGGGTTGGGTTTGCGTGATGCTTGGGCGTAACTCCAGGGTTTTTAAGTCACTTTGGAGGTTCTTATAGGCTGTTCACGATGAGGAATATGGTTATAACAACAATTAGTCCACACTCTCTCGTCACTTTTTCAGGTAAAGGCATCTTATTAGCAAGCAACACATCTGTGCCTCTCTGCAAAAGTAACTAATTTCTTGTAATCCTGGCAACATGTCAAGGAATCATTTTGGATCGCACACAACATACATATATTCTATATTCCTCATTGATAATACATCATTAATTAGTGTAGCTTATTTCTGTTGGAGATTTTTAAAATAAGAGAGTAAGAGTTTTTTGGGTGTAAAAGCCTTAAGAGCTTGTCCCACATTGGAAGTGTGAGGAAGAGGTGGGAAGCTAACCCAAATATAAAAGGGTATAGTGTCCCACATTGGAAAATGTACAAAGCTAAGTGTCACCACTAAGCTATAAAAGGGGTGGGCAACCTTTGAGTCCCACATTGGAAAAATGTTAAGAATTTGTACACTTAATAAGTACAAATGGAAGATGAAGAGTTAATTCATCTAACATTTAAGAGGCTATTCAAGAGACCTCAATACGGTGCGAAGCACCGTACGCATATGCACACGCACACGCGCGCGCGCGCGCGCGCGTGCGGGTGCGGGGCAGTGGGCTGTAGAGGCGCTAGTGGCGCACTTTGCACTTGTGCGGGTGCGGGGCAGTGGGCTGTAGAGGCGCTAGTGGCGCACTTTGCACTTCGCACGCCGCGTGTCCGCAGTGGTAGCGGGTTGCCGGGATTCATCCGGGTCGGATCGCGGTAGCTCGGGCGCGGTCACTTTTTTGGTTGACCCGTGCAAAATCGATTCGGTAGTATTATACCTGTTCGGAATGGACTTAAGACTGTTGGCAATTAACAGTCATACCTGTTCGGAAATGACTTAATTCAACAGTCATGACTCTTGAAGACAAAGCCTTTCATTTTCTATAAATAAAGGCTGCCTAAAAACGGAATTACATTGATAACAAAAACCAGTTTCAGATTTCCATACCCTGCTATTACTCTCTTACAGTTTTCAGGAGATATAAATTCTCTTATTCTGTTTTGTGCACATAAATAGAATAAGAACTTGATTGACTGTTCTTCGCTGCTACATCCAAGGGCTGTCTTCAAATATACAAGTTGCAGACAGTGCAATTGCTTCATTGTATCTTGAGTACGGATTTGCTGATTCCCGTTTGTATACCGAAATTCTTCGTGTGGGGCAAATACTGTATTTAGGAAAGTGACATCACGCCTTGAAGTTTTATAGTGACTATTCAGAAGTTATATTGTTGTATTGAAGTTGACATTTTGAGATATATAAAGAGTTCCATTTCTGTATTTGCATTCATAATTTCCAACAATTTCAAGAGAACATAATTGAATTTCCATAGACGACACAAACTAATGATGCCAATTTTTTAGAAAGAAATCAATAAGGGGATTAACACACAAT
Organism: Sambucus nigra; assembly: GCA_949130495.1. NCBI lineage: Eukaryota > Viridiplantae > Streptophyta > Magnoliopsida > Dipsacales > Adoxaceae > Sambucus > Sambucus nigra. Next base: position 585,282,890 of record OX422209.1, read on the forward strand.
ATTTAAAGTGGTTTGGCTAGAGAATGACCTACGTCCACTTTGGTGATAAGGGTGTATTAACTATATCAATATAAGTTTACAACGGTGTACCAATCTTTCACTGGTCAATCCACAAGTCGAGTTCTACCGATAAGAGAATGGATAGAGTATTGGTGTATATAAAAAATACAGGTGCAATAGGTTCATGACTTAAGTTAATATATCATTTTCTACAAAAGAGTTTTATAAAGGCTCTATGTGGTCCAATGAGGCAGTTGAAATGATCCTGACTATTGGAAGCTATTCTATACCCTGGTCTATAATCTAATAACCTGATGCAAATCTTAGCATAATTAGTATGTGGAGTTAAGGGGTCCTATTCTCTTCCAACTATAAAATCTTTTGTACAACCGGGCTTACCAAGCAGTCATCTTTGTGCCTATCGAGCTTATAGGGAGGCGGTCCAATCTCAATTCCCATTAGTTCCTCTAGGTCAAGCTTCACTTGCTTTGAAATGGCAAGGTATTTCTAATCCCGTTTACTTATACTTCAAGCTTAGTTAAATTTGTGAATACTCACGAAATTTTTTGGGCAAGCAGTCTCATTTAGCAAAATTTTGCTTTCATTACCCCCCCCCCCCACACGAGAGTTTTTTATTGGGGCTGCTCAGTATGTCTTTAATTAACTCGCAAGTTCCTTATTCTATATTAAGAAATGCATATCATTCTGACACATATTAATCCTAATATCTAGATTAAAGTTGTACTTCTCCAACTATAGGGATAAAGATAATATCCAAAAGTAAGCTACTTGAATGTCGCCTTCACCCTTATAGTCACTCTCCCTCTCCTTGGGAGTCTCTTGGTCGGGATTTGTTTTTTTCTCACTCTTGGTGTCATTTCTAATAAGAGGTTATTGAGGAACTTGGATATGTTCCTTCTCCAAGAAGACATGATCCTCCTACTTAAGTTGGGTATGCTGTGCGACCAAGTTCGACATTGTACTATTACACTACCTTTCTCACCCGTGGAGATATATTCATTGCTATTAAGTGACTATCTATAAAAATGACAAAATTGCATTCGACAAGTGATGAGTCATTTGATTTCGAATCACTATCATTAAGTGTAAAATTCGATGTTTTCTTTGTTTTTCCCTTGTGTAATATCTAGTGGGACAATAGGACACCTTATGACCTAAACCTTGACATCTATACCATTTACCTCACTCATAATTCCAATTATTCCCATCTCGAGAACTCCATTATTTATCTACCCTATAGTCCTATCTTCTTATTAAATTTGGAAAAATATTTGTTAAACTTGAGCCATTTTTTGAATTTCTATCCAACAAAGGAAACTCATTATCATCGGTCTCAAACTCATCATTTGAATTGCAGAAATAATTCTCACGAGAATTCAAAATAATTACCCCCTCCTTATTTTCTAGGAGACACTTATTAAGTTTGTAGGTTTGTAGGGCTCAAACAAATTCCTCTACATTGTAAAGTGAATGATGCTTAAACTTTATATAGCTCTTATTTAGTAGTGGCAAAATGTGGCCCAAATAATAAAACAATCCATATTAGTCCACTCATCTAAATATGGGGCCCATATTTAAAAGCTATAAGTTAAATATGGGCCCCATATTCCAAAGCTATGAGTTAAATATGGGCTCATATTTGAAAGATAGGAATCAAATATAGAGCCCAATTTTAAAAGATACAAATCGAATATAATACTCATTTTTAAAAGTTGTGAGTAAAATATGAATTTTTTTATATATACTTCGAATTGTAATGCTTATTTTAGTAGAAAAATAATGGGTTGCCCAACTCATATTTGGCCCAGCCCACATTTAACCCAACCCATATTTGGTCCAACCCACATTTAGCCCAACTCATATTTGACCCGCCCAAATTACGCCCAGCCCATAATTTTGCCAGTGCTACTCTTATTTTTATTTCAAAATATTTTAGGCATGGATCATAATTTTTTATTATAATTATAGTCTCTAAAGAATGACTATCACTCTTGTCGATGTATATAGGTTGTTAAAACAACTATTCTTCACATTAACGAGACTATAATTGGAATATGTCCATCTCTCATGTCGGCATAGGTAGGTTATTAAAACAACCGTTGTTTTATTAGTGAGACGAGGATACAAATATGATTATCTCTCACGCCGATGTAGCCAGGTTTTTGAAATAACCATCATTCACATCAGTGAGACTATGATCAAAGGAAGGTGGCTATCCATGGATAGAATGCCTAGGGATAACATTACAAATGTTATGATATGTTTTTGGATGAATACTAGGGATGCAAAAGATTTCAGATGAAGCTCGGGACTAAAGATGTGTATGGTTGAAGTTCGGGGCTGAAGATGCATATAGAGGAAGGTTGGAGCTAAATATGGGGTGAATGAAACTTAGAGTTGAATACATATGCGATTGAATCTTGGGGATGAATATGCATGTGGATGAATCTCGAGGTTGCAAATGAATGTGGATGAATCTCGGAGAGGAATAAAAATTATGATGAAAACTTAGGGCTTAGTATGGAAGCTTGTGGCTGAAGATAAAAGATTAAGGATGAAAGCACATACCTAATATTAGAGCTTCGAGATGAAGGATCGAGGCTTAGGATGAAAATTTGGGGATTATAATAGAATCTAAGGGATCAATACAAACATATGGGGCGGCTTATGATGAAATCTTTAAACTCTGGGCTTCAGATAATAATTATAAGGAAGCTTGGGTCCTAACTTTTAAATTTAAAAAATATCTAGGCTTAAATTGATAATTTTGAGGATTCTTGGGGATTAAAATGTAATATTTAAAGAATATCTAGGATAAAAGATGATTTTTGTAAATTCATAAGGGACAAGATGAGAATTGGAGAATTCATTCAATCCAAGGAGGGATTTTGAATGATTAATTGAGTGCGCAATTTTAATTTGAGTGAGAAAATTAGGGAATCAATTCGACCTAGGTGATGATATAATCTATTAAACTTGAATGGGTGAGATGATCATAAATAATCCATTCGATTTAGGAAAGGTTAGAAAACTTATTCAATTAAGAGAGGAGTCTAGGGAATCTAGAGGTGCAATATTCTTATAGAATCTAATTGATTTAGGTAAGTCTTCAGAATATATTTAATCTAGTGAGGATCCTAAGGAAACTATTTGGTATAGAAACTATTTGCTATACAAAAATGATGCAATTTTCCACTCGTTTGATGAAATTGGGTTTGCTATGGCTGAATAAATGTGTGTGAATGGGGATATTCATGAAAGATTTAGTTTTAAAAGTTGGATTTTATTGCTTGCTTCATTAGTATTGTGGTTGTTAGAATTGATGTGGGGAAAATGAATGTATGTTTTGATATTATATTAGACTTGACTTGTTTTTGATGTGAATAAGGAACTTTTTCATCATTTTTGTAATTTTTAGTATTTCTTTTATTTTTAATATTCATTGTATTTTTCCTTTTGTTTAGTATTTAGAGGAGGGAAGGTTAATTGGCATTTAAGGTCATAATTATAATTAGATTATTAGTTTAGAGGCCAAGCAGCCTCCTTCATATAAATACTCTTTTGTAGCCTCATTTGAGGCATTTTTTCATTTTGAGATATTGAGAAAGTTTAGAGAGATTTATCTTTTCTTGCTCCCATTTGAAGTCATTTACGTCAATTGGAATCAGAGCAAAGTCTCTCCACCGGTTGTTGTTGTAAAATAAAAACTCGTAAACAATGTCACGTAGGTCCAAGAAAGATGAACACCTACGCATCAAATCATGGAAGCCCTGAACGAATTGAAGGTCCGAATGGATGAGATTGATACATGAAATCCACCACCAACAACCACCACGGATCACTCCCACACAATTATGATAATATCTCAAAACCCTAACCCTAATTCACCCTAATTCAACCCATTCTACACCCCTACCACAACAAAACCCTAATTTGGCAAGCCCTAACCCCAATTTCAATCACGAAAGCATCACCATCGAGGATGAAGATCCACCACCACAACCCGTTGGCCGAAATACCTCACCCCCCCAAATCTTCAACCCAAACCAAAACAGCACACCCACCCATCAAAAACCAAAATCGCCCCAAACCGGACCCAAGAACAACTCGCCCTCTCACCTGACGGAACCCCAACCCATCGAAAATAAAAATCCAGCCACCGATTACCTTCTTGGAAACCGAACAACCCAATTCAGGCCCGAACGCAATCGAACCAGTCTCGGGGTGCATCTAACAAGCCCACTGCTTTGGTCCGAGATCTTTGTCGCTTGGACAACCCTATCGAGGGTCGTCCACCCCTTTCCGGGTCATCCCGACACTTTTCTAGCGATTCCTACTCCAATATTATGTCCAAATGGCACCTTCCATGACCATAACGTACTCTTCGACTATTTTCAAGATGATCTGTGACATTCGGTATGCCAAGGGTTCAACTTCAACTCATCCATACTCAAAGGTAACAATTTTGGTCACAAATGAGTCCTATATTCATCTTAACCCAAATCTTGAACAAAAAACCCTAGAATTTCAATCTTCACACATTCCTAGTACCCTCATCCTCCATAATTCATCCACACCACCCACATACCCTCCTCCACCACCCCAAATATCAACACACCATCATATACCCTCATACACCTTCCTTCATCCCGAATTATTGTTTCTTCACACTCACCATCACAAAACTCTCACACCTACCCCACATGACCACCTCTTACCTCCTATCTCTATTTACCCTCACCATCACCCATAAAAAACCTCGAACCTCCCCATTTTCCCTCCATAACCCGACTCTATCCGTTACCACACACCGTCACCCACCCCATTTTACCTTCTCCACACTTTCGCCCCCACCTATTTTCCACACTTCACCATCACCCAACACATGTTCCCCACCATCATTCTACATGGGATGCCCGTTCCTTTCATTCCGCACTCGTTGACTCCCACGAGAGGTATAGGAGTGGATTAATCTACCCCCACATAATTTCCCCCTTCACCCCGACACCACTCCGCTCCAGAGTTTGATCCACCACCTCCTACTACATGGCGCATTGATGTTTCTCCTTTTGACTTTCTGGGCCCGAAGGTTACTCCTACGTCTCTCTCTCCGAGTGCCATTACTTTTTTTGTTATCAAAAGGGGCACCAAATGAACCACTATCCCTACTACCAGTTGTTGGTCCCAGCACCGCCTCCTTCTCCACCACGAGAAACCATTCCACCTCATACTCCCCCTCCACCCACTACTTTACCACCACCACCACCACCACTAGATCTTGATCTTCCTCATCCACCGCTTCGGATACGACCATAGAAAGCATTACTTCCCGAGCCTCCACCAAGCGATGATGACCTAAATGAGGATGCCCTGGACCTACATGGTGGTGATGCCATTACACAATTGGCTCTTCATATACTGTCGAGGAGCATGCAGGGTGACATTCGGGTAGATATCTCGATGTTTGACAGCCACCTACATCTCGATGTCGTTGTTGATTGTCTTACTGCCATGGAGTGGATATTTTAGTATAAGCGACTAACAGGTCATCGATGTGTCTTGCTAGTGGCCACTAAATTTCAGGGCTACGTGAGTGTCTGGTGGAATGACTTGGAGTAACTCCGTGTTCTTGAGGTCCAACCTCTTATAAGGACTTAGGAAGAGCTTCGTGCACAGTTGATGACTACTTTTGTTCTCGCCACCTGCGAGCGCGATCTCTTTTTATGAGTCCAGTCTCTTCGGCAGGACACTGCAGTCTTGGACCACACCGAGTGCTTCCTGCTTCTTTGTACTCGTGCTCGTCTGGGTGAGAGCGAGGAATTGAGGATCAGTCGATATATTCACAGCCTTCAGAGATATATTCAACGTGATCTTACTTCATGAGATTTCACCTCCTTTGCCAACGCAGTGGAGTACGCCACTAAAGTCGAGTCCTTCCATCTGTCTACTCCTCCTCCCCATGGCCACTCCACAATATCTCCTCCATCACCAGTGACTTCTTCTCCCTTCATGACTCCGCCTACTGAAGCTACTCTTACTCTCATGGTTGCTCCTCCTACACTCACTCTGCCCGTAACATTAAAATGTTACGACTGTTGGGTGATTGGTTATAGAGCCTTAGATTACTTCCTTCCCCGCCATCGTGTTCTCTTAGCATTGGGCGATCCTGAGTATCTTGAGGAGACACCAAAGATTCCACCCCAGCCTGCTCTTATTATTATCCACGATGGTGACACTGAAGGCCTTTCCCTCTGAGTTCGAGGACGAACTCTTTCGGGGGGAGGGGAGAGTGATGTGAATAAGGACCTTTTTCGTCTTTTTTGTCATTTTTAGTATTTCTTCTATTTTTAGTATTCAATGTATTTTTCCTTTTGTTTAGTATTTAGAGGAGGGAAGGTTAATTGGCATTTAAGGGCATAATTATAATTAGATTCTTAGCTTAGAGGCCAAGCAACCTCCTTCCTATAAATACTCTTTTGTAGCCTCATTTGAGTCATTCTTCCACTTTTAGATATTGAGATTTGAGAGAGTTTAGAGAGATTTATCTTTTCTTGCTCCCATTTGACGTGATTTATGTCTGTTTCGATCTGGAATATAGGGATCTTTTGTATCTAAGACATTAGGGGATCAAAGTAATGTCGGTCAGGACTTATTTCCTCTTACATTATGGTAGGTGCAAAGTTTTACTTGAGGCTAAGGCTTAAGGGAATTTATGATCATCTTGTTATGTTATGATTGGATTTAGAGAGATAATGTCATGAAAGTATTTCCTTGGAATGATGGAGAGTGCATGTATCCATCTCATTATTTAATTTCATTGTTACTACTAACTATAGAGGGTCAGATGATACCTTTTATCTTCTTTACCATTGAGATGCCTTTTGGTTAAGAAATCTAAGAATTACCTTCAGGTAAGTGAGAGGTTTGTTAATGGATTTTCGATATTAAAGTTGATGTGTTCAAATTTAATGAATAGATGATTGAGTAGGGTAGCTATAGTATTGCCATGATTATAAGCTCATGAAGGAATTATGATATAGTGATATGTGCAACAATGATGAAATTTTAAAGTCATATTAATTAAATGTATCCAAATTTTTTTTCTTTCAGGGACTTATTTGAATCAACATTTGTGTTTATTGCTAGCTGAGCTTAGATAAAATATTTACTAACTTATCAAATATAAATAAGTCACAATTTTTCAGCCAAAGCTATGAAATGAATAGAAGACTAACTGATGGGGATCATTGTCTAGTCCTTTGCACGTTCAAGTTTTACCTTTGCGCCTTTGGATGAGGTCGTTCATAATGTTGTTGACTTATTTTTTTGAGAAGAACTAGTTGCTAAATATGTGATAGAGAGGGGATAAAGTATTTTCCCCTAACTTTTTCTTTTATTTAATATTTATAGGTTTTTGACCTAAATGGATTTTTTAGGGAATATAATGGTGACTTTGGCAACATGGTTGTAGATTGCTTTGTGTATAGTACAAGACTGATGAGATGACAATATGATGACTTATGTGCACTTATGACATGGAGTTGATGTTCCAACTATAATTGGGGAATGTTCCCTATTGCGATCGAGAGTTACTTTGTTTTCGGCACTCGAATAAGTGGTCTAAATCTTTGGATCACCTTTGGGTCAATTGGGTAAAAATAAATTGTAAACTATGCATTGTGGTCATACTGAACCCTATTATGGGTTGCCTTCATATTTCGTAAGGGGAATCAATTCATATTTATTTCAAGTGAGTATGCAAATATGGGTTTGGTGTTGTCTTAGGGTAATATGGCATGGAGTTTTATTTGACCACAAGTCCTTGTCAGTTTTCTCTCCACAAAGAATTGGTTAGGGTTATTCGACGTATGTATGCAATTTAATGATGTAGTCCCTGCCTTTTTGTCGTTAACTGAATTTGTTTCACAAAACACATATTGTTATCTGAATGTTGGTATTAATTAAATTCCAACTATCTAGGAGTGATTTTTAACACCCCGCGTCTTTTGGCATTGAAGCTGGACAAGCCCCACTGGCAACCGATGCCGAACGTTAATATTAAATACTATTCTTAGCATGTGACATAAATATGAGATAGTTTTAAACTTTTTCCACAAGATATGAATTGAAATAATCTAACGAATATAAAACATCCACCACGATAAAAATCCATCACCATGCTAAAACTCCAATAAAATATCAAACTCCAAAGTAATGATACTCAAATGAAATTGATCCAACTATAAAATATCCAACTGAAAACAGTAAACAACTGTGGAATTGAATGACCCACAAAAATTCATAAATACTATCTCATTTTATATACGAATGGAAAGGAAAACTAAACTACTAAAGCAATAACGTAGACTCCATCTGCAAGTTCGCAAATCTCCAAATACTATGCAGCCACCCAATAACGTTATTTGAAATTATTAGTCAGCGTAGTGGGGTAGAGCCCACCGCAGGAATACCAACTCCTCCTCCCAAATAGGATCCGTGAATCTAGTCATCAGCATTATAAGATATGAAAACCACAATAGAGCATTTTAAATTAACGAGTAGTATAATAAGATATGTGTAAAGAAAATAATACCAACTATCCACATAAACTAAGCCACCCCACTACCCAAGTACAATTATATTTATTTCAACATTTGATTATATCATTATCCTTTAACTTAATTAATTCAATTATCTTATCTATTTTATTCATCTTATTAAAGGACCATCATTATAGCAAGTCAACCTTTCTATTGAACCTGTACATACTCATGACGCGCATACCATCATAACATATCACACCCACACCCATCACTATATCCAGGTGGCCCAATTTTAGTTAGCCCATCACATACTTGTGATGTTCAAATGCACGACACGTCACTATAACTAGATGACTCAATTTTTGCTAGTCCTGCACATATTTGTGACACCAACACACGCACACCCGTCACTATAGCCAAATGACCCATAGTTTTGTTAGTCTTACACATACGTGTGATGCCAAACAATCCATTTTAGTACCCATTTATTATTTTAGGCATTAATTATCTTTTCTTTATCATGTTTTCATTATTTTTAACTAGCCCGACCCATAATCCAGGCATCACAACTAAATCCACCCTTAGCCTCATACTAGAGATCACCAAACCATAAGTATCACCTAGTCCTTCACCTAGGAAGAATACCAAACCCAAAACCACTACCTAATCTTGCACCTAGGTTAAAGGAATAAATTAATGGCGTATTACCTAGTCCCATACCTAGGAAATACCCACCCTTACACGCGCATACTCACTAGTCCCATAATTAGCAAAAAGCCTACTAAAATAAGGGTGGAAGTACAACCACCCACATAAATTTCAGCGTCCCTATGGTGTAATTTGTTAGCATAAATAATTTCTATGTAAATCTTATTAATAATTTAACGTTATGATTCCTTCATTTTCCAATATTACAAATCCAATACCATTCTCATTACACAAATTTAATCTTGTGATAATCAAGTTCAATGAGATATCCAAACAATTTTTCCAATTTCATTATTGCAATACGGGTGATAATTTACCAATTCAAAACATAATCCGATTCAAACATGCGTGACAACAATGTTTTGTAACAAACAAGTTCATCCTACATCATATAAATCAACATTGTAATTTTACGAGTCAAAACATTATTCACATTATATATTTTATTTTAACATGTGATTCGTCCCAATAATCCACCATAACAAGGCATAACTATCTAAGCATGAGATATTTCAAGTCTTCAATCCAATTTTCATATTTAATAAAAACAAGTCCATAATTAGATTATAACTTTTCCAATTAAAATTGCTAATTGTTTTAAGAAAACCTGTGTAATTAATCTTTAGGAAAAATTTAAATCAAACAACACTTAAGGGGGACACTAGTGATATTCTTGCCTTAAAATAATTCGTCTTCTGAATCTAAATACTCGACTATGTTCATCTTACAAAGATAAGAAAGTTCTGTTCCTAAATGATCTTGAGAAAACGTGATTTATGCCTCCCAAAATTGAGTAAAAGCTTTGATCTAATGGAGGTTTAGGTTTTGAAAAAGAGGAAGAGGAAAAATTGAGAGCTAATCCTTTTGGTTGAGGGAAAAGTGTTAAAAATGTCTCAAGTCTTGACCTTTTTAAAAGATTAAAACAAAAGAGTCCAGTTACCACACAAACACAAACACAAACAAAAGAAACTATCAACATAACCTACGGTAAATCGGATCGATCCGGCCCTCCAATCAGATTGGCAAGGGGTCAATCCTTCCACCCAAATTTGTTGTTTTCCCCCCAAAATTATTTAAATCAAATCCTTTTAATTATATTTCAAATCCAACATAATAATTTAATTAAGTCCAAATCAATAAATAAATTTATGATTTCCAAATTATAAATTAATTTTCGATTTACAAAATTATGGAATTTTTTCACGTGTTTTTTATGATTATCTTCTTTGTTAGTTGTTTTTTTTGCTCAAAGAGAGCGTTGGTGTAATAATACCATTTCATTGCACACATAACTAATAATTCTTGCTTTCACCTTGAGCTAAGGGCATTGTGAATCCTTGGAGGTTGCTCGTTTGTCATTCCATGAATACCTTATTAGGATTTTTTGTTTTTTATTTAGGATATAAATGAAAGGGGGTAGGCGGATATTGATTGGTTCCATATCTCTTAAGAGTAACATGTCCTCTTAAAAGTGAGGTGAGATGCCAAGTGTTGTATTTTTCTTGTCTATATACGATTCAACCGAGACACTGATAAATAATGGATAGATTGAGTGGGACTATTCATGATTAATGGGAGTAGGTCCAACCGTGGTATTATATTATTTTCCTTATATGGTTCAAATCACTTTGATCACACTATTTTTTTTATAGTTACCCAAGATTACTCTATACTTATCTAGTTTTGATTGATTAATGATTTCTATTCATTAAAGTCACTTTTTTTTAATAATTCATCATTAGTTAGCGTGGTAAATGATCATTAATAATCAAATAAAAATGGATACTCAATGCCAATATGCATTTCATTAATCATAATTGAACCTTAAATATTAGTTGAAAGAGAAGAAAAAGAACGAATAAACATGAGTAAGAAATGGGGATATCATTGAGGATAAAAAAGAATATCCTGATATCAAATGGGAACAAATATATAGGGAACCATCAAATATCAGAATAAAGGCCTTGCAATCTTTATGATTAATAGTAAAGGTCATTGGATGATTTTGGAAGGCTTTCTCCTCTTTTCGTAGTCTTGAATATAATAACTTCCTCGGAAGGAATATCCAACCCTTGTCAGGTGAAGGCATGTAATATTCATTTTCATTATCTAAAAATTCTCATTTTAATTCAATCCCCTAATTCTAAGATTGACGGTGGACGACTACTAGTGTTTGTTGTACTGAGAAATCTTTGTTAGGAGGAACACTTACTAAGTCACCAAGTTTTTGTATAATTATCACCTATGAGATTTCCTATTGGTTCGAACCTATCCCCTTTCCTAGGACATGCTTCCTTTTTTGGGCATCAGACTGATTAGAGGATCATTATTTATAACTTTGGAAATTAAGGAATGTGGTGTTAGTCCCTTCTAATTATGGTCATGGCATTGTATGGATGAGTCCCTATTATAGTTATAAGATGTTATCCATATGGTAAGATTATGAGCCCCTATTTAGTGAAAATATAAATAAACTTCCTCAGATAAAGATAATGATAAGTGGAATGTCCAAGACCTTGGTGATACTCACAGTGGAGGTTAGATTGGAATGGAATAGACATAGTACCTGATATCAGTTCAGATTATAGGGCTTTTATAACGCTCTAATTCGGCTTTTGGGATACCGGTGGGCCAACCCAATCCGGTTCGGTTCGACCATGTTTGGTGTGAAGTAGTATGAAAAAACCTAAATAAGGTTTCTAGTCCATTTTAGTTGATTATAATTATCGAGTAAACATGTAATTATATTTTCAAAGTATTCAAGCAAAATAATAACAAGTGAGGAACCTGTTAGGTAATATCTTGGGGTTTAATTAATTAGAGATAGTATGGTTCAAGAATACTTACCTTTAAAACACTCTGTAAAGATGGAACATCAACTAACCTGCCGTACAAAAGAGAACGGGGTGAGCCCACGCCCAATAGGGGTTTCTAAGATAAATGCAATATAGAAAAGAATGGCAAAAGGAACAAATACAATGTTATAAACATTTTAGTTCTAACCCAATCCTACATGTAACTACTATACAATATATGTATTAATAATGTTTTTTTTAAAACATCATCTTTAAATTGGATTAAATACCATTATCCCTTGTCTTCTCAAAGTTTTCACTTTATTCCATAAATAGTCATTTAATCCATTAACACATAAGATAATCATGTTCTTGGACTATTTTTAAAGCATTAAGTTTCCTTTTAAAATATCAATTTATAATTTAAATTAACACATGTCTAGTGTTTCTTGAAAGTATGTATGCGTCAATTCTAGGATTTTACCCACCACAGGGTTACTTATACATCCAATTATTAACTTTTTATATTAATTTATCCAAACACACATGTCAAACCTAGGATTATTCCCCCTCACGGGTCATCCAAACACCTACTTGTCACCTTTTATCCTTTTTGATACATATTAAGTTATCCACACTTATTCGTATCACATTTGGGGTTGTGCACCGCCATGGGTTTACTCGCACTCCCAGTCGTCATCTCTTATTCCTCGTAATTTACAAGTACTTAGCCCCTAATTTTAATTTATAGTCCCAAGTCAATGAATTTCCATTTAAATTCACAATCTATCCGTAAGTCAGGACTATTTTGTTTAAACTTGGAAGGCCTTATCCACTACCATTTATTGAATAATTATTATTTTTTCTATAGTTCACCAAATCCCATCTATATTCACGGGATTACACTGTTCGTCATAAAATGCCGTGACCAACTGCTTTTATGGGAAATTATTTTGGGTCTAAGTCGAAGCGACACCCTAAGGCTCCGATCCCTTCTTAGAATTTATTCCCAGTAACTTCTTTATGAAAACTATTTGACTTTCATTAAGTTCATTCATTTGCGGCCCAACTACCAATTTTCAACAAAATTCCGACTTAATATCTAAGAAGGGCTCATTAAGTTCTTCCATTAAGTAAATGGTAGTTGGACCGCAAATGAATGAACTTAATTTTATAGAAGTATACCTTGGACCGCAAATGTGAACTTAATTTTCTATGATATACTTCTATAGAAAGAACTCAATTTCAATTATAGGTATAAAATTTTTGAACAAAATGAAATTGACTCGACTTATGCAACATGCCATGAATTCAAATTCTTCTCAAAATAACAACACCATACTATTTAATGTTTTTCAAGAGAGTCCATTGTGCAAACCTATTGATCTTTTACTTTATAATAATCTTAAAATTTCACATATTTAAGAAATCATTATCAAAATTTTGAAGATAGCATAATGCTTATATGTAGCGAAGCATCAATGTATAAACATGGCCTTGGCACTTATGTTTTTGTATGTCATTAATCTTTTAGGATCCTTTTGCCAATGGTGGCTTTTAACGCAAAGAGAATAATGCTCTTTTGTAGCCCATTTTCATTGCTTAACATAAATCATATTTTCTTGGAAATGAAATTCGAAAAATGATTCTTACAAGCACAACTTATCTTTCGTACATTTGGTTCATTACTAAACACTATTGATATGAGAACACCGTATTCGAAACATGATAAACAAGTACAACATTAAATAAGTCCATGCATGTGTGCAATAAAGGTTATAAAAACTCTAGTATGTAGAAAGAATCATCAGTGAACAACAAAATGCTATCCACTCATTATTAAGCACACTACAGAAACGAAACCATGTTTTAAAACACCATAAAAAATTCATTTGAGTGGATGGAAGTAAATTGTGATTTGAACATCTTAAATGCACACACACACACACACACACACACACACACACACACACACACACATATATATATATATATATATATATATGATGAAAAATGAAAATACAAAGATCTTTTTTATAGTCCCCAAAATTTCTCAAAAATAAAATCTTTTTGGAATTTTTCAAACTTTTTCTTAAAAACCAAAAATATTTTTGCCTTTTTTGAAGATAAAAAAGCATATAAATACATATAAACACAATCTAGCAATAGGGAAAAAAAGACATGAACATGATAATCTCCATTTACTAGAAAAAGTACCCAAACTCAATCCTTGGTTCGAGAGGAGTTTTCAAAAGGAGTAGACATCCTTTGAAATTCCTCTATCAAATTTTGCGAAGTTTTGACCAAAAAATCTACTTGCTCTCGAAAACTCTCAAGATTTCTACGATTGTGTGTGGGAGCATGTGGAGTAACATACGTCAGAGTGCATGTGAAAACATGTGTTTGAACTCGTGTGGGAGCATATTGAGGAACACGTATGTGTGAAACTCTTCCTATCTTAAAATAAAATTCCCGAAGGTGACCTGTTTGTTTTCAATGAGAGCAAACATAAACAAGCTTGGGTATAACTTGGTTAAAATGTCTAAGTCGAGCTCTCTTATATAGGTTAGTCTCATTGATGAGTTAGGTCAAGGCCCATAAGGATCCATAACAAACTCAGTAATCGGTTCGGGTGTGACATTATAAGTGGATGCACTATTATAACCTATTAATTACCTCTCGTTAAAACCTAACGTGGGACCGAAGAACATCTTTCCAACCTTCTTAGACGTGTCCTCTATAGTAAACTTTACTTCTCGAACACATTCGAGATTTGTCTGAAGTTGGAATACACGGGCTTCAAGTTTCTCATGAGTCTCCGATGAATCTTTAAGATCTCTCGTAAGACTAGACACAGTGTTGGACAAATCGATCTTCTCCTTACCTACCACAATCAATTTCTCACACAAAGAAACTTTCAACTTCTCGAGTTGATTCACCGACGCCTCACACTCTCTCAAAACTTTCACTTCCTTCACCAGATCAAACAACCTAAGAGTCAAACTTCTATTTTTATTTTTGGTTCTCAAATACTCTTTTTAAAGTTCACGACAGGCATATTGAAGTCCACCTTCCCCCTCACTCAAATTCTTCTCATCACTCTCACTCTCTCTAGAACGGTTTTAAAAATTATCGAGGCTATCACATTTAGAAATGACCTCATTGGCATAGGACGAACTCGAGGTACTAACATGACTGGTCATGAATGCAAGACAAGGTTTATGTGTTGATTCATCAACATAATCCGCTGAATCAACGTCACTATCACTAAGCGTGGCTTTATATGCAACTTTATAATTTTGCCTTTGCTCTATCTCTTTAGCCTAGTGGGACACTCAGGGGCTTTCTGTCTTTTCCCCTCACATTCAAAACATATCACTTGATCATTCTCATAAACATTCCTTCCCTTATTGACATTTTTATTTTCTTAAAACTTTTATTTCCTTTGAAATATTTTTCTTTGTTGAATTTGGGATTTTTTTTTAAAACAAGGCAAGATTATTAACCTCAAAATCAAACTTGGTGTCAGAGTCTAAAACCTTTTCCTTTTTATTTTTGGACTGGCTTTTAAAGCAATCAATATTTCCTTTTTCTTTTTAGTTTTGGGGAACAAATCGATTCCATAAGTTTGAAGGTCTTCTACGAGTTCTTTTAACCTAAGCGTATATAATATTCTCAACGAATTAAAGACCGTAACTTTATGGATAAAATGGTATGACTAGGATCTCAAAATATTTTTCACGACTCTCGTCTCAGGAATTCCCGCACTCAAATTAAAACTAGAATTAATTATATTAGATAATTTAGCATACCATTTATTAAAAGTCTCAAATTCTAGCATAATGATTGTTTTAAATTGCACGATGAGATTTTGTAGCTTATAAGCTTTCACATCATTGGTATCCTCGTGAGTGAGTTGGAGAGTATTCCATGTTTCCTTAGATATGGTGCTTGTCATGATGCGATGGAACTCGTCAGGGGTGACGACTCCAGAAATTGCACTTAAGCTGCGGGAGTTAAAATTACTCTATTTAATCTAAGCAGTGGATGGTTTAAGACTTTCGACATTTTCGTTAGTCATAATGGGTGGTGTCCACCCTCTTTTACAAAAAATCTATACTCTTTCGTCAATCGATTTTGGTGCTGATCTCATTCGAGCTTTCTAATATGCATAATTTGACCCATAAAAAATTGGTAGCCTATCATACAAATTATTCGTATAATCTTAAATTTAAAGAACACATAATAATTTAGTGTAAACTCCTCTGATACCAATTTGAGAAAATTAATATCCAAAAAAATCCATAGTTAAAGCAAGTATCGCATAATAATTTAGTGTAACATGCTCTGATGCTAATTTGAGAAAGCACATCAAGAGATATATGGAATTACTTGTATACTAGGCCAAACATATAAATTTGTAAGGACATAATTTTATAAATGTTTGGGGTAGAATCTAGGAATTTTCTGTTTGTCCTAGATCACAATATGTATGTCTGATACCGCTACATTCGGCACGTCAACTCGATCATCCTTGGCGACCTTGATCCGAATCCATGCATCCATCATCTTCACACGTGCATCATGCTTCATGCGACGTGCTTCTCAACCGTTCCCACTACTTCAACCGTTCCCACTACTCCACTTCGTATTATTGGTAAAATTATTTATTGGAGTTGTTTATATTTGCATAAATATTTGGGAATTTTCTAGAAAATATTTTTTCAAGTTTGATTTATTTTTAACTCAAAAGCAATTTTTTTTCTAAGTGTAGAAGCGGACTTCCTTGATCGACGAGCTCGTTTAAACGATATAGAACTGTCGTTCGAGCAAATTAGGCATGTCACGCGATCTCGTTCGAGCGACACATGTCCTTCGTTCGAGCGACATGCTTATCTTATTCGAACGCCGCCGCCACCTCGATTTTTATATAAATATCTGGTCACTTTCTACACATTTTCCAAGTCTTTTTCGCACACGATTTCTGCGATTAACAACCCAAAAAACAGACTTCACCTTTTAAGGTTTGATGCCTTCTTTATTCACATAAACACTCCTATATATGTATGTGAATCTTTAAACCCTCAAGAGGATCATTTGTCCTCATCTGGAGTAATTTGTGGAGAAGCCATCTCTTCTTCATTGCTGCCCATCTGGAGTTCTTACGGGAGATTCCAGCCAGTGACATCGGAACCGACACCTGAGGGTATTTCGTATGTCACTCTTATTTTCATTGTAATCCATGTAAATCGTTATTTACAAATTATAGTGAAAATAAAAAGGTTTTGCCCCTTTGGGGGATTTTTCCTCATTTGTGTGTTTTGTTTGTGATTGACTATGCTTGCATGATCATATTGATTTCAATCACACCTAGATGCATGTCTTAGGATTTAATTGAAAAACTGAGTTTAATTAAATAATTTTATTGTTTGAACAAAAGTGCACTCTTTAAATTGGTATCAGAGCTGGTTACGCTAATTTATCGCGTGATCCTATTTTCTGCAAAATCGTGTGATATTGATTTTTTGAAAAATCAATTTTGTGAAAAATCACAATTTTTTCGATGGAGCACTTATCTAATTTTATGCCCCCTCTTGTTGGCACGAGTCATAGTTTTGATGATATAAATCATTTGAATTTACCATTTGCTAAAAGAATTGATTTTTTGGTAAAAGAAAATTCTCATTTTAAATCCACGATGGATCTTTTACAAATGATTCAAAATCAAAGAGATTTTTATCGTGAGAAATTTGTTGCCTTGGACCATGACTTTGTTGCTTTAAAATTGTCCAAGAAGGAGAGTGATGATGGGGTCCTATTTTTAGAAAAAGAATTAGATGACCTTAAAAATTTAATGGTTTGTGTTTGTGCCAAAGAGGATAGAAATATTTTAATCAATGAGTTTGTGGCACGTGAAGAGACTCATAGGGAGAAGTTCACTACACCAAAATGACAAAATTGTCACCTTTTAGTCGTCCACCCTTGTCAAGGTCATTGACCGTGACAAAAAATACGCGTTTTGTGTCACGGTCATTGACCGTGACAAGGTCGTGACAAATTTACTTGTCACGGATTGTGACCGTGATAATTCTTTAAATATTTATCACGGTCAAGAACCTTGACACGACCGTGACAACTTCTTCAGCAAAAACCCTTTCCCCTTCTTTTTTTCCCCCGTCGTTCCTTCCTTTTTACAACTCTCTCTCTCTACGCTGCTCTCTCTCTCTCTAGTTTCAGGATAATTTCTCTCTCTCTCTCTCTCTCTCTCTCTCTCTCTTCCATATATATATATATGCTTGTGTGTATATATATATATATATGTGTGTGTGTGTGTGTGTGTGTGTGTGTGTGTGTGTGTGTGGTGGGTGAGTATGTGGAAAATAGGGGGTTGTTATATTAGAGGAAAAACATTGATGATTATGTACATAAAATTAGCCTTGTATGGGTATAAGCTAATTTAGATTAATATTGATGATTATGTATATAAAGATTAACTCATTTTCATTCGAATTAGACAATTCACATGTTATATGTTGTTGCTTAACCTATACTTTTGTCTGAGGTTAGATATCGTTCATGAACTTTAGAATATTAGTGTTATCGACTTAATTCCACTTTGAAGATATTTGTACTTGTATATTTGTGTCTAATTTTAATTTCAAAGGGAAGATTACGATATTTGGACTATGGTTAAAGATAAAAAATAATTCGTTGTGATGTTATTTCTAAGTGATTCTAGAATTTTTATTCTTGGAGTTAAAGAAATCAATGCATTCTTTCTGTTGAAAGATATTTATTTTTTAATAATGCAGGTTATTTTGAACTTTCCTTCACCATTAAAACATTAAATTGCTAGCATTTTTCTACTACCAATTTTTTTCATCGTGGATGTCGCCAAATTCTTAGTAGATTAGTATTTAACAAACAAAAGCGAAAGAACCATAATTGTTCACTAAATGTTGTCAAAAGTCTTACTGAAAATGTAAACATTTGTATTATATATAAATTGGCTCTCTCATGTATCAAAACGTTTGAGTCTATCAAGTTAAATAGACTTGGTTCGTTATGAGTGAGACACAATCTAGTTAAGGACTAAATATTGAAGATCATGCACTATCTCTCATTGGAGCCTTCCATGATTGAATATGAGGACTATATCCTTTCGAGAAGTTTGATATAATATTGTCTAATTGCACACACTAAGATATTTTTTAACTTGAGAGAATTTTTTCATAAAATGTGTTTTAAAAACCTTTTGAAGTATTGAAGAATTTTTTTGAGTTGTGTATTTACCTTTTGAAGTATTGGGATCTAGGAACAAGTTTTAAAAATAATTTTGGAATTTTTTTATTTTGAGGCATTCGAACGGACATAATATATAACATCTATTCCATGCTTTACATCTATTCCGGCATATATAATATATATAATAATAAACAAAACCTCTTAAAAATAATATATAACATCATCCCATTGTAACATATATAACATACAATAATGGTAATGATAAGTTTTTCAAATATAAGTAAAATCTCTCTACACAATCAACAATTCTAACATCATATCCACCAACCTAAATCAAAGTTACTTCAATCAAAACATTAATGATAATAATAAGTTTTTCAAATATTTCACTCATCCCAATAGAAAAAATACATAAAAACCCATCTACTCCTAACATAAAATGATATCACTGAAGTAAACCTGTGATCTTGAAGCATATGACCTCCAACAAAATGACTTCAATGATTTTTTTTGTCCAAAAAATGTTTTCACTTGCAATAAGATTTATTAAGTGTCAATTACCTTAAACAAAGAAGAATTTTTTTAATAGTTCCAATAGATGACACAAAATCTCGACACATGTATCCACGTTAGATGTTTTCAACTAATTTAGACATATTTATGTGTGTATATGTATATGTGTGTGTATGTGTGTGTGGTGGGGGAGGGGGGAAGGGGGTGTGGTGGGGGGTGGGGGTGGGGTGGTGGTGGTTGTGGGGGGGGGGGGGTGTACGTGTACGTGTGTGTGGTGGGGGTGGGGTGAGGGAGGGGGGGGGGGCAAGGATGGGGGGTGGGGTAGGGGTGTGTGTCTATGTGTAATAATAACATTTTTTTTATCTGTACTAATAACATTTTTTTTCAGCAAATGTCTCCTTCAGGTATTAAGGCGAAGATGATGATGCTGTTTATGATGATGTTGTCTGGGCTCGGTGGTAGCGGAGGCGACGAGGGCTCCTCATCCCCTAGGCTCCCCAAATATGAAAAATTTGGGATTACCATCGAGAACAAATCGGAGCTATTAGTGAGATCCCTCGAGCTGCTAAAGACGGTCATCGGCCCCGGGTTTATGAGTTGGAAGGAGGTTCCATATGATCTCAAGTTATCTATTTGGGCGGCACTACAAGTAATACATTTAGATTTATATGAATATTTCAATTTCAATTTCGATTTCGATTTCAATTTCATTTTATATTTATATTTATATTTATATTTATTCGCAACTAACATTGTATTTGTTGGACATGAACAATTCAACTTGGATCCAAAGCTACACGATTTCGTCTTGGAGCACTGGAGGGAGCAACACAAGACGTGGAAGAAAAATATGCGGACACGGTACTTTGGGAAAACACGAGAGTCCATTACCAATGGAGTGGATCCGTCCCGCCCAAGGAGCCGATCGCATTGGTACAATGGAAAAAGTTTATTGACAATGAGATTGAGGATCGACAATTGACATCTCTCCAATCGGGGAGGGAAAATCGGGCAAAAAAGACGGACGTGCACTACTCCCGCCGGACGTATTACGCCGAGGTGGAGCATAGGATGAAGGTAAGATTTAATTTTTCTATAACTACATAAATAATTTATTCTTCATTATTTTACTTTGCGGGGCCAATACTAATTTTACTTTATTTTATTTCGGGGGGTAGGGAGTGGCCCAGGGGGTAAGCCACATAGGCTCGATACTTATGTGGCTCTTGGGACGAAGAAGGGGAAGGACAAGGAGGTGTCCCCGAGCGTCACGGCCACGATTGTAAGTAATCCGACAGTTTAATTTTTATTAACTACGTTATAATTTTTTAGTTTACTTATTTTGCTAATCATGTGGTTTTTGTCGTTTCAGGCAAAGCTTAAGGAAGTGCATGAGTCGCAGTCTGATCTCGACAAGGCGTCTTTGTCCACAGACGCACTCAGCCAAGTGCTTGGCTCTGATTGCAAGGGGAGGACAAGGGAGGTGAGCTCGCAGGTGGCCAAATCTAGGATCGTCGAATTGGAGACGAGCGATACCGGGTTGGCTAGAACGGTGGATGCACATGAAGCGAAGCTGTCCCGTTTGGAGGTGACGATCCAAGATATGTACTCATTCATGAAGCGTACGTTGGGCGGAGACCGTAAGGGGAAAGGGAAGGAGAAGGCGGTGGAGGAGGAGGAGGATGTGCGGGAGAACGAGGCGTAGGATGACGAGGATGTGGACCTCGCTGCTTCATCACCGACACGTGCGTACTTCGATGATCCACTTCCTTATTTAGATCCCTTCCCCAGACCGATGTCGACAATTGGTTGGCCGAGCGTGTTCATATTGTACGTATTTGATGGACAGCGGATAGGGCGGGGGTTGAGGGACCCAAATATCATCCAGGGTGGAATAGTTCATGGATGTGCGCTTCAAGAGATCGAGTTCAAAGCGCTCATCACACATGTGATCCCCGGGAAGGAGAACTCCCTATTGTGGTTGCGCGAACAATGAGGCACGATGTATATTAGTGGGTGTGTCAATTCGTATATTGCGTGGCCTACTCACCTCCTCACATTTACCCCAGACATGTAGTGATATTATTTTTAAGTTGGTACATTTTAATTATATTTGGATAATATCGTCATGTATATTGTTTATATTTTGAATATATATTTGCATTATCTTTAGTTTATTTGGATATATGATGTTTGAACAGGTACAACGTTGCTATAACAGGTATAAATATACTGCTGGGCAGTGGCAGTGGATATACTGCCCAGCAAATTTTTTTTAAATTCTGCCCAGAATTGTCACGGTCATTAACCGTGACAAGTCCGTAACAATATTATTTGTCAAGGACTTATCACGGTCAATGAACGTGACAATGTTTTTAAAAAGGGTCAAGGCTTTGTCACGGTTAATAACCGTGACTAAACTTATCACGGTCATGGCCCATGACACGACCGTGACAATTCTAACGAACTTGTCACGGTCAATGATCGTGACACGTCATTGACAAAAAAAGTTATCTAGCCCCGAATTATCACGGTCATTGACCTTGATAAGTCCAACTTGTCAAGGTCAATGACCGTGACAATAGTGCATATTTGGTGTTGTGGTTTGCTTTAATAGAGGGGGAGAGAGATACCCTTTTAGGAATTGTTGAAAATTTGAAAAAGGAGTCCCTTAAATTAGAAGAGTCTAATTCTTTGCTTGAGTAAAAGATTTTGAAGTTAAAAAATGATTTGACAGACTCGAGTAGGTTTGATAGTGATGGTAATGGCTCATTGTGTTCTCATGCTTCTAGTGATAAAGCCAAAACTATTATTTGTTTTAGAGGGTCAATTAATCCCATGGACGTTAGAAAATATCACACTCTAGGTAACATTCCACCCGTTTATACATGTTCACATTGTAGTAGGAAAGGTCACCTTAGAAGATTCTGTTTTGATCTTGGAAAAAGTCCTAGGAAGTCGAAGTCTAGTATTTTATTGGTTCCTAAATCCCCCACACGATGTTTCATATCTATTTGGATTAGGAAATCACTTTTAGAGGCACTAGATTTTAGACAAGTTGATTCCTGTGTACTTGCACATGATTCTTCCCTTGCCATATCATATAGATGATTGTGTTCACATGTTTGTCATACGCTAGTTTTCTGTTTCATGATATTTATGTTTGCTAGAGTTGTGACATGTACTTTTTGTATTAGATTTTTATTTTTTTGAAAGTTTCAAAAAACGCAAAAACATTTTATTTTGATAAGATTTTTGAAAAATCCAAAAAAAGTTTTGTATTTTGTTTACTCCTTTTATGGATGAACACTTAGGATGACCGAGTCACAACATCATTCCATTTTTCATGCGACTATTTGATAATGTTTTGAGACAATATATCATGCCATCTTTGTGCTTTATAATGTGTGGAGTCATTAAGATGTAATTAAGTGTTACTTCCTACATGTTTGACTCATGATTTCCTTTATTGTACACATGCACGGATTTGTTTGATTATTGTGCTTGTCTTATCACATGTTGGTTGGGTGTTTTCACTTCAATCCTGTCCTTAAAACGAACTAAGCGCGATAAAACTTGATAAAAAGTTGTGCATGTAAGAGCTGTTTGTGAGGATTTGTGTGTTTTATTTTAAAACGGTAAGGGATATGAAAGGTAATTATCTATCCCACTGCTTAAATGGACCTAAAAAATTGAGGAATTTTATTATCTGGGGTCCACAGAGGTTAAAAGAGCCTGAAAAAAATTTAAAGGCAATAAAAAGCTATACATGCCTCACATGGGCCATTAGGTTTCACCATTAATTCTCCAAAGTTTGAGAATTTAGATTACCTTTATTCAAAATATAAATCTGAGGGAGTTTGGATGGGGAATTTAAACAAGTTTTCACTTCCTTGAAAGTCCTGAAAAAGCATTAAATCATTTTGGACATTATTGATGTGGAACTGACTTTAAGCTTTAATTTGTTGATTTGATTAAGTCAATGTCTCATATTTCCATCTTTTTACACGTAAGGAAGATGTTGAGTTCATTCATTAGGAGTATCCGATATTCATCGTGCACATATGCCATGTTTGTATGCATTGGTTTTCCTATCGAATTTGATCACACCCCTACATTTTCGCAATCATCGACTTGGTTGTTTTTATGTTCTTTCATGGTGTGATTCTTTGTTGTATATTTTGTGTGAAAAATTTTGAAAAATTCAAAAAAAGGAAGTTTATGCCTTGTGACATTTTCATATTTATGCTTCTCATATTTGTCTATTTGGGAACATCATAAAAAGGGGGAGACTGAATTATGGGGGATATTTTTTATTTAATTATTAATGATTTGCTTAAGCTTAATTGATCTTTGATTTTTGCATATCATTATATTTCAAACTGCTGCGTGTCACGGGTATTTTCTTTATCTCATGTGTGTAGGTACAAAATTGATTTTTATTGGATTGCATACCCTCATGAGAAAAGCTTTGAGAGTTTTCTGAAGAGCTGAAGATATAAAGATGTTGAAGTTTGACCATGTCATTTAGTATTCTCAGTTTGAGGGTTTAATGGGGATATTATCTTATATGTTATTTGTTTTAGGGAGATTGAATAATTCGGATTTTTTACGTATGTACCGGCATAGACAAAGGGGGAGATTTGTAAGGACATAATTTTATAAATGTCCGGGGTAGAATCTAAGAATTTTCTGTTCGTCCTAGATCACAATATGTATGTTTGATACTGTTACATTCGGCACGTCAACTCGATCATCCTTGATGGCCTTGATCCGAATCCATGCATCCATCATCTTCACACGTGCATCATGCTTCATGCGACGTGCTGCTCAACCGTTCCCACTACTCCACTTCGTATTATTGGTAAAATGATTTATTGGAGTTATTTATATTTGCAAAAATATTTGGGAATTTTTCAGAAAATATTTTTCCAAGTCTGATTTATTTATAACTCAAAAGCAGATAATTTTCTAAGTGTAGAAGCGAACTTCCTCGGTCGACGAGCTTGTTCAAACGACATAGCACTATCGTTCGAGCGACATAAGCATGTCGCGCGATCTCATTCGATCGACATGCTTATCTCGTTCGTACGCCGCCGTGGTCGGCTCGATTTTCGTATAAATATTTGGTCACTTTCTACACGTTTTTCAAGTCTTTTTCGCACACAATTTCTGCGATTAAATGATGAGAAAACATACTTCACCTTTTAAGGTTTTGCGCCTTCTTTATTCACATAAACACTCCCATATATGTGTGTGAATCTTTAAACCTTCAAGAGGATCATTTGTACTCATCTAGAGTAATTTGTGGAGAAGTCGTCTCTTCTTCATTGCTGCCCATTTGGAGTTCTTGAGTGATATTCCAGCCGACGATATCGGAATCGACACCTGAGGGTATTTCGTATGTCACTCTTATTTTCATTGCAATCCGTGTAAACCGTTATTTATAAATTATAGTGAAAATAAAAAGTTTTTGCCCCTTTGGGGGATTTTTCGTCATTTGTGTGTTTTGTTGGTGATTGACTGTGCTTGCATGATCATATTGATTTCAATCACACCTAAATGCATGTCGTATGATTTAATTGAAAAACTGAGTTTAATTAAATAATATCTTTGTTTGAACAAAAGCACACTCTTCAAAATTCACTTTTTACCAATTTTTATCTTGATTTAATTTAAAGTGAACACGTAAGATAAATTGAAGCCAAATTCCAAACCAAACATCAAGAAGATGAAATAGAGGAAAAATCCCTTTCAGGCAAAACCTTTAATTCAACACTGTATCAGAATTGACAGACATAAGACCACTTACATACTACTTACATATCCACTAAATATAACGCGGAGATATCTTCAAATATTCAATAGAAAATAATGCAGTCCAGCACCGCCCACAACAAGAAGATCTTGCCTCGGTATCCACCGATCAACCTTAGAGAGCTCAATTCCTTTCTTGTTCAGTAGTAAAGCCTCGATTCCACAAATCAACAA
The DNA here is from genome assembly GCA_949130495.1 of Sambucus nigra. NCBI lineage: Eukaryota > Viridiplantae > Streptophyta > Magnoliopsida > Dipsacales > Adoxaceae > Sambucus > Sambucus nigra. The sequence goes on from OX422209.1 coordinate 585,308,706, forward strand.
TAGAGAAAATATCTACAAGGGTTTTAGAACTTGGAACATATTCTTTTTAATTTGGAAAAAATGATCTTCAAAGATCTAAGGTGTTTGGATGAAAAAATGATAGAGTTTGATCTTATAAAGAACTCTAAAAAAGCTTATTTAAAAGTCTAATCCGACATCTCTATTTATAGGGAAACTTTTTGTAAAGAGATAGGGATTAAAGATCAGAAAATATTTCAATAAAAAAAATAAAAAAACATGCGTACTCATTCGAATGAACTGCCACCTCATTCGAACGATGTACCCAATCTCGTTCGAACCGTCTCAACTGAAACTTCAAACGACATTCCAAAATATACCCAAAAAGCGATGTTCCAGATCTCATTCGAACAAAGGAACTTTGTTGTAACGACCCTATGAAACTCATTCGACATGTTAATCTTGTTTTGACGAGTTGACGAGTTCTTTCAAAAATTCTTTAAAAATAATTTTAAAAATATTTTGAAAACTTTTAAATGCAAACTCTTTTAAAATGAACCCTGGATGTTTAAAGCTTTACCAAACCTCCTCATAACTCTTCTTGGTTAAAGTTGTGACGAACGATCTTCAATCTTGCAAATATTACCAACGTTTCTTCTCTTCGAAGACTTGAGAACGACCATGTAGGTGCAATGGGGAGTAATGAGATAAGCCAAATAAAAATAAAATGAGCAATTATAAATTTTTCTCTTACATGTTTAAACTATAATTACATGAAAGTTTGTGGTGAAAAACCCTCATTATAAAGTTACGAGTGAAATAACAATTTATAACACACGTGACCCCCAAATAGATTTTTTTCCCCAAAATTTTAGGGTTTAAATAATATTTTCAAAATATCATCTTTACTCATAACCCTTAAACAATATTTTTTATTCTTCACAAAAATAATTTCCAATTTATCTAAATGCACAAAAATCACCAACACCCAAAATTCATATATATATATATAACTCAAACATATATAATATTTACTAAATGTATTTCTAACCATGAAAAATAACCAAATCATATTACACCCCTAACTATTTAAGCCCAAAACACGGGGAAATAGTTGGTGAGGGAAGGCAGCCCCACCTCCAAAGGTGGCCTTAGAGGGCACAAGCTTCCAAATATTGATAATGCAATCCAATATATTTTTTCCATGCATATCTAATAAAAAACTACACGGAAATACTACCTTATACACCCTCAAAATCACTCATTTGTTTTTATTTTTTACACTGAAAGAATAGTAGACCTTGGTCCATTTCTCCCACCCTTGGTTTTGGCCGGATGGCATCTAAAGATTCTTATAGACTCTTATCCAAAAAAATGAGTAGCACACTTGGATGTATCCTTTCTTGGACACATTTCAATCTTTTAATGGTTCAAACAATATTCCCGAGCCACGATTAGAAATATCAAGGGTTCAGTCTGACTTTGCAGCCTAAAGCCACGGTTACGACCTTGTTCTTCCGCAGTACTGATATCAATCTGCAATCGTGGTTATCTTAGCTGCCGTAGTGGTCCTTAAGCCAAGATTGTAGATGAGTTCACGTCTCTCTCTCTCTCTCTCTCTCTCTCTCTCTCTCTCTCTCTCTCTCTCTCAGCTTCTTTTGAATATACCCAACTTGATTTTTTAATCTTATCTCATCCAATGGACTCGAGCCAAGTTAAGTTCTTCAACATAAGTTAAACCAATAACATATTTAATTTCTTAATTACCCAAAGAATGAAATTGATTACATAATTATTTCATTAGACTTACTAATGCATAACAAATTCCACAAATCTATATGATCTTATAAAATATAATACTCATAAAATTTATAAAAAGTAAAGTTTTTACAATTTTATATTCCATTTGAATGATAGAGCCCAATCAAACCATCACTTAGTGGTGCAACTTAAGAAGGGTTCCTTTTGTTTGGGTAAGCATGCTAGATACTGTGTTACCATATTATCTGATATGGAGTGGATGATGTGGTTATCATGAGCTTTTGAATAACATTTTAACTCCTCAACTTGTCTGTAAGGTGACCTTAATTTTGATGATAGTCATAACGTTGGTCAAGTTCTATTAATATTTCTAGAGGTATGGACATATGTTTTGGATTCAAACGATTCAAATACCCTTTGAAACTAAGGCTTGGAATATCTTATAAAGAGGGGAAAATCATCATAGTATTGACCTTGCACACTAAGATTGAGAGGTGATTTGGTTCATTTTCATATTTGGATAACGATGCTTGAGATGGTTGGGACCTTCATGAAGTGGGATTAAGTGTTCTTTAAGGTTGCCAATTTCTTAGGAAAAATAAGTCAACTCAACTTTAAAGGTATTTTTGTTAACCAACATTTGGGTGAGGATGACCATCACATTATTGCTGATTTTTGGTATCTTGATTATCTATAATGAAGGCACAAGGAGGGATTCAAATGAACAGGATTTTGGTAGAGTGAGAATAATAGATGGTAATAATACAAGTAGGCTTAAAAGCATATGACTAGAAAATGATATCCATTAAGAAGCTAGGATAAAAGATTGCACTTATTTTCCACTTTTAAAGAGAGAATAAACTTTTAGAATTTAAATTTTTCATTAGAAAATATGAGAATGGAAGAATAAGAACACAAGTTTCTTAGCATTATTATTATTAAGGTTTCACTTGTGTTGCGTACCTCCGAATCTTAAAGATATTTTCTAGAGAGGATCTTGAGTCTTAACATACAGGCTAAGTATTTACCATGAAGAACTGGACTTGGTTTAAGATTTGAGGGATTGAGTCATGTTTTAAAACAATGAGTGAGAACTTGATGATGAAATTGGGCGGTACAGTGACCCAAAATTTTGGCAAAGTTATGCATTAAAATTGACAATCTTGTTCGGAGCGTCCTATTATAGATTCTTGTACGAGAGTTTATTCAAGGTTAAATAATGTTAGTTCTCCATTTTGGCATGACCCCACGAGATTCGTCTTGCCTACGAGGGCAATCATTTATTGGTACGTGTGGCAGAAATTTGTATACCTAAGTTTATGTGAAGCTCCTCACCATATACCTCATGGTGACAATACATGTCAGAACGGATTCGATATACTCAACGTACATGAATGAATTCCCAAGATAAACCTCTCATCGTGGGTATGGTCAATCGATATGTGCAAGCAATCTCTAGAAATATGGAAAGGCAGTGGACAAAAAAGAGAGTGAATGACTATTGCTTAGGTCCACCAGACCCCCAAAGTTGTCAACCCATCATGAAATGACCTTCTAGAAGATGACAAAAGAAGGTAAATATTCAGATGCACATGTATGTGGTGTGAAAATATGTAAGAATTTTATTAATAGGTCTTGTATATTTTTATTCATCATTTATAAGAAATTAAAATTAATATACAAGAATAACTATAGAAATTAAAAAATGTGAGCATGAGATAATATGAAAGTATAAGAAAAAGAGAAATTACACACAAAAGGAGTCCAATCTTCTTATAGACATAAAATAATCTCTAGTCACCAGGGGAGTCTCCATTGGACATATGTCCAACAAAATCCATACAAGGGTGTGGGTGGAGGTGCTTTCTCGGGTTTGGGGTTTGCCTATATTGTAAAATAATAAGTCTATACTACCCGGGTGTAAACACCGGGGTAGTACCGGGATGCTGAGATGGCACTATTTTGGATATAAATAATAATATTACATAAAGATTAGATGGCACAAACTTTTCTCTCACTGTCACTATTTTCCTTTAAGACTTTTCCCTCCCAAATCTCCAACTCCTTCTCCACCAAATCGGACAAATCTTCCGGACTGAGCAGGTGTGTTTTGTATGTCTTGCATTTCATGGGTGTTTATTTCTTACCTTTCATCTTTTCATATTTTTGTCTTTCTCCTTTACTCTTTGTCTCGGCATATATAGATATACATACATATATATACAAGCATACATATTTACTCACAAACACCATTTTAGCATAAATCAAACACGTGAACTTATTTTTTTTTGTAATATTAGGCAGTAGAAAAAAATCAATTAAACATAACCATTTATATTCCAAAATCAACCAATTTTTTTTAATATTGGTTTGATTTTTTTTCATGTTTAACTCATTTTTTTTGGGTAATATTGAACTCATTTTTTTGGCAATATTAACCTGATTGCTTTCATGTTTAACTGATTTTGTGGTAATGTTGAAGTAATTTTTTTTTATATTCAAATAGGTTTGGATTATTTTTAATGGAAGAAAAAATTTCTAGTGATGATGAATTATTGAATGTTGATGAAACAATTGAGGAACCCAATATTGGAATGTTTTTTAATTCAGTGAATGAGATGAATGATTATTATAGAAGATATGGCAAACAAATGGGTTTTGGCACTTGTTTAAGATCTTCTAGTAAAGATAAAAATGGAGAATTGAGGTATGTGACTCTTACTTGTGGTCGTGAAGGAAAAACAAGAAGTAATGGTAGTAATCCAATTAACCTCTACCCGGTTTTGAAAATGCAATGCAAGGCTATGATATGTGCATCTTTCCGCATTGATGATGGAAAATGGGTAATTAATTCCGTGGTGCTCGAGCATAATCATGATTTGAGTCCATCTAAATCGAGATATTACAGAACCAACCGGGTAATTTTATCACATGTGAAGAGGAAACTAGAAATGAATGATAGGGCTGGAATTCGAATGAATAAGTTTTAATTCTTTCGCCATCGAGGCTGGAGGACATGAAAATCTATCATTTCAAGAGAAGGATTGTAGAAACTATATTGACAAAGTTCGACGGTTACATCTTGGGAGGGTGATGCTACAGCAATCCATAAATATTTTACAAAAATGCAATCTGAAAATTTTGATTTTTTTTACATGATGGATTTGGATGATGATGGTCGATTACGATATGTATTTTGGACAGATGCAAGAAGTAGGGCGGCAACGAAGGAGTTTGGGTATGTTATTACATTTGACACAACTTACTTGACAAATAAATATAATATGCCATTCGCTCCTTTCGTAGGAGTGAACCATCACAGGCAATCGGTGTTATTAGGTTGTGGATTGATACGTAGTGAAGATGTTGACACATTTGTGTGGCTATTTCAATCTTAGCTTATTTGTATGTCGGGATCCCATCCTAAAGAAATTATTACGGATCAAGACAAAGCCATGAAAAAGGCTATAGAGATCACGTTTCGTAATACACGACATCGGTGGTGTTTGTCGCATATTATGAAAAAAGTTGCCAGAAAAATTAAGCGGGAACAAGCATTATGAATCAATTAAATTCAGTATTCAAACGGTTGTTTATGATTCATTAACGCCCGCCGAATTTAAAGAGAGTTGGTGTAGGTTTATTATCGAATATAACCTTGAAAATAATGAATGGTTATGTGGCTTATATTCAGAGAGATACCGTTGGGTGCCGACACTTTTGAAAGATACGTTTTGGGCTGGAATGTTGTGACACCCCGCCTAATTAAACATCGGGTGATCATGCCTTTATTAAATTAAAACAGGTTTCTCAAATGGTTCATTCTTAGCATCACTGTCGAAAACTTTTTAATTACTAATCACCTAAGTGAAAATTAGGCCGGTGCCAAATTTTATCTTTCTTAAAACAGATAAATCAACCATGCGGAATATAGTAAAACAAGCACCATGTACTAAAACCCAATCAACAAAGTATAAGTACAACAGAACAAGAGTATTATCGAATAAACCATCGACTAAAAATCCCAAACACAATAGAACAACTACTAATCTGAAACTAAACATCTGAGACTGATACCGGACCACAAGTCCATACAAAGAATAGTGTGAGATCCTGCACTAGATCTGAATGAGAGATATCGTCTAATCAAAATCCTGTAAGCATCCACTGTGTTACAACTTCGAGTCTCTGAAAGGAAATCATCATACATGGCACCCATGTGGCTGGACACCTAAAAGGTTTTGAAAATATTTTAAAGCAAGAGTTAGTAGTCAAAACATTTTGAAAATATTTAATAAGCGTTTATCACAATATAAAAATGCGGTTATTGATTACACATGTTAGGTTCTCGTACACTCTCTTGAGTTTACTCACCCCTCATCTTTTGTGCACACCTAACGTTCTACACTTAGCCTACCTAGCCATATCTTCCAAGCTATCTGGACTAAGTAATCATCTGAGCTTATCTATACTTAAGTTTTCGTATCACCCTCACCGTGCATCCATTTCATTAACATCTCGCGAAGGTTAATTAATACTCAAGTAACATTTCACCTATGTTATGTTTCAAAACTTCTCATTTAGTTTCACGACTAAATTTCTACAATTATAACAATTTCTATCTTCACACTTTTGTAATTAAGTTTCACTACTTAAATTACTAAATATATATTCTCTATCTAACATTACGTTTCGTAATTAAGTTTCACTACTTAACTTACCAGTTCGGTATGTATCTTTAAATACATAATATATAACAATCTACTAATACACAGAAGTAGAATATCATCAAGTATATATTTCACACACAATATGTACTAAATATCAGTCATTACTATTTTGCCCTTTTTTATACACGTAAAGGACTCTTGGTTCGGAATGATTCATCGACCCCAAGTAAGAATTGGTTCGGAATGATACATCGACCCCAATTATTTACATACACACGTAAAGGACTCTTGGCTCAGAATGATTCATCGACTCCAAGTAAGAATTGGTTCGGAATGATACATCAACCCCAATTATTTACATACACACGTAAAGGACTCTTGGTTCGGAATGATTCATCGACCCCAAGTAAGAATTGGTTCGGAATGATACATCGACCCCAATTATTTAGACACACAAATTCTGGCTCGGACTCTTTCATCATGCCACCAGTACAAAGGTTTAGTTCGGCATTTTACATCGACCCCAAACATATAATAACCATACGTTAGTTCAGAATATCACATCGACCCTAACATAGTTAATTTAGGTATAAATCTCTCGACCTAAAAGATCATATAATTCAGTAGGTACACGCCCGACCTATTAAGTATATCCGTACGTAATATTTCAATCTCTTATATTTACCGTACAATATTCGCTTTACGATTTATCTCATTAATCGCATTTATTTGAGTATTCACACAACTCTAAGGGTTCTAGTTACTCCTCACATATAATTTCAGTAGTTATTACTTACCCTACTGGTCTATTACTTAAATTGAATTTACTTCACCTCGTAACTCAATTCTGAATTCCCCGATACTTTACTAAATCGGATTATTCCCGTCGGTCCATAATTCAAGTCCTACACCCAATGGTCTTGTTGGAACTCAACAATATACCTAATGGTCTTATTCTCACTCCCATATAAGTATAATATAAATCCTAGGATACTCATTCATTCCCGAAAATCAACGAAGACTTAAACACGAAAAATTCGGGAAAAACAACTTGCGTCGATCGATCGACTGCTGGGTTCGATCGATCAACCTAGTTGATCAATCGATAATTCGAGATCGATCGATCGATCGAACAGGGACAGACGCAGTTCGTCTTCTTCGTTAAGCTTTTCCTCCATTAACAAATCTCCGAACTCCATTATAGTCCACCAAACTTCGACCCAATGATCCTAACATGTTTCCACATATATGTGACACCCCGACTAATTAAATACCGGGTAGCTACTCCTTTATTAAATTAATTCAAAATGCCAAGTTGGTTCAGTTAATAGCATCACTGTCGAAAACATTTTAATGATTACTAACCACCTAGTATTTAAAAAGTAAGTGCCAAATTTTAATTAAAGTCTGATTAACATGCAACAAGTGTAATGAAGAATAACTAATACCATTCACCATACTGAAATAAATAGAATAACCATCACATACGGTAAATAAAGTCTGGAGGAAAAACTCCTCACTACAATCCCACAACTGATAAGTAAACTAAATACTAAATCAATACATGCCAAAGTCTGAAAACTGTAAATAGAAAGATGTCTAATAGAAATGGGCAACATGCCCTACCACTGATAGATAATGACTCTGGAATCCAAAAGATAGAAGCGTCTACAAGCAAAGTCCCTGTAGCTTCCACAAACAGCTACAGCTCGTCACCTGAATGAGTATCCTATGCTTGGTGTCCTTGTGGCTGGGCACCTAAAATGGTTTTACAAAGAAAAAATAGATTTGAAAAGGAAACGGGTCAGAGCCCGAATGTGGAGTTATATTTTAAAAACCTGCAAGTGCTTTAAAAAAACATTTAAAACATTAAATGCAAAGTACATGTTAGGACGTGCACTCACATGGTATTCTCACCTCTCGTCTAACTGTGCACTCCTAACGTAAGTACCCATCTATAACGACACAAATCACTAGCTAAGTACCATCATATCTAGCTAGACTGTCATAGGTCCTACCCTTATTACTCGGTTCTATTAACATAATAACGCTCGTAATTAAGTAGGGGTTTAACGTAAACTCAAATGCTCAATATGCAATATATATAACTATCAGTTAACTCGTTATATTTCTCGAAACAATACCGTAATTATATTCACAACAATAACATAAAGGTTCCCATTAATTAAGTGTATATTATTCACATCATAAATATACAGTACAAGCACCCCGAGAACTAAGCTGCGGTGCACACATACTCTGCTATCCATCCCGGTACACCACGTACATAAGGATTACATATTCTGAATCTCTCAGGAATAGTTCACAGATAACAACATCACAAAGAATGGAGGCGAACACAGTCACATCACATAGGTCACGCACATACCTACGCTCCTACGATCAGCGGACTTATTAATATCCCAATAAGTCTTTCTATGACCTATGTTCATCAAGGTAACCAGTCTAAATCCGAGCAACACAAGGATTAGAGGGCCCTAAGCGAACGCAAACCTCCCGTGATAGCAAGTATGGTAGGTATGTCATACACACAAATCATATACCAATACTAAGTAAACACACGTCTTAGTAATCCCGTAGTTTAATCGTAGTACATATCGCATTCTCGTACCAACTTATAATTATCACAATTTATACTATTCCGGTTTATAATAATACGCACCATAATTTATTCTCACGTCGTAGTAGACACTCACGTTTCAACCCAAACCGTCCATTTAATATAACTCTCGTATATAATTTCCTTCTCATAAATGCCCAAAAGTCCCAATTCTATCATTACATCATCATCGGAATGTTATCTATACTCTCGAACAAGTTTACGGGACTCCAAAAATCAAAACAGTCCAAAAAGGCCCAAACTGTCAACTCGTTAGAAGTCTCGTTCGAACGAGATTCCACTGTCAACTCGTAAGAAGTCTCGTTCGAACGAGACTGTTCGAACGAGATTCCAGTTCGTTCGAACGAACTGTACCTTCTAACGAGATCTCGTTCGAACGAAGTTATCGAACGAGGCTCCCTTTCATTAGAACGACTGGTCAATTCGTTAGAAGCTCGTTCGAACGAGTTCGTTCGAACGACCTGGGCAGGGGCTTCTAACGACCTACCAGATTCGTCCCAGATTTTTCTAAATCTCGTTTTTCACCATTTTTACTCCTCAAATATCTTCTAAACTAAGTCCCAACAATCGTTTAAAGGTCTCTAAACAACCTAAACATAATATAATCACATCCTAACACGTTTTAAAGGATTAATCCATCCTAACATCAACCAAATTTACAAATCTCTACACTTTTTCCCAATTTTTCAAGAACATGAACCCTAACTTTTTGAATCATGAATTAACCCAATATAAATCCGTTTTAATTTCTTCTAATAACAAATATCATGAGAATAATCATCTACCTATCATTCTACATGCAATTTTCCTCAATATTTTCAAGTTCTAAGTTCCAACTACATGGTTTTCATATTTCACCAAGAACAAATCATAAATTTGAATTATCTAACATGGAAAGAACATTCTCTGAAATTAAATGGAATAAAGTCACTTGCCTTGGTTGTCTCTGAGTTTGGATGATGGTTTGATAGAGCTTTTCTGCAGAATTTCTTCTCTCTCCAAGCTTCTTCTCCAATGGTGGTTTATGGTGGCTAGGGTTTTTCTTTGGGAAAGTTGTAAACCTAATGATAGCCTCCGTAGCTTAATGGGTTAATATGGGTTGGTTAGTGGGTTAAATCCACATCAGATTAAAACTCCCAATTTTCGTCACTTTTAATTCCTCAAAAAGTAAAATTACCAAAATACCCTTTATGATGCCGGTATGGCGGCCTAAAAATACCCCGGAATCCAAACTACACCCCCGGCTAGTATTTTCTGACTATCTCGACCCTTCCGGACGCGTTGGCGCACTCAAAAATACCATACGGTTTATAGATTTTAAATTCACTTTTATAATCAAAAATAATATACCATGACGCGGCGGTCACACGCGTCTCAACAAAATTCCCAAATTGCCGTATATTAATCTCACGACAAATTTCATAATTCCAAATTCATATATAATCATATATGCACATAATCAAATACCAACTCGCATCTCGTTAGTATTTATAACCCGGATTAATTTCCAATTAATACGCATTTAATTAACTAATCCCAAAAATAAATATAGCCAAAAATACGGGGTATTACAATATACTAGGACAATTTCTAATGTGTCAAATACTTCAAAACTCCAATTCCTTTAAAGAAATAGTGAGTTAAACCCATAATTTCTTGAAACCCTAGTTATGGTGTTCTTCCCATATTTTCATTCTAAATCCAGATTTTATTCCGAAATAATCATCGTGTCTAATCTGATTATTAATCCTCTACATATGTTAAATCATTCTACATGCGATTTCTATCCCAACATGTATAATTATAATTATTATCCTATCAAGATGTTGATTTAACAAAACTATTCAAAAACCCTACACATGGGTATTATAACTTTATAATTTTTGCAATAAATAACTTGCCTTATGATCTGTAGGGTCTGATTACATGGTTGTTGTTGATGATTGATGATCTTCATCCTTCAATCCTTCGTACCCAACATGTTGATAGTGAAAATCTCCTTTGAATCCTTCCTACTTATTTCTTTTGCCTTAGAAAATTGTGTCTCTCTTCTCTCAAATGGTATTTGTGTTGTCATGGGTGTTCTAACCCTAGCCCCTCTTTCGTACGGCTGATAAGAATCTCTCAAATTCGTAGGTCTCCATACCCTCTTATGTTAAAAGGCCAAAACGTCCCCAAACGGTCTCGGTTTAGTCCAAAATTACCCCGAGACTCAACTAGTACCCCCGGGTATACTATTTTGACTAATTTAACCCTTTCGGACTCATCTGTGACCTCTAAATTATCATTTGATTCACTTAAAAATATTACTCGTTCTCACCCCAACATGGTCTACACGCGTTAAGTAACTATTTACCATTCGCACTAAGTAAATATAATGAGGCAATATAAATCGGTATCTATCTCTCGATAAATATTCCATAATTACACTTTTAAATAAAACTCATTAAATTACTACTCTTACGTAATTTAAATTAAGCCGTATTTTTCTCGTTTAATTCTCCAATTTAATTAAATAGAATATATGGAATATTCAAAAATACGGGGTATTACATACTTCCCCCCTTAGAAAGGAATTTCGTCCTCGAAATTAGGATAAGGCTGGTATTAAGACTAAGGACCTTAAACATCATTGCATTCTCTAATACCCAAAATCAAATTATATCATCCTAACGGTCGCCCCAAGTACATGCCTTGCTTCATTAAAACTCTTATCGCATGTTACCCATGCCGCATATATTATAATTAAGTCTCACTACTTAATTTCTCCGTAGATTTTTTTTTTCAATCTAACGTTAACTCTTGAAATTAAGTTTCTCCTTACTTAATTTACCCTTTTGATGTATATCTCTATATATAACATCTTTGTGTCTACTATCACTCATAAGTAGAATATTATAAGGTATATATTTCACACACAATATATACTATAAGGGAAATTGGTCCGGCAAAATCATCGGCCCCAATAATCCTATAATTTACATTGGTCCGGAAATCCCTCGACCCCAAGGTCAATGTAACGCATATGTTGGTTTAGACCTTCCGTCGATACTAAATTTATCATCAATTTGGTTCGAAAAAATCATCGACCCCAAATCGATCTTTCACGTATTGGTTCGGAACATCATCGACCCCAATACATAATTTAAGCATACTTGTTATCACACATAAGCAGGAAATCATAAGATATATATATTACACATAGCATATACTATCAACATTTATTTTATAATCACCCCCCTTTTATAACACTTTTGGGGTTATTGGCTCAGAATCCCACCTCGATCACCAATAGTGATTGATTATATTGTCTCGGAATCATACTTCGATCACAATATCAGTATATATATATCTCATCGCACATGAGTAGACAATTTGTGAGCCATATTTCACACTTCTTATATTCTAAAATGTCATACTCCAATAAAATGTCCTCATATCACGTGTTAAGGACTAAAAGTTCGAAATGTCTCCTCGAACCACACCTCAAAGTACACATAATTTCTTAATAGGTATCCAAGAACCTAAACCTTATGTACAGTCCATATAGGCAGTCTTACACTACCTACAAATATGCTCATATAAGTATACATTCAACCTATGAATTGATCAGTGGGCTTCTCCAAAATTCCACTATTGTAAGGGCGTATTATCATCCTTTCTCACTAACATGGAGTTGTAGGTAGCACAACATAATCAAAATAACATTTTATCTCTATTTCTCCCTGACCATCTCTCACAGGGTGGAATTTTAGGATTACATCCTAATTCACAATCATGTAGAGCGGCACCGTGCACTTGTGTATTCTCCCTTTTCAACAACATACTAATCCATCCCGATCACCCCATTCCGCTACACCAACGAAATGTTGGCTTTATTATGATGTTCACAACCCATCAATAATTTATAAGTCTGTCTCCTCCTTCCATCATTGGAAACGTAGGTTCACTACCACATTCCGGTTGCTCATTTCGAGTCCTTCTTTCTCTATCAGCTAGTGGTGCGTTTGGAGACAATCTCACTATGTCTCTTCCTCAACACCGCTTCCCACTTACGTCATCTTTCCTCAAGTGGTACTCTATTCCCTGTAACACCCCGCTTAAAATAATAACGGGTGGCCAGCCCTATACTACATTAAATCAGGAGTTTCAGATGGTCCAGTCTAAACATCAACTGTCGGTACTATATAATATAGGACCAATTACCCGATATCATATAAGCCAGATGTTAAAATTTAATAAAATATAGAACAACAACAAACCAACACAATAACACTACTAATAAAGGAAAGAAAGATGCATGAAGGAACAATGATAAATAAAATGCTAGAATAAAAAGAAATAAATAACTACAACCTAATATACCACAAGGAAATAAACCCGAATAAGCTGTCGGGTCACAACCAATACAATAACTGAAATGAAATAAATATACACATCTATAAACATCCCTTGGGTATAAACTCGATATAACAATGAATCCTACCTAGATTTGTAAAGAAGTAGGAAGCGACTACGATCTACATCCCGCAACAGTCCGCACCTATCACGGCTCCCAAGACTCTGGACAGAAAGTCATCCGACATCCATGCGGTAGGATACCTGTAATAATATATATATATATATATATATATATATATATATATATATATATATATATATATATATATATATACGGGCAGGAGAGAAAAGTAAACGGGTCAGATCCCGAGTTGTGAAAAATATTTAGCAAGTGTGTTAACCGTGTATAATAAATATCGGTGCACTAATTTCATAATTAAAGTGGAATCGCACTCTCGTGAAACCCCAACTCACCTCTCATCTAGCGGCGAGCACCTATTCGCGTCCTCAAATTTTAGTTAAATTACCCCCATTTATAAGGACAACCTAACTTGTAAAAGGTCTAGCCCATACCCACGAGATCTACCTTCCTATCATAACCCAAGGATCCACCCCTTTTTATATTCATACTTGATTATGTTTACAAACGATTATGCCACAATAGGCTTAACGGATTCTGGTTTATAATCTATTTAATTATAATTCTAAATACATTACCCATTTATGTTTGGGTTGAAACATATGATTTAATTTCCAATTAATAGGCATACAAAAATTATTACTCGCAAAATTTCCCTCCAATTTCAACACTGCACTACGTTTCATGCGTGGGGTGTCTCGCAAAGAGAAATCCAAACAAGGAACCACCCCGTTACACTACTCCTTGACAATGCTGATCCTAGAGATCCATAATGCCCTACATACCATTATTATACCACTACTACAACTAAATTTTAAACTATAATATGAAAACAACTAAAAATTTCCAATAATATCCTTGGGATGATATAACCGAAATATTCCTTAAATGTGATACATCAACCCCCAATAATCTAGTACACCATAATCATCCAAGATGTACTCCAATAATATTCCATATCCTTTCATCTATAGGATATATATAAATATATATAGGCATTCATTCTAACCATATATATATACCATCATCCTTACCCATGACCAAGTGTACATATCACATCTGATGCACAATGGCCATGTACATAATATACACGGCTATATATAGCGCCGATAAACTTCATCAAGCTATCATCTTCCAAGTGCCCGGCTCAAGTAGCAAAACTGGGGCCACCATGGTGGGACTAAACGACACCCATCTATTGGTAAACTCACGCACACGACGTCCCGGGAAGCGGTCATAGCTCCAAATCGGCGATGAGATGAAACATACCCACCACGTCTCATCCCAAATATATATATATATATATATATATATATATATCACATAATAACACACGGGACGACTATGACCTGGGGAATATCCACACCCTGCTTTTCTAGCCAGAATGCTCACCCTCTACGCGCGTAACTTCCCAATGATAGCATGAGCGGGGTATGATTAACCACATAAGTATATATATCATTCACATGCACAATATATATACATCCATATGATCCAATCATATGATCAAACATTAAACCATCATATACGGTTTAAATATTCATACCGTGTATATCCACAACATAAATATATCCATATTTTCATATCTATATAGATATATATACATATATTCACATATCTTTATCTCTATATATACAAACTAATTCTCGTTCATATGTATAAGATATCTAAACTCGGCTATAAGTATATAATCTCCTCAATATACTAGCCATCGTTCCAACATAATTAATTTACCTCGATATGTGAATATAATGCCTCACTTGAAGCATATTCATTCATTTATACTATGATGAATAGTCTCCCAAACATATATGTTTATCTCCAATATTAGCGTTATCACCCAAAGTTGAGAGTAGGTAACAATCACTACCTATCGTATCGATATTCAAAAGTACCTCAATATCTCATTTACTAAGGTAGCCTATTGGTATGTACATAACTAATAGCCTACGAACCTCAAACTCATCTCGAATTCATTTCAATTATTGAAATCCCAATTGTTACTTCCACTCAATTGTGTATAAACTATCCTGACTAGAATTTAAGCTACCACTTATTCTAGTTGATAGTACGATCTAATCGCTCCCAAGTTCGCTTACGGTTCAATTAATCTTATGAACTCTTACTCCCATTGGGTTACCTATTATTTCTTAATTTAAACGTTTCTAAGGATATGTGACCCCTCTCTCTCTTCGGTCCCCAAGCCTTAATCGCAATAGAAACCAATTTACCATAAGGATTTAGCACCACTCTCGGCTTAAAATTTCGAGCCATTCCCTCGTAACTCTCTCTTTAAGAGTTCTTAACTTCACGTCCTATATAGACTCACTCTTAATCTAATATTAGGATTTCCATACCCAATGAGGTTTCTCACTATCTCCATCAACACAACTCCAATACATACATGGATATATATGTCTCCCCAATTATTCCAAGGAGTCCCCAAAATCATAATATGTGAGAAACCCCTTTTATATGTCTCAAAAAACATCCCTTTTACATCATTTGAGAAGACCCCAAATCAACGAACCCAACTAAAAAGGGTTTGAAATCACCACAAAGAGATTTTTTCAAAATGCCCTGTTTCCGAATCGATTCGGCCCCTCCGAATCGATTCGGCCCAACAGCGAATCGATTCGGCCCATCCGAATCGATTCCGTCCAAGGGACCTGAGAGTCTGCAACCTTCCGAATCGATTCGCTAGGGGCGAATCGATTCGGCCCTAAAGACCTGAGGCTTCTGCAATCTGGTGAATTGATTCGGTAGGGGCGAATCGATTCGTCCAGTTCAGAAAGCCACGAAAATGGCTATTTTTCTAAAGCCCAAATTCTCCAAAATTTAATTTATACTTCTGCTAACCCTTAATCTTCAACCCCAACATAATTTCCAACATCAAAACACATCCTATATTTAACCTCATCAATTTATATCCCTTAAACCCAATTAAAATCTTCAATTTCATGATTTAAACCAAAATTTAGGTTTTGATGTTTATACCCAAAAACCATTTCTTTAACCCACCAATTATGAAATAAAATACACAAATGACTTATTTAGCAAGATTAAACACTTGCCTCAGATTTTGTAGAGGTTGAATCATCCACGGGATCGCGTTTGGGCCGGAATCTCCAAGCTTTCTTCCTCTCTCTCTTCTTTTCTCCTTCTTTCTTTCTTCCTTTTTCTTTCTCTCTTTCTCTAATTGAGAGATTAATCCGTAAGCCTCTTAAACCTTAAAACATAAGTCCCAAATTTAAATGTTAATACACACTTTAAATGACTCGTTTACTCCAATTCGAGTCAAACTGACTTAAAAATAATCCGGAGTCGAAATAAAACCAAATGACAGTCATTTTGACTATCTCGAACCTTCCGGGATCGATCGATGGTACTCTCAAAATTATCATTCGGAATACTTTGAAATGTTCTCTATTTTTGGGCCTCAATTCCCAAGTTTCAAAATTCTCCAATTCAATTAAATTTTATTTTCCCAAAAATTTAATTTCTCAGTCTCCAAAGTCAAGGGTTGTTACATTCCCTTTTCTCTCCAAGTATATTATACTTTACAATCCGTGCACTCTTCGTAATTGGCGCACTTTTGGGGTTGATTACTTTATAAGATTCAACCTTTTAGTAACGCTTAAGTCACTCTTAACACTCAGTCAACTAGCACCTTGCGTTACTTTTTCACAACAGTTAGGTCTCCCATATCAAGAGATAACCTTTGAACGGGTTCCCACTGATTCCTATCCCATAGGATGTGCTGGCTCTTTCAGCACATAAGCTTGGATCATCGTCTATCTCTCACGACGTTCAATCCATTTCATTGATACGACTTGCCTCCTAACTTCCCCACCGACGCACTTATTAAACATCATTTTTCTGCATCTCTCTATTTCGAATGACTAAGAAAGCCAGTTGACTAGGGCGCCCATACACCCTTTTCTCCGTGCACATTTGCAAAAATATTGCAAACGTCGCACCCGTAACATACTTTTCCTCAACTCTAGCCTAGTCTACATGACGTGACTACAATCTTGCAGGTATTCTCAATCCCATATAGACCAAAAATCAAATCCTGCCCACAAAGTCCCACTTATCCATTCGTGGTGAAGTAATCCTTTTAGTGTTTCTTCGCAACACTATCGGCTTCACCGATGCCCTAGCATCTAACAACGTCTCTTCTCCTGACGTGCATAAAAATTTCAGTCGTATCCCCTTTCACAACCGAACTTAAATAAGGAACTTCTCCCCATGCATTCTTACTGAGCATTGTCAGAACGACACATAGTCGAGATACTCAAATTCCATTCTTCGATAATATGTGCAACCATACTCCAATATTTCTAAAGGAGTCAAGTGGCACTGTGCTTATACTATCACTAAGTCCTTAGCACTAATTACAACAGTGAGCTCGATCTCTCTGCTCAGCGGTCATATGAAATGTCTTGACTCACATCATTTAGGTTCCTACACACCGGAATCAATTACTATGAGACATCCATAATCTCTGAAGTCTCCCACATATTGATGAATAATGACAACTTGACCCTCTTTCAGGTGAGGCATCGTCATATACCCCATTCACTCGAGGTTAAAACTCATATACTTCCTTGTCCATTGCTCTGGTGGTTCAGATGGTTTCCGAATATAACACGCTTGTCCTTTTCGGAATGCAAAACTTATCAGAGTTATTATTCCCTTAAATAACTTTGGACAACATTAACACGCGTGGTCTTACGTCCCACATAAAACATCTTTTCATAAATCCCTTTATTCCAGGCCACAACGACTAGTTTGGGGTATTCCTCCTTTCGGACTTGGTAGTCTCGATCCTGAACACTATCATCCTGGTTCCCTTAGTTCTGCTGACCAAGAGGAACACACTATGGGACTTAGCAGTCCCGACTTAGAATCTAACTATTAAATCCCCTAGTGGGTTTCCACTAATGGCTTTCACCAGCCCCATTACATCCAGTCTTACTCTTTGACTAAATCCTTAAACTCTCTTAGCTCCGCCCACCTAGGAGCATTTACCTCAACCTTGTAAGAAGTACCATACTGCCTTCATATACATAAGTCGTCCAAGAAGAGTTTTACCAAAATTACGAATGACAACTCGAGAGTCCATTCTCTCAAGGGCTCTTTTTCCTTATACCTATCTCATCGGCACAAGTTCACTTCAACGGATACATTTCTCTCTCACGGTTGGCCTCTACCAGGCTTTCACGTGAAGGGTTCAGATCTTTCCATTCACTTCGCTTCTGAATCATCATTGGAGATCTTTGCGATTAAACAATACGTAAGGTCCCTCTATCTGTATACGGACCTTCGGTCCGGATGTGGTGACTGGTATCCCCACCACGTTGCCTCAAAAATTTTACTCAAATTTTCACTTATGGGTAATTCTACTCTATCCCTAAATGCCAAAACCTATGTACATTTTACTTCCATTGGTTACCATGCGCAATCACCATTTTATCACATTTTACGGCTCGTGCTCATCAAAAATTTCTTTAGACTCCCTCCCACTATCACTGCATTGGGCGGGTCTAGATTAGCATCCCCCCTTGTCGTCGCGACACTTGGAAAATGACTGCTATGCCTCAACAACCCTTGCAGCATCTACTTCCATTACACACTAGGAGTGACCTCGACAACGGTTATCTCTCCTATAGTTACCATCTTCGAACACTCCATGCTTCATGCCGAGCTCCTCCCTCCTGCAGTCCTTCTAATGCCAATGCTGGTCCTACCGCCATGTTCGACGTACCATGCCCAATCGAACTCGTATATATAACACTACATCTACTCAATAGCAGGAGAACGTAAACTACGTACGTAGAGGAGTACAACAATCCTAAGATAGAGCTCTATATCAATCAAACGATACGCTGAAAACGTAATAAGCCGTACAGATCCTATGGACACTAGAACCTGATGCTCTGATACAATCTGTAACACCCCGCCTAATTAAACATCGGGTGATCATGCCTTTATTAAATTAAAACAAGTTTCTCAAATGGTTCATTCTTAGCATCACTGTCGAAAACTTTTTAATTATTAATCACCTAAGTGAAAATTAGACCGGTGCCAAATTTTATCTTTCTTAAAACAGATAAATCAACCATGCGGAATATAGCAAAACAAACACCATGTACTAAAACCCAATAAACAAAGTATAAGTACAATAGAACAAGAGTATTATCGAATAAACCATCGACTAAAAATCCCAAACACAATAGTACAACTACTAATCTGAAACTAAACATCTGAGACTGATACCGGACCACAAGTCCATACAAAGAATAGTGTGAGATCCTGCACTAGATTTGAATGAGAGATATCGTCTAATCAAAATCCTGTAAGCATCCACTGTGTTACAACTTCGAGACCCTGAAAGGAAATCATCATACATGGCATCCCTGTGGCTGGACACCTAAAAGGTTTTGAAAATATTTTATAGCAAGAGTTAGTACTCAAAACATTTTGCAAATATTTAATAAGCGTTTATCACAATATACAAATACGGTTATTGATTACACATGTTAGGTTCTCGTACACTTTCTTGAGTTTACTCACCCCTCATCTTTTGTGCACACGTAACGTTCTACACTTAGCCTACCTAGCCACATCTTTTGTGAATATAATGATAATTTAACCCTTTCGGACTCATCTGTGACCTCTAAATTATCATTTGATTCACTTAAAAATATTACTCGTTCTCACCCCAACACGGTCTACACGCATTAAGTAACTATTTACCATTCGCACTAAGTAAATATAATGAGGCAATATAAATCGGCATCTATCTCTCGATTAATATTCCATAATTACACTTTTAAATAAAACTCATTAAATTACTACTCTTACGTAATTTAAATTTAGCCGTATTTTTCTCATTTAATTCTCCAATTTAATTAAATAGAATATATGGAATATTCAGAAATACGGGGTATTACAAATGTCAACCACACAACGAAGTGAGAGCATGAATGCTTTTTTTGACGGGTATGTCAATTCCAAAACCTCACTAAAACAATTTGTGGAACAATATGAGAATGCTTTGCGTAGTAAGGCCGAAAAGAAAGTCGCGAAGAATTCAACTCATTCATCCCTTATGTCACTCTTTAAGACATGGAGAAGCAATGTCAAAATGCTTATACGACAACAAAGTTTAAAGAGGTCCAAAAAGAATTGTTAGGAAAAATGTATTGCGAGTTGAGGTTTTCGTCATTTATGGAAGGGGTGGGCATGGAAGGATACGAAGTTAGTGAAGACGTTAGTTTTGGTGGACGTATGCGACGTACTTCTTTCAAAATTTCCTTTCACGATGATAATGGAGATGTGGATTGCAATTGTCGGTTGTTTCAGTTTAGGGGAATTTTGTGTCGGCATGCAATTACGGTGTTAATTCATAGAGAAGTGTATATTGTACCAGAGAAGTACATCTTTAAAAGATGGGATAAAAGAGTCAAAAGATGTCACACAAAAATAAAGATTAGTTATAGTGATTGGTCTGCAAAACCCGAGTCATGTCGATTTGATAAAATGTGTAATACTTTCTATGAGGTGGCGGATTTGGCAACCAATTCCGAAGATAGGGGTATAAAGGTTATGTCATGGATACGTAATTTAAAAAAGGATTTGGTGCTTGAGTTATGTGAAAGCAATGAACCTCTCTCGAGTAAGAGTGATACAAAAGAAAGTAAGACGGTACATTCACCTTTGGTCGTGCGAAGCAAAGGACGACCACCATCTATGAGAAGACAATCTACAGTTGAAAAGGTTGTTCGGGGAAAAAGTAGTAGTCGGATAAAAAAGGAAGTTCCTCCTTCCAAGGTATGTTCTTTATTTATTTTCCTTAGAACTCGATACTTTTGTTGGATTGTAGCTGAATTATTACTTAATGTTAATTTACATCTTTTAGGGTCGTCGCAAGGAGGAATACATGAGAATTTCACCCACACAAAATTTTATTGGAACACGAGAGAGTTTTATATTAAAGGTAAAATTTACATTACATGTTTTGATTTTACATAGTATCCAGTTAAACAGTTTTTTTGGTATGTGTATGGTTTAGGACTTTGAATTGCAAAACAATGTTGGAGGTGGACGTCAAGACCTTCCCAATCAACCAAAATTTTGGCCAATGAGTGTGTATGGGCAACCAACGACGCTAAATGGGGTGCAACCAACATTTAATGACACGACAACCATGATTCCTACGAGTTTTACTCAACTACTTGGAGCGAATGACGACGATGCGATAAACTCCATTTTGAAAAATTTTAGACATTGTTAAGCTTTAAGAGTATGCAGTAATATGGTGTTGTTTTTTAGACATTTTTTGTGCTGTTCTTTTTTGTGCAGTTATTTATGCAGCAGTATGCAGTAACATCTCTGTTTTTTTTGAGTGGTGCTATGGGTACCAAATAACTCCCCCAAATCTTCCCCAAATAACATTGATGAGTTGTGCCCTGGCGGAACCCATACCATAAGGTATAACACTTAAAACTATTTGGGGGATGATTTGGGGGAGTTGTTTGGGACACATAGCATTTTCAGTTTTTTTTGTCAAAAAACAGAGATATATTAGTGCTGTTTTTTGGTCATAAGAGTGATATTTATTGCTCTTTTTTTTTGTAAGAAACAAACAATTATATATGATATTTGGTGCTTTTTTTTGTCAAAAGAGTGTTATTTGATGTTTTTTTTGACAAAACAGATATATTTGGAGTGGTTGAGAACATGTAGACATAAATATTTGGTGTGGTTTATAAGTTATTTACTCACAGTTTATTATCTGTTAAGTGTCTTATATGTCTTGAGGAAAAAAAGGAAAATGGGAAATAAGAAAAATGGCATTTGATATGCCTTAAAATGCTTTGTTAGCCGCCAAATAGATGCCAAATAAGCACACCGGTACTAGCCAAATAAGCACACCGGTACTAGTACATGATTCATGTACTAGGACCCGGTGTGTCTAGTAGTTCTCATTGTAAAATGGCTACACGTGTTTCCTTCTCTATGTGTGAGAATGATGGCCGAAAAAGCCAATAGTGAAGTGTGATTTTTGAAATTGTAGAACTCATAGTTGAGAGTCTATTTTTCCAACAACTAGAAAAATAAAAAAATAACTCCCAAGATAGGATATAAGGCGGATGATCAAAATGAACCATGCAAAATTTGGAACGAGTACCAAGTTATGGAGAAATAAGGTGTAATTCAGTTATTTATTAATTAATTTATTTTTCGTGAGAAGGGTGTATTAGTGCAGTTCTCCAGCGATGCGATGGGGCGCAGAAAAATAAATTTGAAGTGAACTACGGGTTGCTTGCCATATCTTCAAAGTGTTATGTCTACTATTTATAAATAACAATTTGTACAGAATTATGAAATTAATATAATTACAGAATTAAAACAGAATTACAGAAATGAATCACTTACTTGAATTTGCAGAAAATAAACAAGAATAAAAGAAATAATCCGAGCCCTGTGAATATCACAGTTTCCTTAAGACAATTTATTCCCTCCAATGTGCTCCGAGGTTGATGAATATTGTCTCCCAAGATAGAACGGATTTTCCAATTAATTATGTAGCACGACAATAATTAATTTCAACGAACTCAAATCTGTGGCTTTTACTCAACTCAATAACAAACAGTATAGATATGTTATGCAGGAGAAGGACAGAAATTTTCTGGGATAAAATTGACAGCAATTCTGGAAGGAGGGAAATTTTTTCAGTATTTAATTCTGTAGGGGGAATGTTTAATTTATAGCTTTTGTGTTGACTGTTGGAACAGTCAACCGAAATTAACTGTCAAAACAGTTAATCAGTTAAACGAAATTAACTGTTGGCAATAACTGCCAACTAATTAATTAATTTCGTAATTAATTAATAATTAAAGCCCAGAAAGTTAAATAAATTCGGCCCAAAAATGTAGGAGATTTTTATAAGCCCAAGCCCAAGCCCGAACCGAACCGAACCGAGCCGAGCCGGCCGGACGGACGGACGCGCGCGCGCGCGCGTGTGGACTTTTGACCGAAAGTCAACCCGTGCATAGCTTAGGTCATCTCCCCTTCAAAGAGTTGGGATACCCCCAAGGCATCCAAGCCTTAGTCCATACTTGGGGTGTTATTAACTCATCAAAATTCCACTACTCTTCCAATGTGGGACAAGAGTTAAAGCACACCCAATTCATTTACTTTCATTGCTTTGTG
Organism: Sambucus nigra; assembly: GCA_949130495.1. Classification (NCBI taxonomy): domain Eukaryota; kingdom Viridiplantae; phylum Streptophyta; class Magnoliopsida; order Dipsacales; family Adoxaceae; genus Sambucus; species Sambucus nigra. The sequence continues at coordinate 585,332,440 of OX422209.1, forward strand.
AGTCACTTTGGGGACATATTTATCATTCATAACTTATTGAAATTGGACATATGAATATACTACGTTAATCTCCTTGCGGAGGTGAACGCGTTCGTATATGGTCCCACAATTTTCGTAGTGTGGGTCCCACCTAAATTTGAGCTCAAAGTTGCTCAAAAATCTGTCCAGAAAAATCTGGACAGTTTTTAAATACCCATTTAAATTCCAATTTTCCAACAATCCCCCACATGAATGATATATCGCTATAAATAAAACAAAACAGATGCTAATGCAGATGCAGACACAAGTTGAGTAAAACTGAAGACTTATTGCATCGGGAGAAGTAGCCTAGTGGCCTTGAACTTTCCTTAGTGATTTACTATCGGATTTACTTGGTTAATCAGTAGACTTCACGTCCTTGAACCGTCAACCGTTTTTGTAAACCTAGACAACAGTATTCACACAACAATTCTTCAACACAGTTGGTTCTCACGTTTGTGTTCATTTTGGCCGTGAACACCACTTGGTTCCGCAAGTATTTTAGAGAATATGCCTTTCATTATTCTCATAGAAGTGGCCCCCTTCTTACTCACGTAGGTGACTTCCATAAAGAGTATTCTGCAATACCCCACTTAGACGTACTAAGATATAGATGTCATTAAAAGCATAACTTATCCTAATTTCGCGGCAGATATGCACTGTCTCATCTTTGGAATGGATAGGATTAAATATCCTCCAGTGCTTACTGAATACAATGTAGTTCGGTTTGCCCATTGAACCTAGATCTTGGGATCTCCAGTCAGCTAGGTTGGGTTGCCACTATATTGATTCTTATTTATTTATAGGCTTTAGACCCATTCCTCTCGATGATCTTTCAACTTGCTCTCGGTTTAAACCTTTCGTTAGTGGATCCGATATATTATCTTTTGACTTTACATAGTCAATTGTGATAATTCCGTTTGAGAGAAGTTGTCTAACGGTATTGTGTCTACGACGAATATGTCGTGACTTTCCGTTATACATGTGATTTTGTGCCCTTCCAATCGCTGATTGACTATCGCAGTGTATACATATTGCGGGCACAGGTTTAGACCAATTTGGAACATCCTCTAAAAAATTTCGAAGCCATTCAGCTTCTTCTCCAGCTTTGTCTAGTGCAATGAATTCAGATTCCATTGTCGATCTAGCAATGCACGTTTGTTTTGAGGATTTCCAAGATACGGCTGCACCTCCGAGGGTAAACACATACCCACTTGTAGACTTAGAGTCTTTTGTATCAGATATCCAATTTGCATCGCAATGTCCTTCAAGAACAGGTGGATATTTTGAGTAATGCAATCCATAGTTTTGAGTATATTTTAAATAACCCAAAACTCTCAATATTGCTTTCCAGTGATCTCTTCCTGGATTACTCGTAAATCGACTTAGCTTACTTATTGAGTATGCTATGTCCGGTCTCGTACAGTTCATGACATACATTAAACTGCCGATAATTCTAGAATATTCTAGTTGAGATATGCTTTCACCATTATTTCTTGCTAGATGTAAATTTACATCTACAGGTGTCTTGGTAGGACTAATATCATACTTCTTGAATTTTTCAAGAACTTTCTCAATGTAATGAGATTGAGATAATATAAGTCCATCCGATGTTCTAGAAATTTTAATTCCTAATATAACATCGGCGATTCCCATATCTTTCATGTCAAATCTACTACTCAACATTTGTTTTGTGGTTTTGACAATTTCCAAGTTACTACCCATGATAAGCATATCATCAACATATAGGCATACAATGACATATCCATTTTGAATGTATTTAAAGTAAACACATTTATCGCATTCATTGATTTTGAAACCATTTGATAACATTGCATTATCAAATTTTTCATGCCATTGCTTAGGTGCTTGTTTCAATCCATATAGTGATTTAACAAGCTTACATACTTTTCCTTCTTGTCCGGGAGCTTTGAACCCTTCAGGTTGCTCCATATAAATTTCCTCGTCTAGTTCACCGTTTAAGAATGCAGTTTTTACATCCATTTGATGTATTTCAAGTCCATTAATAGCAGCTATTGCTATTAACATCCGAATGGACGTTATTCTTGTTACCGGTGAATATGTGTCGAAGTAATCCAACCCTTCCTTTTGCCTATAGCCTTTAGCTACAAGTCTAGCTTTATATTTATCAATTGATCCATCGGCCTTCAATTTCTTTTTGAAGATCCATTTATAACCTAACGGTTTTGAACCCGGTGGAAGATCCACTAGTTCCCATGTATGATTTTGTAATATGGATTCAATTTCACTATTAATTGCTTCTTTCCAATTGGAAGCATCGGGTAAGGATATAGCTTCTTTATACGATTGAGGTTCATTTTCTAACAAATATGTTAGAAAATCCGGACCGAAAGAAGTCGAGGTTTTTGCTCTTTTACTACGTCTTGGTTCATCCTCTATTGATTCAATAGGTTGATGAGTACCACTTGTAGTAGCTTGATTTGTCCTTTTAGAAGGACCAGATTCTCGGGTCATGTTATACGGGAATTCATTTTCAAAAAATGAAGCATCCCTCGATTCAATAACCGTATTTACATGAATGTCCGAAATCTCAGATTTACAAACTAGAAATCGATATGCACTGCTATTAGTAGCATAACCGATGAATACACAATCCACGGTTTTTGGCCCTATTCTTACCTTTTTAGGTTTAGGAACCATCACTTTGGCTAAGCACCCCCACACTCGTAAATATTTATAGGAAGGTTTTCGACCTTTCCATAATTCATAAGGTGTCTTATGAGTCTTTTTGTGAGGTACTTTATTGAGAATGTAATTAGCAGAAAGTAAGGCTTCCCCCCACAAATTTTGTGGAGCTCCTGAACTTAATAACATTGAGTTCATCATTTCTTTCAAAGTACGGTTTTTGCGTTCAGCAACACCATTCGATTGAGGAGAATAAGGAGCGGTTGTTTGATGAATAATCCCATTTTCAGAACAAAATTCCTCAAATGGATATTCATATTCACCTCCTCTATCACTTCTAATAGCCTTTATCGTTTTGCTTAATTGATTCTCAACTTCATTTTTATATTGTTTAAATGCATTAATAGCCTCATCTTTACTATGTAACAAATATACATAGCAATATTTTGTGCAATCGTCAATAAAAGTAATAAAATACTTTTTCCCACCTCTAGTTTGAACAAATTTTAAATCACAAATATCGGTGTGAATTAAATCTAAAGGTTCAGTTATCCTTTCAATAGAATGGAAAGGTAATCTAGCTAATTTAGATTCCACACAAATTTCACATTTATGATTTTTATCAATATTGAATTTTGGCAAAAATTCCAAGTTAATTAATCTACGCAATGTATCAAAATTAACATGTCCCAATCTAGCATGCCAAATATTAGATGACTCAATCAAGTAAGAAGAACTAGCAACTTTATTCATTGAAATAGATGTCTTAGGGGTTACAGTAAGAACATTCAGTTTAAAGAGCCCCTCATTTAGGTAGCCCTTTCCTACATACATGTCATTTTTAGACAACACAAAGCGATCAGACACAAACACAAGCTTGAAACCATTCTTAGTAAGGAGAGATCCAGAAATCAGATTCTTTCGGATGTCAGGCACGTGAAGAACATTGTTAAGAGTAAGTTCCTTTCCAGAAGTCATTTTCAAAGCAATCTTTCCTTGTCCCACCACCTTAGAAGTGGAAGAATTTCCCATAAAAAGGTTCTCCTCATTTTCCAAAGGCTTATAGGTGGAGAACATCCATTTGTTTGCACAAATGTGTCGTGTGGCTCCAGTGTCCACCCACCATTCCTTGGTATTTCCAACCAAGTTACATTCAGAGACAACGGCACAAAGATTCATATCCTCCAAATCATTGGTGATATGGTCACCCTCAGTCACATTTGCTTGAGAGTTATTTTTATTTTGCTTCTTAGGCTTACGACACTCACTTGAGCGGTGTCCCGGTTTACCACAATTGTAGCATTTGCCTTTGAACTTTTTCTTGTTATGTTTAGAAGTGCCTTCCCCATCATATTTTCGTTTGTTCTTTTTAGGACCTTCAACGACATGGACCTTTGTTTCCATCGGATTCTTCCCACTTTTCTTTTGAGATTCACGGTTGTCTTCTTCGATTCTTAGCCGGACCACCAACTCCTCCACATTCATCTCCTTACGCTTGTGCTTGAGATAGTTTTTGAACAAAGTCCAAGAAGGTGGCAACTTTTCAACAATTGCAGCAACTTGGAAAGTTTCACTGATTGACATTCCTTCAGCATGAATGTCGTGGAGGATCACTTGGAATTCTTGCACTTGCGAGATCACAGATTTAGAATCAACCATTTTGAAGTCCAGAAAACGCCCAACGATAAATTTCTTCATCCCAGCATCTTCAGTTTTATACTTCTTTTCCAAAGAATTCCATAATTCCTTGGAAGTTTTGATAGTGCAATAGACATGGTACAAAGTCTTGTCCAAGTAGGCCAAAATATAATTTCGGCATAGGTAGTCCGAGTGCTTCCAAGCATCGACAGCAGCAACCTTTTCAGCATCATCTCCCTCTTGAATAGAGGGGCAATCTTCATATACAAACCTGCCCAATTGGCAGGTAGTGAGATAGAAGTACATTTGTCCTTGCCAACGTTTGAAGTCAGCCCCAATGAACTTTTCAGGTTTCTCCCCGTGTGGCATAGATACGGGTGCAGTCACACTTGTGTTGGTGACAATCAGTTTCGTAGGAGTAGTGTTCGTACTTTGTGATTCCATTTCTGTTACAAAAACAGAATTTTAATCAAAACAGAATACAAAATTCTGTGCACCAATTTCCTCCAAATATAATTCACAATAAATGAATTCCAAAAGAATTCAAATAATAATTCAGAATAAAAATGTAATATAAACAGAATTCCGTACAAAACAGAATACAAAATTTTAAAATCTGTGTCACACTAATTTTTAATAATAAAAAGAATTCCGTACAAAACAGAATTATAATTTAAGAAAAAAAATTTAGATAAACAGATTTTAACAAGAGTACACAAATAAAATTTTATTTTCTAAAACAGAATATAAAAACAGTATAGAAACTAATTTCTATAACAAAACTGTTTTACTAATTTCTACAATAAAGCAGTAATTTAATTCATTTTATTCTGTCAAAACAGATTTATTTCCAACAAATAAATTTCTGTAATAAAAAAAAATTCTGTACATTAAAAACAGTAGAACTTTTATAAATTGTCTTAAGATTGTTATGTCTACTATTTATAAATAACAATTTGTACAGAATTATGAAATTAATATAATTACAGAATTAAAACAGAATTACAGAAATGAATCACTTACTTGAATTTGCAGAAAATAAACAAGAATAAAAGAAATAATCCGAGCCCTGTGAATATCACAGTTTCCTTAAGACAATTTATTCCCTCCAATGTGCTCCGAGGTTGATGAATATTGTCTCCCAAGATAGAACGGATTTTCCAATTAATTATGTAGCACGACAATAATTAATTTCAACGAACTCAAATCTGTGGCTTTTACTCAACTCAATAACAAACAGTATAGATATGTTATGCAGGAGAAGGACAGAAATTTTCTGGGATAAAATTGACAGCAATTCTGGAAGGAGGGAAATTTTTTCAGTATTTAATTCTGTAGGGGGAATGTTTAATTTATAGCTTTTGTGTTGACTGTTGGAACAGTCAACCGAAATTAACTGTCAAAACAGTTAATCAGTTAAACGAAATTAACTGTTGGCAATAACTGCCAACTAATTAATTAATTTCGTAATTAATTAATAATTAAAGCCCAGAAAGTTAAATAAATTCGGCCCAAAAATGTAGGAGATTTTTATAAGCCCAAGCCCAAGCCCGAACCGAACCGAACCGAGCCGAGCCGGCCGGACGGACGGACGCGCGCGCGCGCGCGTGTGGACTTTTGACCGAAAGTCAACCCGTGCATAGCTTAGGTCATCTCCCCTTCAAAGAGTTGGGATACCCCCAAGGCATCCAAGCCTTAGTCCATACTTGGGGTGTTATTAACTCATCAAAATTCCACTACTCTTCCAATGTGGGACAAGAGTTAAAGCACACCCAATTCATTTACTTTCATTGCTTTGTGAGTCACTTTGGGGACATATTTATCATTCATAACTTATTGAAATTGGACATATGAATATACTACGTTAATCTCCTTGCGGAGGTGAACGCGTTCGTATATGGTCCCACAATTTTCGTAGTGTGGGTCCCACCTAAATTTGAGCTCAAAGTTGCTCAAAAATCTGTCCAGAAAAATCTGGACAGTTTTTAAATACCCATTTAAATTCCAATTTTCCAACAATCCCCCACATGAATGATATATCGCTATAAATAAAACAAAACAGATGCTAATGCAGATGCAGACACAAGTTGAGTAAAACTGAAGACTTATTGCATCGGGAGAAGTAGCCTAGTGGCCTTGAACTTTCCTTAGTGATTTACTATCGGATTTACTTGGTTAATCAGTAGACTTCACGTCCTTGAACCGTCAACCGTTTTTGTAAACCTAGACAACAGTATTCACACAACAATTCTTCAACACAGTTGGTTCTCACGTTTGTGTTCATTTTGGCCGTGAACACCACTTGGTTCCGCAAGTATTTTAGAGAATATGCCTTTCATTATTCTCATAGAAGTGGCCCCCTTCTTACTCACGTAGGTGACTTCCATAAAGAGTATTCTGCAATACCCCACTTAGACGTACTAAGATATAGATGTCATTAAAAGCATAACTTATCCTAATTTCGCGGCAGATATGCACTGTCTCATCTTTGGAATGGATAGGATTAAATATCCTCCAGTGCTTACTGAATACAATGTAGTTCGGTTTGCCCATTGAACCTAGATCTTGGGATCTCCAGTCAGCTAGGTTGGGTTGCCACTATATTGATTCTTATTTATTTATAGGCTTTAGACCCATTCCTCTCGATGATCTTTCAACTTGCTCTCGGTTTAAACCTTTCGTTAGTGGATCCGATATATTATCTTTTGACTTTACATAGTCAATTGTGATAATTCCGTTTGAGAGAAGTTGTCTAACGGTATTGTGTCTACGACGAATATGTCGTGACTTTCCGTTATACATGTGATTTTGTGCCCTTCCAATCGCTGATTGACTATCGCAGTGTATACATATTGCGGGCACAGGTTTAGACCAATTTGGAACATCCTCTAAAAAATTTCGAAGCCATTCAGCTTCTTCTCCAGCTTTGTCTAGTGCAATGAATTCAGATTCCATTGTCGATCTAGCAATGCACGTTTGTTTTGAGGATTTCCAAGATACGGCTGCACCTCCGAGGGTAAACACATACCCACTTGTAGACTTAGAGTCTTTTGTATCAGATATCCAATTTGCATCGCAATGTCCTTCAAGAACAGGTGGATATTTTGAGTAATGCAATCCATAGTTTTGAGTATATTTTAAATAACCCAAAACTCTCAATATTGCTTTCCAGTGATCTCTTCCTGGATTACTCGTAAATCGACTTAGCTTACTTATTGAGTATGCTATGTCCGGTCTCGTACAGTTCATGACATACATTAAACTGCCGATAATTCTAGAATATTCTAGTTGAGATATGCTTTCACCATTATTTCTTGCTAGATGTAAATTTACATCTACAGGTGTCTTGGTAGGACTAATATCATACTTCTTGAATTTTTCAAGAACTTTCTCAATGTAATGAGATTGAGATAATATAAGTCCATCCGATGTTCTAGAAATTTTAATTCCTAATATAACATCGGCGATTCCCATATCTTTCATGTCAAATCTACTACTCAACATTTGTTTTGTGGTTTTGACAATTTCCAAGTTACTACCCATGATAAGCATATCATCAACATATAGGCATACAATGACATATCCATTTTGAATGTATTTAAAGTAAACACATTTATCGCATTCATTGATTTTGAAACCATTTGATAACATTGCATTATCAAATTTTTCATGCCATTGCTTAGGTGCTTGTTTCAATCCATATAGTGATTTAACAAGCTTACATACTTTTCCTTCTTGTCCGGGAGCTTTGAACCCTTCAGGTTGCTCCATATAAATTTCCTCGTCTAGTTCACCGTTTAAGAATGCAGTTTTTACATCCATTTGATGTATTTCAAGTCCATTAATAGCAGCTATTGCTATTAACATCCGAATGGACGTTATTCTTGTTACCGGTGAATATGTGTCGAAGTAATCCAACCCTTCCTTTTGCCTATAGCCTTTAGCTACAAGTCTAGCTTTATATTTATCAATTGATCCATCGGCCTTCAATTTCTTTTTGAAGATCCATTTATAACCTAACGGTTTTGAACCCGGTGGAAGATCCACTAGTTCCCATGTATGATTTTGTAATATGGATTCAATTTCACTATTAATTGCTTCTTTCCAATTGGAAGCATCGGGTAAGGATATAGCTTCTTTATACGATTGAGGTTCATTTTCTAACAAATATGTTAGAAAATCCGGACCGAAAGAAGTCGAGGTTTTTGCTCTTTTACTACGTCTTGGTTCATCCTCTATTGATTCAATAGGTTGATGAGTACCACTTGTAGTAGCTTGATTTGTCCTTTTAGAAGGACCAGATTCTCGGGTCATGTTATACGGGAATTCATTTTCAAAAAATGAAGCATCCCTCGATTCAATAACCGTATTTACATGAATGTCCGAAATCTCAGATTTACAAACTAGAAATCGATATGCACTGCTATTAGTAGCATAACCGATGAATACACAATCCACGGTTTTTGGCCCTATTCTTACCTTTTTAGGTTTAGGAACCATCACTTTGGCTAAGCACCCCCACACTCGTAAATATTTATAGGAAGGTTTTCGACCTTTCCATAATTCATAAGGTGTCTTATGAGTCTTTTTGTGAGGTACTTTATTGAGAATGTAATTAGCAGAAAGTAAGGCTTCCCCCCACAAATTTTGTGGAGCTCCTGAACTTAATAACATTGAGTTCATCATTTCTTTCAAAGTACGGTTTTTGCGTTCAGCAACACCATTCGATTGAGGAGAATAAGGAGCGGTTGTTTGATGAATAATCCCATTTTCAGAACAAAATTCCTCAAATGGATATTCATATTCACCTCCTCTATCACTTCTAATAGCCTTTATCGTTTTGCTTAATTGATTCTCAACTTCATTTTTATATTGTTTAAATGCATTAATAGCCTCATCTTTACTATGTAACAAATATACATAGCAATATTTTGTGCAATCGTCAATAAAAGTAATAAAATACTTTTTCCCACCTCTAGTTTGAACAAATTTTAAATCACAAATATCGGTGTGAATTAAATCTAAAGGTTCAGTTATCCTTTCAATAGAATGGAAAGGTAATCTAGCTAATTTAGATTCCACACAAATTTCACATTTATGATTTTTATCAATATTGAATTTTGGCAAAAATTCCAAGTTAATTAATCTACGCAATGTATCAAAATTAACATGTCCCAATCTAGCATGCCAAATATTAGATGACTCAATCAAGTAAGAAGAACTAGCAACTTTATTCATTGAAATAGATGTCTTAGGGGTTACAGTAAGAACATTCAGTTTAAAGAGCCCCTCATTTAGGTAGCCCTTTCCTACATACATGTCATTTTTAGACAACACAAAGCGATCAGACACAAACACAAGCTTGAAACCATTCTTAGTAAGGAGAGATCCAGAAATCAGATTCTTTCGGATGTCAGGCACGTGAAGAACATTGTTAAGAGTAAGTTCCTTTCCAGAAGTCATTTTCAAAGCAATCTTTCCTTGTCCCACCACCTTAGAAGTGGAAGAATTTCCCATAAAAAGGTTCTCCTCATTTTCCAAAGGCTTATAGGTGGAGAACATCCATTTGTTTGCACAAATGTGTCGTGTGGCTCCAGTGTCCACCCACCATTCCTTGGTATTTCCAACCAAGTTACATTCAGAGACAACGGCACAAAGATTCATATCCTCCAAATCATTGGTGATATGGTCACCCTCAGTCACATTTGCTTGAGAGTTATTTTTATTTTGCTTCTTAGGCTTACGACACTCACTTGAGCGGTGTCCCGGTTTACCACAATTGTAGCATTTGCCTTTGAACTTTTTCTTGTTATGTTTAGAAGTGCCTTCCCCATCATATTTTCGTTTGTTCTTTTTAGGACCTTCAACGACATGGACCTTTGTTTCCATCGGATTCTTCCCACTTTTCTTTTGAGATTCACGGTTGTCTTCTTCGATTCTTAGCCGGACCACCAACTCCTCCACATTCATCTCCTTACGCTTGTGCTTGAGATAGTTTTTGAACAAAGTCCAAGAAGGTGGCAACTTTTCAACAATTGCAGCAACTTGGAAAGTTTCACTGATTGACATTCCTTCAGCATGAATGTCGTGGAGGATCACTTGGAATTCTTGCACTTGCGAGATCACAGATTTAGAATCAACCATTTTGAAGTCCAGAAAACGCCCAACGATAAATTTCTTCATCCCAGCATCTTCAGTTTTATACTTCTTTTCCAAAGAATTCCATAATTCCTTGGAAGTTTTGATAGTGCAATAGACATGGTACAAAGTCTTGTCCAAGTAGGCCAAAATATAATTTCGGCATAGGTAGTCCGAGTGCTTCCAAGCATCGACAGCAGCAACCTTTTCAGCATCATCTCCCTCTTGAATAGAGGGGCAATCTTCATATACAAACCTGCCCAATTGGCAGGTAGTGAGATAGAAGTACATTTGTCCTTGCCAACGTTTGAAGTCAGCCCCAATGAACTTTTCAGGTTTCTCCCCGTGTGGCATAGATACGGGTGCAGTCACACTTGTGTTGGTGACAATCAGTTTCGTAGGAGTAGTGTTCGTACTTTGTGATTCCATTTCTGTTACAAAAACAGAATTTTAATCAAAACAGAATACAAAATTCTGTGCACCAATTTCCTCCAAATATAATTCACAATAAATGAATTCCAAAAGAATTCAAATAATAATTCAGAATAAAAATGTAATATAAACAGAATTCCGTACAAAACAGAATACAAAATTTTAAAATCTGTGTCACACTAATTTTTAATAATAAAAAGAATTCCGTACAAAACAGAATTATAATTTAAGAAAAAAAATTTAGATAAACAGATTTTAACAAGAGTACACAAATAAAATTTTATTTTCTAAAACAGAATATAAAAACAGTATAGAAACTAATTTCTATAACAAAACTGTTTTACTAATTTCTACAATAAAGCAGTAATTTAATTCATTTTATTCTGTCAAAACAGATTTATTTCCAACAAATAAATTTCTGTAATAAAAAAAAATTCTGTACATTAAAAACAGTAGAACTTTTATAAATTGTCTTAAGATTGTTATGTCTACTATTTATAAATAACAATTTGTACAGAATTATGAAATTAATATAATTACAGAATTAAAACAGAATTACAGAAATGAATCACTTACTTGAATTTGCAGAAAATAAACAAGAATAAAAGAAATAATCCGAGCCCTGTGAATATCACAGTTTCCTTAAGACAATTTATTCCCTCCAATGTGCTCCGAGGTTGATGAATATTGTCTCCCAAGATAGAACGGATTTTCCAATTAATTATGTAGCACGACAATAATTAATTTCAACGAACTCAAATCTGTGGCTTTTACTCAACTCAATAACAAACAGTATAGATATGTTATGCAGGAGAAGGACAGAAATTTTCTGGGATAAAATTGACAGCAATTCTGGAAGGAGGGAAATTTTTTCAGTATTTAATTCTGTAGGGGGAATGTTTAATTTATAGCTTTTGTGTTGACTGTTGGAACAGTCAACCGAAATTAACTGTCAAAACAGTTAATCAGTTAAACGAAATTAACTGTTGGCAATAACTGCCAACTAATTAATTAATTTCGTAATTAATTAATAATTAAAGCCCAGAAAGTTAAATAAATTCGGCCCAAAAATGTAGGAGATTTTTATAAGCCCAAGCCCAAGCCCGAACCGAACCGAACCGAGCCGAGCCGGCCGGACGGACGGACGCGCGCGCGCGCGCGTGTGGACTTTTGACCGAAAGTCAACCCGTGCATAGCTTAGGTCATCTCCCCTTCAAAGAGTTGGGATACCCCCAAGGCATCCAAGCCTTAGTCCATACTTGGGGTGTTATTAACTCATCAAAATTCCACTACTCTTCCAATGTGGGACAAGAGTTAAAGCACACCCAATTCATTTACTTTCATTGCTTTGTGAGTCACTTTGGGGACATATTTATCATTCATAACTTATTGAAATTGGACATATGAATATACTACGTTAATCTCCTTGCGGAGGTGAACGCGTTCGTATATGGTCCCACAATTTTCGTAGTGTGGGTCCCACCTAAATTTGAGCTCAAAGTTGCTCAAAAATCTGTCCAGAAAAATCTGGACAGTTTTTAAATACCCATTTAAATTCCAATTTTCCAACAATCCCCCACATGAATGATATATCGCTATAAATAAAACAAAACAGATGCTAATGCAGATGCAGACACAAGTTGAGTAAAACTGAAGACTTATTGCATCGGGAGAAGTAGCCTAGTGGCCTTGAACTTTCCTTAGTGATTTACTATCGGATTTACTTGGTTAATCAGTAGACTTCACGTCCTTGAACCGTCAACCGTTTTTGTAAACCTAGACAACAGTATTCACACAACAATTCTTCAACACAGTTGGTTCTCACGTTTGTGTTCATTTTGGCCGTGAACACCACTTGGTTCCGCAAGTATTTTAGAGAATATGCCTTTCATTATTCTCATAGAAGTGGCCCCCTTCTTACTCACGTAGGTGACTTCCATAAAGAGTATTCTGCAATACCCCACTTAGACGTACTAAGATATAGATGTCATTAAAAGCATAACTTATCCTAATTTCGCGGCAGATATGCACTGTCTCATCTTTGGAATGGATAGGATTAAATATCCTCCAGTGCTTACTGAATACAATGTAGTTCGGTTTGCCCATTGAACCTAGATCTTGGGATCTCCAGTCAGCTAGGTTGGGTTGCCACTATATTGATTCTTATTTATTTATAGGCTTTAGACCCATTCCTCTCGATGATCTTTCAACTTGCTCTCGGTTTAAACCTTTCGTTAGTGGATCCGATATATTATCTTTTGACTTTACATAGTCAATTGTGATAATTCCGTTTGAGAGAAGTTGTCTAACGGTATTGTGTCTACGACGAATATGTCGTGACTTTCCGTTATACATGTGATTTTGTGCCCTTCCAATCGCTGATTGACTATCGCAGTGTATACATATTGCGGGCACAGGTTTAGACCAATTTGGAACATCCTCTAAAAAATTTCGAAGCCATTCAGCTTCTTCTCCAGCTTTGTCTAGTGCAATGAATTCAGATTCCATTGTCGATCTAGCAATGCACGTTTGTTTTGAGGATTTCCAAGATACGGCTGCACCTCCGAGGGTAAACACATACCCACTTGTAGACTTAGAGTCTTTTGTATCAGATATCCAATTTGCATCGCAATGTCCTTCAAGAACAGGTGGATATTTTGAGTAATGCAATCCATAGTTTTGAGTATATTTTAAATAACCCAAAACTCTCAATATTGCTTTCCAGTGATCTCTTCCTGGATTACTCGTAAATCGACTTAGCTTACTTATTGAGTATGCTATGTCCGGTCTCGTACAGTTCATGACATACATTAAACTGCCGATAATTCTAGAATATTCTAGTTGAGATATGCTTTCACCATTATTTCTTGCTAGATGTAAATTTACATCTACAGGTGTCTTGGTAGGACTAATATCATACTTCTTGAATTTTTCAAGAACTTTCTCAATGTAATGAGATTGAGATAATATAAGTCCATCCGATGTTCTAGAAATTTTAATTCCTAATATAACATCGGCGATTCCCATATCTTTCATGTCAAATCTACTACTCAACATTTGTTTTGTGGTTTTGACAATTTCCAAGTTACTACCCATGATAAGCATATCATCAACATATAGGCATACAATGACATATCCATTTTGAATGTATTTAAAGTAAACACATTTATCGCATTCATTGATTTTGAAACCATTTGATAACATTGCATTATCAAATTTTTCATGCCATTGCTTAGGTGCTTGTTTCAATCCATATAGTGATTTAACAAGCTTACATACTTTTCCTTCTTGTCCGGGAGCTTTGAACCCTTCAGGTTGCTCCATATAAATTTCCTCGTCTAGTTCACCGTTTAAGAATGCAGTTTTTACATCCATTTGATGTATTTCAAGTCCATTAATAGCAGCTATTGCTATTAACATCCGAATGGACGTTATTCTTGTTACCGGTGAATATGTGTCGAAGTAATCCAACCCTTCCTTTTGCCTATAGCCTTTAGCTACAAGTCTAGCTTTATATTTATCAATTGATCCATCGGCCTTCAATTTCTTTTTGAAGATCCATTTATAACCTAACGGTTTTGAACCCGGTGGAAGATCCACTAGTTCCCATGTATGATTTTGTAATATGGATTCAATTTCACTATTAATTGCTTCTTTCCAATTGGAAGCATCGGGTAAGGATATAGCTTCTTTATACGATTGAGGTTCATTTTCTAACAAATATGTTAGAAAATCCGGACCGAAAGAAGTCGAGGTTTTTGCTCTTTTACTACGTCTTGGTTCATCCTCTATTGATTCAATAGGTTGATGAGTACCACTTGTAGTAGCTTGATTTGTCCTTTTAGAAGGACCAGATTCTCGGGTCATGTTATACGGGAATTCATTTTCAAAAAATGAAGCATCCCTCGATTCAATAACCGTATTTACATGAATGTCCGAAATCTCAGATTTACAAACTAGAAATCGATATGCACTGCTATTAGTAGCATAACCGATGAATACACAATCCACGGTTTTTGGCCCTATTCTTACCTTTTTAGGTTTAGGAACCATCACTTTGGCTAAGCACCCCCACACTCGTAAATATTTATAGGAAGGTTTTCGACCTTTCCATAATTCATAAGGTGTCTTATGAGTCTTTTTGTGAGGTACTTTATTGAGAATGTAATTAGCAGAAAGTAAGGCTTCCCCCCACAAATTTTGTGGAGCTCCTGAACTTAATAACATTGAGTTCATCATTTCTTTCAAAGTACGGTTTTTGCGTTCAGCAACACCATTCGATTGAGGAGAATAAGGAGCGGTTGTTTGATGAATAATCCCATTTTCAGAACAAAATTCCTCAAATGGATATTCATATTCACCTCCTCTATCACTTCTAATAGCCTTTATCGTTTTGCTTAATTGATTCTCAACTTCATTTTTATATTGTTTAAATGCATTAATAGCCTCATCTTTACTATGTAACAAATATACATAGCAATATTTTGTGCAATCGTCAATAAAAGTAATAAAATACTTTTTCCCACCTCTAGTTTGAACAAATTTTAAATCACAAATATCGGTGTGAATTAAATCTAAAGGTTCAGTTATCCTTTCAATAGAATGGAAAGGTAATCTAGCTAATTTAGATTCCACACAAATTTCACATTTATGATTTTTATCAATATTGAATTTTGGCAAAAATTCCAAGTTAATTAATCTACGCAATGTATCAAAATTAACATGTCCCAATCTAGCATGCCAAATATTAGATGACTCAATCAAGTAAGAAGAACTAGCAACTTTATTCATTGAAATAGATGTCTTAGGGGTTACAGTAAGAACATTCAGTTTAAAGAGCCCCTCATTTAGGTAGCCCTTTCCTACATACATGTCATTTTTAGACAACACAAAGCGATCAGACACAAACACAAGCTTGAAACCATTCTTAGTAAGGAGAGATCCAGAAATCAGATTCTTTCGGATGTCAGGCACGTGAAGAACATTGTTAAGAGTAAGTTCCTTTCCAGAAGTCATTTTCAAAGCAATCTTTCCTTGTCCCACCACCTTAGAAGTGGAAGAATTTCCCATAAAAAGGTTCTCCTCATTTTCCAAAGGCTTATAGGTGGAGAACATCCATTTGTTTGCACAAATGTGTCGTGTGGCTCCAGTGTCCACCCACCATTCCTTGGTATTTCCAACCAAGTTACATTCAGAGACAACGGCACAAAGATTCATATCCTCCAAATCATTGGTGATATGGTCACCCTCAGTCACATTTGCTTGAGAGTTATTTTTATTTTGCTTCTTAGGCTTACGACACTCACTTGAGCGGTGTCCCGGTTTACCACAATTGTAGCATTTGCCTTTGAACTTTTTCTTGTTATGTTTAGAAGTGCCTTCCCCATCATATTTTCGTTTGTTCTTTTTAGGACCTTCAACGACATGGACCTTTGTTTCCATCGGATTCTTCCCACTTTTCTTTTGAGATTCACGGTTGTCTTCTTCGATTCTTAGCCGGACCACCAACTCCTCCACATTCATCTCCTTACGCTTGTGCTTGAGATAGTTTTTGAACAAAGTCCAAGAAGGTGGCAACTTTTCAACAATTGCAGCAACTTGGAAAGTTTCACTGATTGACATTCCTTCAGCATGAATGTCGTGGAGGATCACTTGGAATTCTTGCACTTGCGAGATCACAGATTTAGAATCAACCATTTTGAAGTCCAGAAAACGCCCAACGATAAATTTCTTCATCCCAGCATCTTCAGTTTTATACTTCTTTTCCAAAGAATTCCATAATTCCTTGGAAGTTTTGATAGTGCAATAGACATGGTACAAAGTCTTGTCCAAGTAGGCCAAAATATAATTTCGGCATAGGTAGTCCGAGTGCTTCCAAGCATCGACAGCAGCAACCTTTTCAGCATCATCTCCCTCTTGAATAGAGGGGCAATCTTCATATACAAACCTGCCCAATTGGCAGGTAGTGAGATAGAAGTACATTTGTCCTTGCCAACGTTTGAAGTCAGCCCCAATGAACTTTTCAGGTTTCTCCCCGTGTGGCATAGATACGGGTGCAGTCACACTTGTGTTGGTGACAATCAGTTTCGTAGGAGTAGTGTTCGTACTTTGTGATTCCATTTCTGTTACAAAAACAGAATTTTAATCAAAACAGAATACAAAATTCTGTGCACCAATTTCCTCCAAATATAATTCACAATAAATGAATTCCAAAAGAATTCAAATAATAATTCAGAATAAAAATGTAATATAAACAGAATTCCGTACAAAACAGAATACAAAATTTTAAAATCTGTGTCACACTAATTTTTAATAATAAAAAGAATTCCGTACAAAACAGAATTATAATTTAAGAAAAAAAATTTAGATAAACAGATTTTAACAAGAGTACACAAATAAAATTTTATTTTCTAAAACAGAATATAAAAACAGTATAGAAACTAATTTCTATAACAAAACTGTTTTACTAATTTCTACAATAAAGCAGTAATTTAATTCATTTTATTCTGTCAAAACAGATTTATTTCCAACAAATAAATTTCTGTAATAAAAAAAAATTCTGTACATTAAAAACAGTAGAACTTTTATAAATTGTCTTAAGATTGTTATGTCTACTATTTATAAATAACAATTTGTACAGAATTATGAAATTAATATAATTACAGAATTAAAACAGAATTACAGAAATGAATCACTTACTTGAATTTGCAGAAAATAAACAAGAATAAAAGAAATAATCCGAGCCCTGTGAATATCACAGTTTCCTTAAGACAATTTATTCCCTCCAATGTGCTCCGAGGTTGATGAATATTGTCTCCCAAGATAGAACGGATTTTCCAATTAATTATGTAGCACGACAATAATTAATTTCAACGAACTCAAATCTGTGGCTTTTACTCAACTCAATAACAAACAGTATAGATATGTTATGCAGGAGAAGGACAGAAATTTTCTGGGATAAAATTGACAGCAATTCTGGAAGGAGGGAAATTTTTTCAGTATTTAATTCTGTAGGGGGAATGTTTAATTTATAGCTTTTGTGTTGACTGTTGGAACAGTCAACCGAAATTAACTGTCAAAACAGTTAATCAGTTAAACGAAATTAACTGTTGGCAATAACTGCCAACTAATTAATTAATTTCGTAATTAATTAATAATTAAAGCCCAGAAAGTTAAATAAATTCGGCCCAAAAATGTAGGAGATTTTTATAAGCCCAAGCCCAAGCCCGAACCGAACCGAACCGAGCCGAGCCGGCCGGACGGACGGACGCGCGCGCGCGCGCGTGTGGACTTTTGACCGAAAGTCAACCCGTGCATAGCTTAGGTCATCTCCCCTTCAAAGAGTTGGGATACCCCCAAGGCATCCAAGCCTTAGTCCATACTTGGGGTGTTATTAACTCATCAAAATTCCACTACTCTTCCAATGTGGGACAAGAGTTAAAGCACACCCAATTCATTTACTTTCATTGCTTTGTGAGTCACTTTGGGGACATATTTATCATTCATAACTTATTGAAATTGGACATATGAATATACTACGTTAATCTCCTTGCGGAGGTGAACGCGTTCGTATATGGTCCCACAATTTTCGTAGTGTGGGTCCCACCTAAATTTGAGCTCAAAGTTGCTCAAAAATCTGTCCAGAAAAATCTGGACAGTTTTTAAATACCCATTTAAATTCCAATTTTCCAACACAAAGTTTTGTATTGGGCATATTATACTCCTTTTTAATATTTCATATTTCTTTTTGTGATAGATCCAAAAAAATTTCACAGCATTTACTATAACATATTTTATGAATTACACAAATGGATGAATACCACCATGTAAAGAAGAATATGGAGAAGAGTTATTGCTAATCTTTAAGCTCATGTAAGACTCGTTTATTAGGTCGTTTGATTTTGTCAAAAGGGAAAAAAACAAATGACCATTGAAGAACTAAAGAATTCTTTATCAATTTTATGGAAACTGAAAAAGTCGTGAAAAATTACTTCAAAAGGTAGAGGTTTCTTTAGTTTGTGGTTTAAATCTTTAGATGATAAACAAAAATCTTGGATGCTTGGGCCCATCCGTTTTTCATTTGGTTTATTTAAACCAATGAATTGGTGCCCAAATTGTACAACATCAAATTTTGTCTCCTCTAATGAAAATGTATGGGTGAAATTTCTAAACTTGCCAGATGAGTTTTGACACCCTAGATTGATGTTGGAAATTGCATGCGGAGTTGGAAAACCTATTAGGGTCCATTTGATTTAAAAGTGAGCTAAAGTGGAGATGACAAAATTTTTCATGTGTAAAATTTGTCAAATTTTACCTAGTTTTTTTCACACGAAGCTATCAAACAACAATTAGGCGAAATTAAAGTCAATCCAATTAGTTTATTTAAATATTTTATAAAAAGTTTTTAAACAAATTTTAAAACATTTCTAAAACAATTTTTAAAAAAATTTTGATAAAACAATTTTTTAAAATAATTTTGACAATATTCGAAACAGTTTTTAAATTGTTCAAAACAATTTTTAAACCTTTAAAAATAGTGTTTTTAATAGTTTTAAAACAAGTTTTTAATAAAATAGTTTTATAAAACATTTTTTAAAACCGTTTTTAAATTATTTTTAAAATAGTTTTTTGACAGTTTTAAAACATTTTTGTAACATTTTTTATAAAACATTATTTTTTTATTTATAACAGTTTTTAAAACAATTTTTTTAAACATTTCATAAACAGTTTTATAAAACATTTTTTAATAAAACAGTTTTAAAAAATATTTTTTTAAACAGTTTTTCAATTGTTTTTAAAACAGTTTTTAAAACAATTTTAAAACATTTTTTATAAAACATTTTTTTTATTTAAAACAGTTTGTAAAATAATTTTTAAAATATTTTAGCATAAAAATATAAAAAAATACTTATAAGAAGTGACAAATTGTTTGACAAATAATTCTTTCTCAAATAGCAAAAAAGAAATTTGTCCACTTTTCATGCATTAAAAGTGGTGTACATAGGCAAATGGATTGTAGGTAAATTTGTGAATCAAACAGATTAAAAAGTGGACAAATGTCATATTTGTTCACTGATTTAACATTTACCATTATAAATTTGCCAATCAAACGGAACCTTAGAATTGATCAAACGACCCTGGACCAAAAATACAGATTATCTGCCAGGGTATTGGTCGATATTTACATCTCATATTCAGTCCCAACAACTGTTGTTATTGAGCTTGAGGAGCAAAAAATTCCTGTTAAACTTGAAATTGAACATCAACCTTTATATTGTGATTATAGTAATTGTGTTGGACATTCAATTCCTAGTTGCAAGGTCATCAAAAAATCTGTTCGAGTTCCTGACCTCTGTAGAGATAATATCAGTAAGAATTAAAAGTTTGGGAACATGGGTCTGCTAAAACGGGTTGAACATGGGTCTAAAAGATCCGAGTTTGATTTTAGTTTTGATGATAACTACAACAAGGATCGTAAGGCAGTTGAGCACCCCAATCAGAATAGGATCCCGGAAAAAGCGTAATAGTTACAAAGTGGAGAGTTTGAGTTTTTTAAAAATTCAAACTTTTCAGCTGAAACAGATGGAGAACCTACTATATCGGAAAATGACAATCCTCAACAGGAGATTTTTGAAAAAGGTCTATCTAGACCTTTAAATCAGGTAGCGTGGTGAGGAAGTCAAAAGATATGACTGGTAAAAAATCAAATGGTGCAGATATTTCGGTAGCCCCTAAAATATTGGATCAAACTTTTGATCAAATTGATGATTTGGCCGAAAAAACTTCTCCGAATGTGGAAAATCAAATTTCAAAGCCTTCAATTGTACCGGATCATACAACGGAGTCTTGTAAAAATAAGGATCTAGATAGAAATGAGGGCATTCATTTGTGTGATCATAACTCCAAAAAATTGGAATCGAATCCTCAAAAATATAATTTTTTCTCAGGGGATATAGACAATATTGAGATTGATGGGTCTCAAACCGAAGATAATATGCCACTCTTGAGGACATTGCAAATGAGGATTCATTGCGAGTTGAAGAAGATGGTAGAAATACCACTAAATTTGATTTAGAAATGAGTGTTAAATCTGCCCATGCTCGTAATTTTATTGAAGATTCGATTGAGAAAAATGGTGGGAAAATGCAATATCAAATGTACAACTCTCAAGTCAGAAATTCATTTGGTATTTTAGCCTTCAATTGTACCGTATCATACAACGGAGTCTGGTAAAATTAAGGATCTATATAGAAATGAGGTCATTCATTTGTGTGATCATAACCCCAAAAAATTGGAATCGAATCCTCAAAAATATAATTTTTTCTCAGGGGATATAGACAATATTGAGATTGATGGGTTTCAAACCGAAGATAATATGCCACCTCTTAAGGACATTGCAAATGAGGATTCATTGCGAGTTGAAGAAGGTGGTAGCAATACCACTAAATTTGATTTAGGAAGGAGTACTAAATCTGCCTAAGCTCGTAATTTTATTGAAGATTCGATTGAGAAAAATGGTGGGAAAATTCAATATCAAATGTACAACTCTCAAGTCAGAAATTCATTTGGTATTTTAGGCAGCTTCGAAGAATCGACAATTCTCAATCAAGATGTGGTTCTAGGCAACAAAAATAAAGGAGGAACAAAAAATTCGCAAGTGGATTTTTTTCCGGCCTTAACTAAAAAAGAAAAATTGGCTCGTAAATATAATTTAAGGTCGGCTTTTTCTCGTTCTAGAATTCGCTACATGTAGGAGCCCTTAGGAGAGGATTTTTCTCCTAACCTTATTAATAAATATTTTACTTTTCCCTCAAAAAAATTTGGAGAAATAAGGTGTTAGTCACCCCTCCACACTTTTGGTATCGAGCGGGTGTAAAAATATACTCATTTTCTTGTGCATGTGTGATAATGTGTTCATGCATAATTGTGTAATAAGTGAGTGTGTGTGTAAGGTGTTCAATCATGTAAATATACTAGTGTTTGCATATATTATATATTTGTATAAAGCAATGCCGTATTATGACATCAACATAAAATGGTTGAGCACGAATGGGCAAAGGAGTGTAAGAAGATGTGAGAGGGATTGTGATATTAGTGATATGAGGAAATAAGTACAAACAAATAAGCCTCTGAGTGAGAAAAAGAGATACAATGGTAAAAATCATAAATATATAATGAGAAGGGGAAATCACACATGAATCCCACAATAAATTAGGCACGCTAATTGACAGGGGGTAGAGGTTGCCAATTGACTCGTTTCTTTCTTAATGAGAAAGTAAGGCATGGGGTGTGACCAATCAAGATGCTAGGGGTGGTGTATGCCAACGTCAATTGTCCTAGACTCAAAGTATACATAGTTTTGTATTTTGTCTATAACGTTTGACTCATGTGTTCGATTCTTGCAAAGTTTTATCCATTGAAACTATAGTTCAAATATATACAACTTTCTTGTTTGTAACTTCTTCGAAATCACATGTTTCATGGGTGAAATTATCTTGGAAGTTAAGTGACATAAGTGTAGATTTAGAAGGACTTCAGATTTCTGGAGTCTTGAATAGAGGTTTTTCTCTTCATAAGACTTATAGAAATGATAGAGGACCATACTCGAGGCATGAAATGAGGTATTGAAAAAGGATTTGATATTCTCGATCAATAACTTAGAAAATATAAATCTTTGCTCAAATGAAGGGCACCAATCTCTTTAAAGTTCAATCCAAAATAAAACCTTAGATGATAAGTGCAATATACATAATTACTATAGGTTTCATGTGGTCATGGAGTTTGTCATTACCAACATATTCATTTAATGTGGAAAAATCATCTATATAACCATCTTTAAAGGCTCTAAGGATCTTAAAAGTTTTTAGAGGGTAATGTAGTACGAGAGGCCAATGTAACCCGTATCGACCCAAATGTCACATTCTTCACCAATGATGAGGGGAATGACATATACGATTATTGATGCCAAAAATTATCCATCGAGGTGGACCATTCAGATACTGACACGTGTTGTACAGTGGGAGATTAATACTAGTCATTAAGGATGGAATACCGACCAACATTAGGGATGCCGACCAACGATGAAAAGCAAACAATAACAGTTGTATACATTAATGATTGTACAGATGTAAATGTATTTCATCCTTTGACATTCTAGCTCTTGTACACCCCCTGGGGGCTATAAATACATAGTAAACCCTACATCCAAGGAACACACACAATAAGAGAGGCAATTGAGTAATCCCAAAGCAATACACAACAGTGGACGTAGGCTGTGTCCTTAAGCCGAACCACTTTAAAATTCTCTTGTCTCTTTTACTTATATTTATCTATGATCAATTAATTACCCTAGTCTAGTTTTTTGCATCAACAGATTGGCGTCATCCGTGGGAACGATATTTCTAATCGATCCCACTCAATCAAATATCTAAATGGCTGCAATTCCTGAATCAAGTCTCAGAAACGAAGTTATTCTGCCTGCTCCTTCTGCTCCTCCATCTGCAAATGATTTAACTGGAATTTTAGCCAGTCTTGTAAGAGGCCAGGAGGCTATGTAAGATACTATCAGATAACTTGTAAAAACTCTTCAAATCGAGGAACTTGTTCTATCTGCTCAAGGAAATATTCCACCACACCTGCCAAGATGTTGAAGCACCTTATACTCTTGACTCACTTGAGTCTGTATTGTATAAGTGTTCATCTAGTTCGGAAATTGTGACAAAATTGTGTCAATCCTAGAAACCAAAGAACCCCAGAGACTGGTTTGCCATTTTATTCCACTTCATTGATTTATCTAGATACTTTTACCAACACTCACACACATTAGAATTGCATTTATACATTTCATATTGCATATAAGTGTGTGTATATATGTTGAGTGTGTTTAAATCCCTAAAATTGATTTTTAACATTTTTTTGGAATTTTATAAACTTTTAAAATAAGGTTTTTAATAATTAAAATTTGGTTTTAAAAATTTTGGGGTCAATCTGCTATTCTGGATTGTTGGTTTCATTGGCTGAAAGTTCATTTGGGTAGAATCCGAATGCGCTAGAGACTATAAGGTGTGCTATTTAATTATTTTAGATGCGCGTGGAACAACCAATCAATTGCCTACACTTGTCGAGCTATTATCAAACACAATTGTGTTTTCTCTGTGAGACGATTGTTGTGCGTTGTTTCAACCCTTGGATCAGTTTTAATCGATGATCTGGATGCGTTATTTTACAATCCTGGTGAAACCAACTTGAGCCAATAAGAAGCGTTTTAATCACCGCCTCTGTTTAAACCATTGGATCAAAGTCAATCCTCCAAGACCAGATCCTATCCCTTGATTCTGGTCTGTTATCTCGAATCTTCTTATCCACCTATAAAAGGAACCATTCTTTCAGCCATATGAGACTTTTGCCACTTTGTTCATTCGAGTGAGAAAGAGAGAGAAGAGAGAATATAGAGAGAGAGAAACCAGAGTTAGGAAACCCAAACCCTAATTCGTCCAAAATTATTTTCAGACCTTAACATCTTTCAAAACCAGTATATACCAAACACAACCTTGAGTGTTTGAGAGATTTTAAGTGATTGGTTTGTTAGTTTTGTTGCAGTAACCTCTTCGTTCTCAGATCTTGTTATCAACTTAAACATCTGTTTAGATATGTGTTTCTACTTTTATAAAAATCTTAGATCTAAGTCATTGCATGTTATATTACACATAGATTTACATTTTTAGTTTCTCATCTTGAGAAAATATTTGTTGATTTGGTTCTGTGAATGTTTTTAACTTCGAAATCAACAAAATCCTTTTCTGTTTCTAGTTCTTTTGAAACAAGACCTTTGACCTAGTTAAGAATCGCACTTGGTGATTTTCAATCTCAAAAGTATTTTCAAAATCTGAGATTGATTAAGATCTTGATACGTCTTTTGAGCAAGATAGTCATGGATTCTGGGATTAAAAGAAAGGTCACATAAGGTTAAGTTTTATGGGAAGAGAGAAATAGAAAATCACAGCATATAGATCTTATATGTAATTTGATAGGACTATTTGTATAAAATAAGTGTGTGTGTGTGTGTGCATGAATGTGTTACAAAGCACCTTCACAAACACTATCACCCTACCACACTAAAAGTGTTGGTAATAAGATCTCAAGAACAAGAGTCGACGTAAAGAACTTGAACAAATTGGAAGTTAGCAAACTGGGAGAACAACATCAACAAACAGAACTGCAGAAAAGTTAGAAGGACACAAGTGGGTACATTCCTAAACTTGTATAGGTCTAATTTATTTGCATGCGTGTTATATAGTTTGTAACTGTTATAATTTGTTTTAGTGGAATTTTTGGTTTACTCCGTAGAGGGAGTCGTGGATGTTTCCTCAGTTGGGTGAAGTTTTACCACGTAAAAAAAATCCCTTGTTCTTAATCTTTCTACATCTCCTCATCTAATTCTTGGTTGTGCTGAGTTTAAAGTTTTTAAACTGATTTATTAAACCTCTTAATAAATCTTGAACATATCTCGTACATATTTTTGTTAAACACATCGTGTGATTAATTTGATTTGGTTTTAAGAAAAGAGTTTCTTCAAAAAATAGTTCGGAGTTACTTAAATAGTTTAATTTTATATTAAACGACTTTAGTAACAGATTTTCAAATAGTATCAGAGCTTTGTAAACTTCTTTTAAAAGATCCTATGTTTATGAAATTATTTTCTGAAAATCAAATATGGACGTGAAAAATGAAAGGTTTGGTAACTTGACCAGACCTCCTATCTTTGATGGAACCAATTTTGCTTACTGGAAAGTAAGGATGATTGCTTTCATTCTAGGAACTTTGGGAGATGATGTCTGGGACATTATTAAAAATGGATACATTTTTCCTACTCAACCAGCCACTGAAGGAAGTAATGAGAGGGTTAAAAAAGTGTTAAGTGAGTTCACACAAAAAGAAAAGCAAGTTTCTCGCAATAATAACAAAGGAAAGAATGCCATATTTATGTCCATAAATGAACATGAGTTCAAAAGAATCTCATCCTGTACCACTTCTAAGGAAGCTTAAGACACTTTGGTTACTGCTCATGAAGGTGACACTAGAGTTAAGGCTCCTAAAACATAAATGCTTATTCAACAGTATAACTCTTCAATTATGGCTGACTCTGAGTCATTTGATGACTTCTATATGAATTTGACTGATATTATGACCAAACTGCATGCTAATGGGATAACCTATGACAGACATGAAATTATATCTAAAATTCTGAGATCATTACCACAGAAATTTGACAACAAAAGATATGCTATTGAGAAAATGTGTGACCAAAATCTCACTCCTGAATTACTCAGTAGTAAACTAAGAACTGTGGAAATAGAATTAGAATTTAAGAAACAATTGACCCAGTCCCATAGGAAACATACTAGTTCCATTCTGAGTTTTTCTTCTAAGTTGATTAAGCCTGAGCTTAACATCCCTAATTGTAACTCTGATGAGGAATGTGACATAAAGAGTTTGGACAATCAGATTGCCTTAATGTCAAAACAGTTTAAGAAAATTATCAAGTTTAGAAACAACATGGCAAACAAACAAGGCAAGTACAATTATCCAACTCACTCTAATCACAAACCTCATGAGAAAGGTCAAGACAAACATCACAAGGACTTTCACACTAGACCTAACAAAGACCTTAAGAAGACTGAATGACTTAGATGTGGAACACTAGGACACATTGCACAAGACTGTAGAGTTAACTTGAACACTCATAATAAGCACACTAGGGCCAACATTTGCAAGACATGGGATGATTCAAGTGACTCTGAAAATGAGGAACCTGGGTCATCTGATGCTTTTGATCCTTGCATGTCTTTCTTTGCCAATGATGATATGCCTGTGCCTATTAGTGAGGATGAATTTAGTAATTTTATTCTGTTGTTGTGAATCATGCTATTACTCGATTAGATGCTTTAATTTCTGAGAATATTCCAACTTCTACCACGGGGTGTGTGAGTCAAAGGGAAAGCGATAATGACGATGTCAATGGGTGTGTATGTCCAAGAATTGAAGCCTTAGGGGTCACTTCACACACTACACTTAATGACTCGGACAATGAAGACCTCCCTGATATTCACACACTTTATGCGAAAACTCTCAAGAAAAGCACTAGACTAGAGAAGATAATGAAAGATCTCACTAAGAAACTAGAAGATCTAAGTCTGATGGTCAAACTTAATGCTGAAGAGTATATTACCCAATGTCTAACTCATGAAAGTGAGATCAAAATGTTTGATCAAAAACTGAAAAATTTGACTGAAACAAATGAAACTCTGGAGAAAAAATACAAAGGGACATTGTTAGAATTGGAACAAACAAAAGAAAAGACAGCAACTGTTTTAAAAAAAATACAAAATTTGAAAATAACTCAAACTGTTTTGATGGATTTGTTGCTGAATCAAAGACCAATTCTGATAATCGAACTGGAATAGGGTTTTGCCCCAATTTAAAGACACAAACAAAACCTTTTGAAACTATCAAGTTTGTGTCAGGAGGTAAAAGACCTATTGAAACCTGCCCAGACTTTCATTCTCTAAAAACTGAGTTTGATTCAAAACCTCAAAATTTTGATATTGGGGAATCAAGTTACTCTAAACATGAAAGTTCACCTAAGGCTAAATATGTTTTCCCCTCCATTAGGAAGAGTGAATCTACATTCAAAACTGTTCTATCTAGGAATAGGGTTCAACCTCAAAATTCCTTAAAGCCTATGTTTAGAGATTTTCCTAAGGAGACTCCAACTTTGAGCAACCTTTATTGCTCCTACTACGATATATACGGTCATTCTTTTTATGGCTGCTATGCTAGAAGACTTGTTAAACCTACCTGTAATCCTCCTATCTATCAAACTTTAACTATTCTATAAGAAGTCGGAACAATTATGTTCTGCCTAGACAACCAAACAAAAACTCTAATTATAGGAAGAGAAAGACCAAACCTAAAAGAACATTCCCTAGAAGGATTCCTAAACACTTTCCTAAACCAAATGCTCATGTGTTTCATAAAATTTAAAATCATGCGCAAAATATTTTTCAACAAAAATCGAATGCTCGCAAATTTTATCAATTGAGAGCAAACAAGCGCAAAATGAAAACAAGAGCAATTTGGGTTAGAAAAGATGATCTATTACCCCAGATGAAGTGTAACATTGTTATTATTGCTTTAAAAGCTGAACACACATCTTATGGTTGATATTTAGATTCTGGATGTTCAAAACACATGACTGGTGATGATACAAAACTCTTAAACAAAACCAGCTTTACTGGAGGAAATGTCATTTTTGGTGATGGAGTATCATCTCAGATCACAGGTAAAGGAACTCTCCAAGAGAAAGGACTTCCTGTTCTTGAAAATGTTCTTCTAGTCAAAGGTCTTAAGGCCAATCTACTTAGTATCTCACAGTTTTGTGACTGAGATCATACTGTTACCTTTTCATAGAACAATTGCAAAATTTTAAATGAAAAGGGTGAATGCATAATTACAGGATTTAGGACTCCTGACAATTGTTATACTGTCATGACTAGTTCTGAAATCTATAATGTTGCCAGAATGGATGACAATGAGATATGGCATAACATGATGGGTCACATAAATTACGATAATCTTAGTAGATTGACTTCTTAAGAAATAATTAGAGGAGTTCCAAAAATCAAACCCATTTCTAACATTGTCTGTGGTTCCTGTCAGGAAGGTAAAATTGTTAAGGTACCTCATAAGAAAGTCAAAGATATCCTTACCTCTAACCCCTTAGAGCTCATCTATATGGACCTAATGGGTCCCTCCCAAACTGTTAGTCTCTGTGGACACAGTTACATTCTTGTTATGGTTGATGACTTCACTAGATTTACTTGGGTAGCCTTCTTAAAGCAAAAGTCTGACACTTTTCAAACTTTTTTAAAAATACTTCTTCGAATTGAAAATGAGAAGGACACTCAAGTAAATAGAATTCGTAGTGATAGAGGTGGAGAATTCAAAGACACCCGTATAATAGAGTATTGCGACTATAATGGTTACAAACATGAATTTAGTGCTCCTAAAACTCCTCAACAAAATGGTATCGCTGAGAGAAAAAATCGTACACTTCAAGAGATGGCACATGTTATATTACATGCCAAGAGTTTACCTAAATACTTTTGGGTAGAAGTTATTCGTACTGCGTGTCACATTATTAATAGGATCTATCTTAGAAAGAATTCTAAACAAACTCCTTACGAACTTTGGTGTAAGAAAACACTCAATTTTAAGTACCTTAGAACTTTTGGTAGTACGTGTTATGTCTACAAAGACAGAGAACACTTATCCAAATTTGAGAGCCAGGGAGATAACGCTATTTTTCTAGGATACTCGCCTAACAGTAGAGCCTACCGTGTTTATAATCTTCGCACTAAAACCATGATGGAATCCATAAATGTGATTATAAGTGACACTACTGTAGAGAGTAAGATTGGTGAATCAATAATTGTGGAAAAGCCTACAAATGTTTTAAAAAATGACTCTCCAGAAATAAATGATTCATTACCAATTGAGAAACCTGAAGTACCTAACTGGGTTTCTAAAGATCATCCCATAGATAACGTTGTTGGTAATCCTAGTGAGCCTGTGCGTACAAGATCTCAATTAAGAAATTATGCTCATTATGCATGTTTTGGTTTTCCTTGTGGAACCAAAGAATGTAAATGAGGCATTTAATGACTCTCACTGGATTTCTACAATGCAGGAAGAACTCCTTCAATTTGTCATTCATGATGTTTGGTATCTTATACCTAGGCCTAATCATAAAAAGGTTATTGGCACACATTGGATTTTTAAAAATAAATCTGATGAAAGTGGGATAATCATTAGAAATAAAGCTAGATTAGTTGCTCAAGGATATTCTCAAATTGAAGGAATAGATTTTAACGAGACCTTTGCTCCTGTTACTCATTTAGAATCTGTGCGTCTTCTCTTTGCCATAGCTTGCTACTTGCATTTTACACTTTATCAAATGGATGTCAAATCTGCATTCCTTAATAGAATATTGACTGAGGAGACCTATGTAGAACAACAAAAAGGGTTTATTGACCCTCAGTATCCAAATCATGTATTTTGTCTAAAAAAGGCTTTGTATGGCCTAAAACAAGCGCCTAGAGCCTGGTATGAGCGCCTTTCCAATTTTCTCTTAGAAAAAGGTTTTAAGAGAGGTGAAAATGATCAAACTCTATTTGTCAAACATTTTGACAAACACATCATTATAGCTCAAGTTTATGTTGACGATATTTTCTTTGGATCAACTTCTCCCTCAGAAGTTAAATCCTTTTATCAAATTAAGCATAAAGAGTTTCAAATGTCTCTTATGGGGGAGTGAAATTTTTCTTAGGTCTTCAAGTCAAACAAAATTCAGAAGGATTATTTATTTCGCATTCTAAATACGCATTAGAGATTATCAAAAAATTCGGCTTTGAGAGTGCTAAAGATGATAAAACTCCAATGAGTACTACGGTCAAACTATCTAAGGACGAAACTGGAAAATCTATAGATCCAACACTATATCGTAGTATGATAGGAACCTTGCTATACCTTACTGCCTCGCGTCCTGATATAATGTACGCTGATTGCGTATGCGCTCGTTATCAAAATAACCCTAAAGAGAGCCATCTTTCTTCTGTTAAAAGAATTATTAAATATGTAAAAGGCACTCTGAACCTAGGACTTTGGTACACTAGTGATACACCTAGCACTATAATTGGGTACACTGATGCTGATTGGGTTGGGTGTACTGATGATAGTAAAAGTACATCAGGAGCATGCTATTATATATGTAATAATTTAGTAGGATGGAGTAGTAAGAAATAAAATTGCACGTCCCTCTCAACTGCTGAATCTGAATACCTAGTCGCTGGAAGCTGCTGTGCTCAATTACTTTGGCTTAAACAAATGCTAAGTGATTATGGTAATCAAGAAAAATAATTGCACCTCTATTGTGATAATCAAAGTGCGATCAATATCTCTAAAAATCCTGTTCAACACTCGTGAACAAAACACATAAAAATAAGACATCACTTTATACATGAATTGGTTGAAACTAAGGAATTAGAAATCAATTATCTTCCTACTGATTTGCAACTCGCAGATATGTTTACCAAACCTTTAGATTACAATAGATTTATTTCTTTGCGTAAATCAATAGGCATGGAGTGTGCTGATTAATCTCTTTGACCTCTATATGTTTTTCCCTTTGTTTATTTGAGACAAAATGGGGGAGAAATTTGAGTCTTATGAATCTTCTTATATATTCTAAAGAGCTTGATCTTAGTGATTCATTGCAGGATTCTGTACAGTTATTCTCAAGAGTTGTAATATGGTATTCAATTGTAATTAGTTGAGTTATGTACTTTTGTTTTCTATGAAATGGGTAGATAGAATTTTTATAGGAATAGGTTTTGATCTATATACTTTTACCAACACTCACACACATTAGAATTGCGTTCACACATTTCATATTACATATAAGTGTGTGTATATATGTTGAGTGCGTTTAAATCCCTAAAATTGATTTTTAATATTTTTTGGGGAATTTTATAAACTTTTAAAATAAGGTTTTTATTAATTAAAATTTGGTTTCAAAAGTTTTGGGGTCAATCTGCTATTCTGGATTGTTGGTTTCATTGGCTGAAAGTTCACTTGGGTAGAATCCGAATGCGCTAGAGATTATAAGGTGTGCTATGTAATTATTTTAGATGCGCGTGGAACAACCAATCAATTGCCTACACCTGTCGAGCTATTATCGAACCAAATTATGTTTTCTCTGTGAGACGATTGCTGTTCGTTGTTTCAACCCTTGGATTAGTTTTAATCGATGATCTGGATGCGTTCTTTTACAATCCTGGTGAAACCAAATTGAGCCAATAAGAAGCGTTTTAATCACCGCCTCTGTTTAAACCATTGGATCAAAGTCAATCCTCCAAGACCAGATCCTATCCCTTGATTCTGGTCTGTTATCTCGAATCTTCTTAGACACCTATAAAAGGAACCCTTCTCTCAGCCATATGAGACTTTTGCCACTTTGTTCATTCAAGTGAGAAAGAGAGAGAAGAGAGAAGAGAGAGAGAGAGAAACCAGAGTTAGGAAACCCAAACCCTAATTCGTCTAAAATTATTTTCAAACCTTAACATCTTTCAAAACCAGTATATACCAAACACAACCTTGAGTGTTTGAGAGATTTTGAGTGATTGGTTTGTTAGTTTTGTTGTTGTAACCTCTTCGTTCTCAGATCTTGTTATCAACTTAAACATCTATTTAGATCTGTGTTTCTACTTTTATAGAAATCTTAGATCTAAGTCATTGCAAGTTATATTACACATAGATCTACATTTTTAGTTTCTCATATTGAGAAAATATTTGTTGATTTGGTTCTGTGAATGTTTTTAACTTCGAAATCAACAAAATCCTTTTCCGTTTCTAGTTCTTTTGAAACAAAACCTTTGACCTAGTTAAGAATCGCACTTGATGATTTTCAATCTCAAAAGTATTTTCAAAATCTGAGATTGATTAAGATCTTGATACGTCTTTCGAGCAAGATAGTCGTGGATTCTGGGATTAAAATAAAGGTCACATAAGGTTAAATTTTATGAGAAGAGAGAAATAGAAAATCACAGCATATAGATCTTATATGTAATTTGTTAGGATTGTTTGTATAAAATAAGTGTGTGTGTGTGTGTGTGTGAATGCATGTGTTAGAAAGCACCTTCACAAACACTATCACCCTACCACACTAAAGGTGTTGGTAATAAGGTCTCTTGAACAAGAGTCGACATAAAGAACTTGAACAAATTGGAAGTTAGCAAACTGGGAGAACAACATCAACAAACAGAACTGCAGAAAGGTTAGAAGGACACAAGTGGGTACATTCCTAAACTTGTATAGGTCTGATTTGTTTACACGTTTGTTATATAGTTTGTAACTGTTATAATTTGTTTTAGTGGAATTTTTGGTTTACTCCGTAGAGGTAGCCGTGGATGTTTCCTCAATTGGGTGAGGTTTTACCACGTGAAAAAAATCCCTTGTTCTTAATCTTTCTACATCTCCTCATCTAATTCTTGGTTGTGTTGAGTTTAAATTTTTTAAACTGATTTATTAAACGTGTTAAAAAATCTTGAACAAATCTCATACATATTTTTGTTAAACACATCTTGTGATTAATTTGATTGGGTTTTAAGAAAAGAGTTTCTTCAAAAAATAGTTCGGAGTTACTTAAATAGTTTAATTTTATATTAAACGGATTTAGTAACAGATTTTCAGAGGTGGTCGACAAAGCCACTCAATATCAACAAGAGATGTTTCCTCCCATCCAAGGTCAACTTCATTACTCCAGACATCAAAATCTTTCCACACGCAGTCTTATTCTCCAGAGAGGCCAAGTGCCTTAGAAAGATTAAGTCGTGCTTCTCCCTTCGATCGTTTTGGACCCAGGGGGAATAGAAATGTTCCTAGGGCAAGATCTAGTAGTACCCGACGACTATCTGATCAAAGGGAAAGCACAACTCAGTCTAGATCAAACGTCCGACGAAGTGTTACTCGTAACGAGCAACGACTTCAGGAAGAAAGCTCAACAATTAATAAAGTTGCAACGCATAAATCAGGCGCTGCCAATGATGCGTGGAAAGGTTCCATACAGATATTGGAATACATATTAGGATAAATGGCGAAGACGAGAAACCCAGTACCAAGAAGTTTTGTAAAAGGCTCTCCGTTTATGCAAGCAACTGTGGATTTCCCTACTCTGAAAAAGTTCAAGGCTCCAGTAGTAACACCCAAATATTATGGAAATACTGATTTAGTCCTCCATATAGAACAATACCAAGAAACTGCTGATATTTATGCCATCCCCGAAGAAACGATATGTCGAGCATTTTCTGAAACCATTACTGAATCTTCCCAAATCTGGTACAATGGTCTTCCTCGGGGAAAAATTTCTAGCTTCGACCAACTATCCGAGCTATTTATTAACAACTATTTCTTTGGAGAAAAGACTATAAAAATGGTGACACACCTATGTGACACCCCATCTAATGAAATACTGGGTAACTACTCCTTTATTAAATTAATACAGAATATCAAGTTGGTTCAGTCTTAGCATCACTGTCAAAAAATATTTGATTAGTTACTGCCACCTAATATTTAAAAAGTGAGATGCCAAATTTTATTAATTAAATTTACTTACAACTAAGTAATGAATAACCAACAATTCAACATTCACATAAACAATATCATATGAATAATTAATAGAAAGAAATAACTGAGTCTGGAGTAACACTCCAAAAAATAGTCTCAATGCCAAATAATCGCAATACAAAAGTCTGAATATCTAAATAAATCCAACAACTGGAATGAAAATGAAAGTCTGAAATTGGCACTCTGAATAAGAATTAGCAACATGCCCTAACTGATATGGATAACTCCGAAAGAAGAAAAGATAGATGTGGAGGCATATAATACCAGGGTTGTGTAACTTCCACAGCATCTACAGCACGTCAATAAAATGAAACCCCTATGCTTTGCGTCCCTGTGGCTGGGCACCTAAAAGGTTTTAAAAAAATAACATAGATTTAGAAGCAAACGGGTCAGAGCCCGATTTGAAAAAAGTTTATAAACAACAAGTGTTTAAATGCAATTTAAGCAACACATATAATAAACATGTTAGTCACGTGCTCTCACATGAGACTCTCACCCCTCAACTAATATGCACGCATAACGTATTCTTTTAACCCATTCTAGTTATGTCCCTACCTAATAAGTCTGTACCAAATTTGCCTATACAGACTTGTTTAAGATGCCCACCCATATTACCCAATTAATACATAATTACATTTCAAATACTCATTAATTGAATCAATTATCTCATGTATTATTTAAGTTCCCACATCTTTAAGTCATTTAAATATCTAAGCCCTTCTCATCTACTAAGCAACAGTGAATAATCTCAAGTGTGTATATATATATATATATATATATATATATATATATAAATTCGGCACCCCAAAAGGCTAGAACTTACGATGCACACATACTCTGCTATCAAATCCCGGTACATCACGCAAGTAAGGATTTCAAGTTCCGAATCACTCAGGAACTATATCAATACAAATCACATATATTAGAGGAGAACATAGTTCACATACCTATGGGTCACGCATATACCTACGCTAACATAATCAGCTGACTTATCAACTCACAAATAAGTCTTCACAGTCCAATGTTCTTGAGGTACCAAATATAAATCCCCCTGAAGGCACACAAGATAAGATTGTCCTCTTCCTACAACCTCCCGTGATAGAAAGTATGGTAGGTATGTCATACACATAATAATCCATATATTAGGTATGTCATACACAACCTAAGTAATATTCATTTCAATATAGGTATACTCCTGCCCTATATTACAAGTCTCATACGTAGTATAGTTTCATCCTAATTATTCTACGTAATATGTTTAGCACGATAACTCTCGTCATATAATCTAAGTACTTGAATCTATCCTAAACGATTAATTAGTCTCCCACTTGTCTCTAAGGTTATTTCAGTAATTTAAAGTCCCCCTACTGGTGTCTCTAACCTTAAGTTATTGTTTATCCTAATTAAATTCAAGTTCCCATAATTTCCAACTGTAACTCACTCGTCGGACACTCGTAAGTTTATCATTTAATCCCAAACCAAACTAATATTTTTCAGGCCTCAAATCACCCCTACTGACCTTCCCTAAGTATGAATATGTTAAAATAATCCACACCAATAATTCTTAAAAGACGGGATTGGTTAAATCTTAAAAGAAAAATTTATTACATATACATGGGGAGTCGATTGATCGACTATAAATGTCGATCAATTGAACCAGTCGATCGATCCACTATGAATGTTGATCGATCGATCGACCAATTACAACCCAGAATTCAAGCATTTTTGGCCATCGTTTTGTCTCCAAAATTCAGTACATGATCTCATTCTCCAAAGTAAACGTACTTGATGTTATAACAACCTAAACACATGATTTCTAACATTCCAGAATCATCAAATCATCACGAAAATTTCATCAAATTTATTTGTTCATCAAGTTTTCATGTTTAAACCCTAGGATAACTTTTCTCAATTCAAGATAGCCAAATACTCAGATTTTATCTGTGATTTATATCATTTAGGATCTGATTCAATTCTCTAATCTTTTCAGAATTTATTTACATGCAACCCTACCCAAAGATTAAGATTTAATTCATCAAATATATAAAATCTTCAATTTTATGGTATATCTTCAATTCTAAACTACCATGGCTAAAATATGTATTGAATATTTGCAAGAATAAATCACTCACCTTAAACCGTAGGTGTGATCCTTTGGAGAAGATGATATGGTGGTGATGTTCTCTTTCCGGTCACAAATCCGGCGGTGGGGTGGTGCAAGATGGTTGTTTGCCCTTAGAAACCTTTGGAGACCTTTTATTTCTCTCTACTTATCTCTCTCAAGTTTGTAGCAGCCAATAACCCTAATGATCCTAAGGGTTTACTGATATACTTAACCTAAATTTCATAGGTCACTCTATTCATTAAATAGTAAAATGACTAAAATACCCACTGAATTGCTGGTTTTGCCTAGTCTTTTCTGACTAAACCCAAACTAAACCCCAGGACCCAAACTAAACGCCCAACTAGTCTTTCTGACTATCTTGATACTTTTGGACACGTTGGAGCACTCAAAATGACCAATTGGATGAATTGGAAATAAATCACTTTTTAAATCCATTAAATTGGGTCCCAATACTACTGGCACGTATGTCCCAACTTAATTTCCGAAAACTGTCGTATTTTTCACTCATGACAATTTTAATAAGTTCATCATCATATATTACTATACTCGCTCAGTAATATTCCACATAATCATTATAATCGAATATTAACTCTCGTCTCGCTAGTATTTAAATCCAAATTAATTAGAAATTAATTTCCCATTTTTAATACAATTAATCCTATAATTATAATCAGTAAAAATACGGGGTATTACATACTTCCCCCCTAATAATGGAATTTCATCCTGAAATTTGAAAATCAAGGTATACCTGGTAAAAATAACTTGGGATATTTGTTGCGCATCTCATCCTCGCACTCCCAAGTAGACTCCTCGGCATTATGATGTCGCCACTGAACACGTACTAGTGGTAGTACCTTCGATCTCAATTTTCTCTCGCTACGATCTAGGATAGAAAATAACCCCTCCTCATAGGAACTATCAGGTTGTAGATCAATCTCCTCCAAAGTAATATGAGTATGGGCCAACTCATCCGGAAGGTATCTCCTCAGTGAATAAATATGGAACACGTCATGAATCGTATGCAAGTGCTTCGGTAACCCAAGTATATAAGCGACTGGACCATTCCCCTCGATGATAGGGAATGCCCCCCATATCTCGGTGCCAAATTCGCTTTCTTACCAAAACTCATTATTCCCATCATAGGAGATACTCTCAGTAACACCTGGTCTCCCACATTGAACTCTCGAAAGAACCTCTTCGCATCGGCGTATCTCTTCTGTCGATCCTGATCAATCGGAATACGGCTCCGAATTATCTCTATCATGGTCGGAGTATCCTGGATCAACTTCGGCCCAAGTAGTTTGTTGTCCCCCACCTCTAACCAACACGCCAAAGAACGACAAGGTCTACCGTATAACGCCTCAAATGGAGCCACGACAAATGTAAACTGGTACGATTTATTATAGGCAAAATCCCCTAATGGGAGATACTGTTCCCATCCCTCGCCAAAATCTAGGATACACATCCTCAATATATCCTCTAACATCTGATTTGTCCGCTCAGTCTGTCCATTGGTCTGCGGGTGATAGGCTGAACTCAGTCGTAACTACGTACCCATAGCTTACTGGAAGCTCTGCTAAAATCGAGACAGAAAGATCTTGTCCCCGTCGAACACGATATCAAGGGGTACCCCGCGAAGTCTCACTATCTCGGCTGTAAAAATCTTAGCATACTGTCCCGCAGTGTAGTTCGTCTGAACTGGCAGAAAGTGAGCTACCTTAGTCAATTGATCCACAATCACCCATATCGAATCATGACCTCGCTGAGATATAGGCACCCCCATGATGAAATCCATGGAAATGCTCTCCTATTTCCACATAGGAGCCTCTAACGTCTATAGAAGTCCTGCCGGTCTCTGATGGTCCACCGTCACCAGCTGACAAGTGGCACATTTCGAAATAAACTCGACGATTTCTTCTTCATCCCACTCTACCAGTATCGACGCCTCATATCCTGGTACATCTTATCCCCACCGGATGTACCGCAAATTATGAACCGTGTGACTCTGTCATCACCTTGTGTCGCAAGTCCTCTCCCTCAGGAACAACCAGTCTCCCATTGAAGCGTAAACCTCCATCCGAACCAACAAAATAAGACTCATCCCCCTCAGCTAGGAGCTGTACTATCCGATCCTGACAGAACGGATCCGCTGCCTGAGCCTGTACCACCCTCGTAATGAACTGGGGCGTAACTGTCATGACTAACATAAATGATCTGTTCATTGCATCTTGGTGTCCCAAATCCTTCCATTTCCCTTTCCACACTTCGTCCACCTCACCTACTTGCCTACGGCTCAACGCATCTGCTACCACGTTAGCTGTCCCCAGGTGGTATTGAATATCGAACTGATAATCCTTCACAAATTTAAGCCACCTGTGATGATGCATATTCATCTCCTTCTGGGTGAAGAGGTATTGAAGTGACTTGTGATATGTGAATAAGCAAAATTTCTCCCCCAAAAGATAGTGTCTCCATATATAAAGTGCAAACATGATTGCCGCTAACTCCAGGTTGTGGGTGGGGTAATTCCTATCATGAGGCTTAAGCTTTCGGGAAGCATAAGCTATAGCCTGATCCTTCTGCTGAAGCACACCCCCAAGTCCCTATAAGGATGTATCAGTGTAGACTAAATACTCCACTCCCAACCTGGGCAGTGCTAGGATGGATGCCAAAGTCGATCTGTCCATCAACTCATCAAAGGCTAACTGGTAGGCGTCATCCCAGATGAATGGCACCCCTTTGAGAGTTAGGTGTGAGAATCCCCGAATAACCCTCCTGTAGTATCCTACTAGGCCTAAGGAACTATGTATCTCTGTCAATGTCGTGGGCTGTCCCCACTCCCTGACCACTGACACTTTGCCCGAATCTATGAATATACCCTTGTCTGATACTATGTGCCCCAAAAACTGGACCTCCTTCAGCCAAAACCCACACTTCTCATATTTGGCATACAACTCGTGCTGGCACAATGTCTGCAACACCTGTCACAAATGCTCGGCACGCTCCTACTCAGTCTGAGAATATATCAGAATGTCATTTATGAAAACAATGACAAACTGATCAAGGAAATATCTGAACACCCTATTCATTAAGTCCATTAGTACGGCTGGTGCGTTGGTTAGCCCAAATGGCATAACCCTGAACTCGTAGGATCCATATCTCATCAAGAATGATGTCTTAGACACGTACTGCTCCCTGATACGCAACTGATGGTATCCTGATCTCAAGTTTACCTTCGAGAAGAAGGTATCTCCTCACAACTGATCGAATAAGTCATCGATTCGGGGTAACGGATACTAATTCCATATCGTGACTTTATTCAGCTCTGGGTAATCAACACACAATTGTAGAGATCCATCCCTTTTCTTTACAAATAGCACGGGATCACCCTAAGGCGAGGTACTCCTCTGGATGAACCCTTGTCCCAATAGTTGCTCAATCTGATCCCATAACTCCCTCATCTCTACCGGAGCCATACAGTAAGGCGCGCGGACTATAAGCCGAGTGCCCGGTGTAAAATATATAATAAAGTCTATCTCTATACTAGGTGGAAATCTCGGTATATCCTGAAATACATCAGCGAACTCCCGAACAACAGGAATCGAATCAAGTGGGATTACCACCTCCTTAGAGGTCTCCTCCTCTA
The DNA here is from genome assembly GCA_949130495.1 of Sambucus nigra. Classification (NCBI taxonomy): domain Eukaryota; kingdom Viridiplantae; phylum Streptophyta; class Magnoliopsida; order Dipsacales; family Adoxaceae; genus Sambucus; species Sambucus nigra. The sequence goes on from OX422209.1 coordinate 585,372,345, forward strand.
TGTAATGCAAGTGAGTGGACGATCCTCCCTCAGGATGAGGCATCGCCACCAGGAACATCTCCTGACCTGGTATAATAAATATAATACTCCTACTAAAGAATTAGATCATAGCCCTATACGTAAGCCTGTAAATTGAGCGCCCGAGGCCCGAAGCCCGCTCGTTCGGCCCGCTATTTTCGGGCCGAGCTTTATTTGAGTTTGAGCCGAGCCGAGCCTGAGCCAAAATTCCAAGCCCGAATGAATTTCGGGTCGAGCTTGAGCCGAACTTCGCCAAGCCCGAATTGGGCCCGAAGCCCGAACTTCATATTAATAAATAAATAAATAAATAATTTATATAATATAACATATTTATGTTAATATTGTTCAATTAGGTTCCGTCCTTTTATTTCATTTATTATTTTTTCTAAAAAAAAAAATCATTTGTCATAATACATTAGATTACATGTGATTTTCAATTTTGTGATTTTATTGTTAATCTCATTATGGGTATTTGATTTAATAATTGATCAAGTCACAATAAGCCTTTGTAAGTGATCAAATTATGCTAAATGTCTGAAATTTAATAGGCATTTGTAGCTTTTCACTCTTATTTCCCTTGTTTTAATTTAATACATTTCATAATTATATATTTTATTTCATGAAATATCAATTAGATTTTAATGTATAATTTTGTCCATGATGGAAATACAAGAAAAAAAACAACAATTCAAACTTTTTTAATTAAAATAAAATAAAATCGGGCCTGCCCGAAATCGGGCCCGAAGCCCGTAATATTTATGAGCCGAGTTTGGGCCTAGGTGGGAAAAAATAATTCGGGCCGAACTCGGGCTTGAGCATGGGTATGTGAGTTCGGGCCGAGCCTGAGCAGCGCCAAGCCCGGCTCACCCAGCCCGATTTACAGCCCTACCTATATGCAATGAGCCAATCCATACTGATGATCACATCGTATTCTGTCATATCTAATACAAGCATGTCTACAAGTAAAATAAATCTCCCAATCTCTATACCTACACCCGATATATAAAGAAAACCAGTGTCCAACTCCCCAATAGTGAGTCAGCACACGTAATAGTACTCTCCTCTGTATTTAACAACCCCACGGTGCATGAAAAACTAGTGGTAACAAAAGAGTGTGAAGACCCCGTGTCAAATAAAATATGCCCCAATGTCCCCTGGATAGAAAACATACCCTCAATCGCGGGTGGAGCCTATGGGACTGCGACCTGATGGACGTTGTAAACACGCCCATACTGTAACTGGCCCTACTGGACTGGGACCGCTGGTATAGCTGGAAATGCTGGCATCTGTGGTGGTGCTGGGAGGGCAGCAGGAAATATTGGTCTCTGAGGCTCCTGTCGAGCACCCTGCTGCTGCGGGGCCCTGCCCCTCTTAGGACAATCATGATATTTGTAGATAGTCTTTCCACATATGAAACACTTTCCACCAAAGTTTCCCCCTCTTTATCCCTGCTTCCCTATGCCCTACTGGCTGTTACCACCTCTCCCTTAGCCTGCTGGCCTTGCTCATACTGCTGTTGACCTTGATGGCCCTGTTGTCCTTGTTGGATTTGATGGCCATACTAAACTGCTGGCCATGTTTATAACCTCCCTGATCATATCGAAAACCTCCCTATCTAAAACACTTAGAATCTCCTTGCTGAGAATTCTGATCACCCCACCTCTGCTGTCCCTGAGCTGGTTGTGCCCCATTGGCACCACTACCTCCCATCCTGCCCTAGTGGCTGGACTCCCCTACTCTATTTCTCCCTGTTAGATGGAAGCGATGGTCCTGGCAGTGAAGTAGTGCTGCATTAAGCACATAAGTAGAGGTCTGCAATGAGAGGTTACCCAGAAGATGCTATCGAATCCTCCAGGTAAGGCCATCTATGAGCATCTATATTTTTTTCTCTTCAGTAGGCACCTCTACTGGTACCAGATTAACCAGCCTGGTAAACTCTTCCTCGTAATTAGCTACGGTCTTCCCCTCTTGGGTGTGGTTTAGTAATTTCTGCCTCATCTCAGTCTGAACGGCGGAAGGGAAGTATTTGCGATCGAACCGCACCCAGAAATCCTAAATAGTAAAAACATCTCTCTCCTCAGCAGTGGTAATAGGCTCTTACCACTACAATGCTGCTCCAACTAGCTTAAATGTAGCTAGTATTTCCCTCTGTACACCTGTGCACTCATACATCCTCAAGTGACTCTGGATGTCCTTATTCCATTGGCTCGTCACTACAACATCGGAGATCCCTGCAAACTCGGGAAGATGTGCCTTCTGAAAGGCATCTCTTACACGTTCCTAAGCAGACGGGAATGCATGAGCCTAAACTGGGGCCACCACTGGTGCCTTACATGGTGCTTGCTACACTACTGCTATAGCTGCATTTACTGCTTGTGCTACTATTACGGTAACTTCAGCAGCATTCATAGTAAGTTGAATTGGTGATGGATGAGGCTCGAGTTGGGCACCCCTGAGAACTCGTTGTGCACGTCGAGGAGACATCTTAAATGAGAGAGAAGCTTTATATGTCTACAGTGAATATCACAAAATAGCTGAAGACTAAATATGCGCAATTCAAGCATACGAAAGTCCTAAAATATAGGGCTCTATATCAAAGAACGCTATGCGGAAAGCATAAAAATCCGTACAGATCCTAAAGACTCTAGAACCTGATACTCTGATACCACCTGTGACACCCCGTCTAATTAAATACCTGGTATCTACTCCTTTATTAAATTAATACAAAATATCAAGTTGGTTCAGTCTTAGCATCATTTTCGAAAAACATTAGATTAGTTACTATCCACCTAATATTTAAAAAGTGAGATGCCAAATTTTATTAATTAAATTAACTTATAACCAAGTAATGAATAACCAACCATTCAGCATTCACATAAACAATCTCATAGGAATAATTAATAGAAAGAAATAACTGAGTCTGGAGTAACACTCCAAAATATAGTCTCAATGCCAAATAATCCCAATACAAAAGTCTGAATATCTAAATAAATACAACAACTGACATGAAAATGAAAGTCTGAAATTGCTACTCTAAATAAGAATGAGCAACATGGCCTAACTGATATGGATAACTCCAAAATAAGCAAAGATAGATGTGGAGGCGTGTAATACCACTGTCTCGTAACTTCCACAGCAGCTACAACACGTCAACAAAATGGAACCCCTATGCTTGGCGTCCCTATGGCTGGGTACCTAAAAGGTTTGACAAAAACAAAATAGATTTGGAAGCAAACGGGTCAGAGCCTGATTTGAAAAAAGTTTAAAAACAACAAATGTTTAAATGAAATTTAAACAACACATATAATAAACATGTTAGTCGCGTGTTCTCACTTGAGACTCTCACCCCTCAATTCATGTGCCCACCTAATGCATTCTTTTAACCCATTCTAGTTATGTCACTACTTGACTAGTCGGTACCAAATCTGCCTATATGGACTTCTTTACGATGCCTACCCGAATTACCCAATTAAGACATAATTACATTTCAAATACTCATTAATTGAATCAATTATCTCATGTATTATTTAAGTTCCCACATCTTTAAGTCATTTAAATATCTTAACCATTCTCATCTACTAAGCAACAGTGAATAATCACAAGGATATATATATATATATAAGCCTAGAACCTGCGGTGTACACATACTCTGCTATCAAATCTCGGTATGTCACGCACGTAAGGATTTCAAGTTCTGAATCACTCGGGAACTATATCAATACAAATCACACTTATTGGAGGTGAACATAGTTCACATACCTATGGGTCACGCACATACCTGCGCTCCCATAGTCAATTGACTTATCAACTCACAAATAAGTCTTCACAGTCTTATGTTCTTGAGGTACCAATTCTAAATCCTCCCAAAGGCACATATGACAAGATTGTCCTCTTCCTACAACCTCCCGTGATAGCAAGTATGGTAGGTATGTCATACACATAATAATCCATATACTAGGTAATCACACAACCTAAGTAATCATCATATCAATATAGGTATACTCCTGTCCTATATTACAAGTCTCATGCGTAGTATATTTTTATCCCGATTATTTTACGTAATATGTTAAGCGTGATAACTCTCATCGTATAAATACGAGTACTTAAACTTATCCCAAACGATTACTAAGTCTCCCACTTGTCTCTAAGGTTATTTCAGTAATTTAAAGTCCCCCTACTGCTGTCTATAACCTTTAGTGATGTTTATCCGAATTAAATTCAAGTTCCCATAATTTCCAACCGTAACTCACTCGGCGGACACTCGTAAGTTTATCATTAAATCCCAAACAAAACTAATATTTTTCGGGCCTCAAATACACCCCTACTGACCTTCCCAAATCCCAATATGTTCAAATAGTCCACACCAATAGTCCTTAAAAATCGGGATTGGTTAAACCTTAAAACGAAATTTTATTACATATACAGGGGGAGTCGATCGATCGAGTATAGATGTCGATCGATCGATTATGAATGTCGATCGATCGATTGACCAATTACAACCCAGAATTCTTGCATTTTTGGCCATCGTTTTGTCTCCAATATTCATTACATGATCCCATTCTCCAAAGTAAACATACTTGATGTTATAACAACCCAAAACACATGATTTCTAACGTCCCTGAATCATCAAATCATCACAAAAATTGCATACAAATTTTATTGTTCATCAAGTTTTCATGTTTAAACCCTAGGATAACTTTTCTCAATTCAAGATAGCCAAATACTCAGATTTGATCCGTGATTTATATCATTTAGAATCCGATTCAATTCTCTAATCTCTCCAAAATTTATCTACATGCAACCCTACCCAAAGATCAAGATTTAATTCATCAAATATATAAAATCTTCAATATTTATGGTATATCTTTAATTCTAAACTACCATGGCTAAAATATGTATTGAATCTTTGCAAGAATAAATCACTTGCCTTAAACCGCAGGTCGTATCCTTTGGAGAAGATGATATGGTGGTGATGTTCTCTTTTCGATCACAAATCCGGCGGTGGTGGTGGTGCAAGATGGTTGTTTGGTCCTAGCAATCGTTGGAAACCCTTCCTTTCTCTTTTCTTCTCTCTCTCAAGTTTTTAGCAACCAATAACCCTAATGATCCTAAGGTTTTACTGATATACTTAACCTAAATTTCATAGGTCACTATTCATCAAATAGTAAAATGACTAAAATATCCTCCCGAGTTATCGGGTTGGCCTAAAAATACCCCGGGACCTAAACTAAACCCCCAGGTAGTCTTTTCTGACTATCTCGATACTTCCAGACACGTGTGACTTAGAAATAAATTACTCTTTAAATCCATTAAATTGGGCCCCGACATGACTGGCACACGCGTCCCAACTTAATTTCCCCAAACTGTCGTATTTTTCACTCGTGACAATTTTAATAAGTTCTTAATCATATATTACTATACTCACTCAATAATATTACACATAATCATTATAATCGAATAATAACTCTTGTATCGCTAGTAATTACCAATTTATTTCCCATTTTTAATACAATTAATCCTATAATTAAAATCAGTAAAAATACGGGGTTTTACAGCCTACTTAGTATGAGACAGAAAGAAGGAGAGATCACTAAAGATTACAACATTCGTTTTAGTAACAAGAAACTAAAAGTAGTAGATTATGAGGAGAAGACTGTAATAACCGCCCTCATGAGTGGATTGTTCCCCAAAAAACTGTATTACACTCTTGCCAAAGATCCTCCGAAGAAATTGGCAGAATTGATGGCTAAAACAACAAAGATCATGAATGCCGAGGAAGCAATGACAACCAAGTGTAGCTTGGGAAAAAAATTTGATGGAAAAAATGATAAGAAAGATCATAAAAACCCTAGAGAACACAGGGAATCAAAACATAAAGTAGTTTTGCAGCGACTTAATACGTATAATGACTATAATCCGTTAACCATGGGAATTCACCATATTTTGGAAGAAATCAAGCATAACAAAGATGAGCATTGGCCCGATAAGCTGAGAAGTTCCCCGACCAAGAGAGACAAAACTAAGTACTACGAATTTCATAGGAATCACGATCACACAACGAAACGTGGCAGAGCTCTTCAAAATGACATTGAAACTCTCATCCGAAGAGGAAAGCTGAATCAGTATGTTGATCGGCACAACGAAAGAACTCGACATATATCAAAATCTCCTTGAAAGCCTAGAGAGGAGAAGAAAAGAACTCATGAAGATGATCAGGATGATGACGCCGATCTCCCTACAAACCTCGACAACCAGAGTGTGGGGTGTTCTGTATCAATTTTGGTTCTTTTGATTGCCAAATGATTATAGGTGGAGATGCAAGAGGAGGAGATCATATAGCAGAGCAAAAAGCTTACCTCCATGAGGAACAAGCTTGCTCGTACATTCAAAGGATTAACCTTGCGGAGGAAGATTGACCAATGAAGGTTAGCAAAGATAAACTAGTAATGGGTTTCTCTAAAAATGACCTTTCAGGAGTACTGTATCCTCATGATGACCCATTATTAATAAAAATCAGAAAGGAAGAAATGATTATCTCTAGAGTATTAGTATTTTATGGTGAAAGTATCTTTTCTTAATCATGCCAAATAGGGAGAAAGGTACAAGTACCAATAGTAAAGCTATACCAGGCATGGATAAGTGGTGTGTGCAACATGTGGATATACGTGATCCTAGGTGCACGTGGTGCGAAGTGTGCATGGAAAATCTTCTATAAGCATGTGAATAGTAGCATAAGCATGAGGTACATATGAATAATAAGGGGGAACTCACAAATAGGGGAATATACAAGAAAATAAAACACCCATGTAACTAGAATCTATCCCTCTTAAAAATATTTACCAGCAGAGTCACCATTGTGGCCATCCCAGTCGGCGCGGCATTCGTTCTGGGGGTGGGGGGGGGGGGAAGGAAAAGGAGGATCCCCCGGGGAAGAACTGTGTCGCGGTCTCGCACCCTTCTATTAGTTAAGGGGCTTCGGTAGTCATCGGTGTGGGGTGAATGTAAAGAGATAGAGTCGCCAACCTATTTTGCTCAAAACAGGCAAAAGAATATGTTGCCACTTTGAGAGAGCAGCATCAAGGATAAAATTGATGCATGCGAAATCAATGGATCGAAGGTCCGGGGGCTAAGTTACGAAATCAGAAGGTGTTAGGAACCCATCCCGCCCTTTCGGTCTCTCATGGGAAAATGTTAATATATTCCCTTTTTCCCGTGAAGTGTGTGCATGTGTTTATATAATGAAGATTGGAATCATTTGGACCATACCATGGAAAAGATAGGGTGAGGTCATCCATAGGAACATTCCCAAAATAATAACAAATGTAGAAGATAGAATATGAGCGTTCATCGAGATATTGATCGTTATTGGGAAACGATAATATATATGGGATGAGATGCGAATAAGCATGATATATGTATATGTAAGATAAAAATGAGGGATTTGAGAAATTTGGAAAATGAGAGAAATTGGAAAATTAAAAAGTTGGACTCAAGTCTCAATTTTTAATCAGAGATGCCTATGTATCCTATAAAGGCATCAAAGTCCATGTAGTTCGAATATAGAATAGGGGTGGGGTTTATCCCATAGATTCTAATGGAATTTTATTAGGGGTGTGTGTGTGAAAAATGTGTTTCTAGTTTTGGAAAAAGATTGGCAGATAATTCCGTTCGGATAACCCTATTTTATATATTTTTGGGTTTTTTATGAAAAATATAGTATGTGCAATATACTAATAAAAGCGTAGATGTTAATGTATATGAACTAAAATAAAACTAGATTATGAATCTAATGTAACTTATATAAACACAAGGAATTAAAAGAGAGGGAGAAGTAATTGGACCTTTCTTGGAGCTTGAACTTGGATCTTGAATTAACTCCTTTGAATGTTGATGAGAGAGAAGGATGTTTGCCAAATTGGGTGTGAAAAGGATGGTGATTTAGGCTTGAATGGGATTTCTCATATGGAACTTCACTGATTTCGAGAGAAGGTTGCTGAGATCACTGATGCTGTTGGGTTTGCTGTCTGTCTTGGGAATGAGGTCATATCCCTTATTTATTGGGCAACAGATGGGTGCCGATCGGCCTATCCAAGGGGGTGCCGATCGGCAGGTCACCCTTGACATTGTGCCGATAGACAGGGTTCAGGACTTGTCAATTGGCAGTCTCGTGAAGAATTTTATGAAAAAATAACTATAGAGCACAAATCGTTGATCCGAATTGTGTACGGGGAACACCATTAGAAAGGTATTTCAAATTCTTTCGAGAGTACTTTGGACTTCTCCCGGGTCTGGGAGTTAACTTTGGGTCAAATGTGGCTTGGAAGCGCACATTGATCCTTTGGACGGGAGATCGTCGGACGCAAACGGGTCGTTCATTTGCTTGGTAAGTCAGAATTGTGCACGGGGTGGACCGTTGGACAGTTTAGGGGATGTAATTTGACATTAAAAAGAGTTTTAGTTGGTTCAGAAAGTTAACCTTGGTCAATCGACGCCCGAAAGCACCCGGTGACCTATCGAAGTAAAATGCCTCATTCGTCCGCACCGTAGGTCAGAATCGCACACGGGGTGGATCGTTAGAAAGGGTATTTAGTGCACTTCGGAGATTCACTCAGTCTCATTCAAGCCGAAGAGTTGAATTTGGTCAAACGGAGTCCGGGATCACCGCTGGCCTCTGGATCAATTTTTGAGGGAAAACTAATCGTTCGTTCGAATGGTTGTGCTATTTTGCACACGGTGTGGATCGTTGGAAAGGGGTTTCAGTGACCTTAAAAGATTTAAAGAGCTTTTGCTCTGACAGTGGAGCTGATTGGGGTTAATTCGGGGCTCGAGAGCGCTCGATGGCCTCTGAATCAGTTGTCGGTAGTGAAATAATTAGTTCGTTCGAACTGTTTTGATGATTTATGCATGGGGTGGCCCATTGGAAAGGGTATTTGGATCCCTTCAAAGATTCAAAGAGCTTTCTCTCTGGCAAAAGAGTTGACCAGAGTTAAATGGGGCCCGGGGGCTCTCAATGGCTTCTAGATTTGTACTCAGGAGTGCGAGCTAGGTTCATGGTGGTAAGAGGAAGTGCTAGGAGTCTAAGGAGAGACTTAGGGGGTCTTAGAGTGTGGTGTCTATAGAGCCCCTAGACGTGTGAGCTTGGAACAAGTGCCATCGAATAGACACCACATGATGGAGGGAGGTCAGTTCTACGGACCTAAGAGATGTGGATGACCGATTCAGAGGGTCGAGGTCAATTATAACCTAAAAGAGGTGACGACCAAGGACCGAGGTCAATTCTGACCTAACTGAGGTGACGATCCAAGATCGAGGACAATTCTGACTTAAAAGAGGTGATGATCGAGGACCGAGGTCAATTTTGACCTAAGAGAGGTGACGACCGAGGATCGAGGTCAATTTTGACCTAACTATGGTAATGATCTAAGACCGAGGTCAATTTTGATCTAAAAGAGGTGACGATCGAGGAACGAGGACCGAGGTCAATTCTGACTTAACTAAGGTGACGATCTAAGACCGATGTCAATTCTGACCTAAAAGAGGTGAAGACCAAGGACCAAGGTCAATTCTAACCTAACTAAGGTCACGATCTAAGATTAAGGTCAATTCTGACCCAAGAGAGGTGGCGATCATGGACCGAGGTCAATTCTGACCTAACTAAGGTGACGATCCAAGACAGAGGTCTATTTTGACCTAAAAGAGGTAAAGATCGAGGATCGAGGTCGATTCTGACCTAACTAATGATCCAAGACAGGGGTCAATTCTGACCTAAAAGATATGACGACCGAGGACCGAGTTTAATTCTGACCTAACTAAGGTGACAATCCAAGACGGAGGTCAATTCTGACCTAAGAGAGGTGAAGACTGAGGACTGAGGTCAATTCTGACCTAACTATGGTGACGATCCAAGACCAAGGTCAATTCTGACCTAAGAGAGGTGACGACCGAGGACTAAGGTCAATTCTGACCTCACTAAGGTTACAATCCAAGACCGAGGTCCCTAAAAAAGGTGATGATCAAGGATAGAGGTCAATTATGACCTAACTAAGGTGACGATCCAAGATTGAGGTCAATTATGACCCAATAGAGGTAATGAGTGAGGGCCGATGTTAATTTTGACTTAACAAAGGTGACGATCCAAGATCGAGAGCAATTATGACCTAAGAGAGGTGACGATCGAGGACCGAGGTCAATTCTGACCTAACTAAGGTGACAATTCAAGACGGAGGTCAATTTCGACCTAAGAGAGGTGATGACCGAGGACCGAGGTCTATTCTAACCTAACTAAGGTGACGATCTAAGATCGAGGTCAATTCTGATCTAAGAGAGAAGTACTTTTTCTTTGAGGAATTTAGTGATTCCACTAGGGATGAAGGTTGGATTTTAGGTTCCGCTGGGGAATAGTGAATGATCCGAGGATTTGGTAGCTGGGAGAAAATTTGGAGCATCCTTTTGAGACATTGTTGGGGATAATGATCCCTTGGAATTTCGCTGGGGGTGTAAAAAATGTTTTTCTTTGTGAACAAGTTGCTAGAATGGATTTGGCAATTTTAGGAATTTTTCGAGAATTGTTTGGGATTTTCTTGTATTTTTTTGAACTTTTTGTACAAAATTTTAAGGGGTGTGCCGATCAACATGGGTGTGGGTGTGCCAATCGCCATTAGCACGGAGTTTTGGGGTGCCTCGAGCAGGTGAAAGGTTCAGTGCTAATCGAGTTTTCTTTATTTCTTGATAGTCTGACATCTCCATGTCGACTATTTATGCTCGTGGTACGAAAGGGCGCAAGAATGTTTGGGAGCACCTTCCTGTTGTGGTGCGCTGCATGGTGTCCTCTATGGATTTTGGGACGCTAGTGTCGACATTGGATGAGACGCACCGCTCCACTGCGGTTCTATGTTCTTTGGGAGAGAGGTGGTGGGACAGTACCCACACCTTCCATTTTGGCTTCGGGGAGATGAAGGTGACTCCCATTTATGTTTAGCAGCTGCTGGGGCTAGGCTGCGGGGGTGCCCAGGTTGAGGTGGACAGGACGCTGAGGGTGACGCTGGAGGCGGTGATAATGGATCTTGGTGACGTGGAGAGGGTGGTTTTAGGAGATTCTCTTCGCTTGTCTTCTTTGAGGGAGCTTTTATTGAGGAGGAGGATTGACGAAAACGACGGGAAGCAGGTATGTCAGATGGCCTGTTTGTTTGTCTTGCTGGTGTTAGGGAGTTTTCTGATTGCGACGAGTGGCGACGTCGTCCATTTTTGGTTTCTGCCATTTCCGAGGGTGTTTTCAAACATCCGCTTCTATGACAGGAGGAGCCTGACTTTGGTGACCCTTTACTATACTTTGGATGCATTCAACTGGTGCTGCCGATCGACTTTTACTGGGGCCACGTATCTTCTAGAGGTATTCTTTATTTTTCGCATTTTCCTTTATGCATTTTCATTTTCCATTCATGCACTTCCTTTTGAATTCTTGAATGCTGATCCTCGTCCTTTGCAGACGTGGCTTTACGAGGTAATTGGGTTGAACACCTAACTGATTTCTTTGAAGGATAACTCCATTGGGGACTTTTACCCTGGATGTTACGATGGCGGATGTCCAACTATCAATTGAAGAAGAACCTTTCTCTAAAGGAGGTGCGTCAAGTCTTGAATGGCCTAATGAGCGAGCGGGTAAGCATTCTTTTATCCTTGAGACTGTTCTTTTCCTTTGATGCCATTTTATTGATACTGATCCTTCTCTTTTGCTAGGGATTTATAGGTGACCTTTTATCCATGGGTGACAGCTATTCAGCACACCGGGGTGACTGGAGGACATGCGCAAATGCGGCGCCTGCTGGCGCATGAGTTCGGCTACTCCTGGTATCTTGGAGAGAGGGTTGTCCGGCAGATCATGGAGGATAAGGTTGCAGTGCCGCTGGTGAGGCCGCCTATGTTCATGAGGCACGTGCAAGAGATGTTTGATGCTGCTTGGGTGGTCACGATGATGGGAGAGCCATACTCCCTGTATACTTACATAGCGGTGATGTATGATTATCTGGACTTCTTCACGAGTTGGTTGATGCCCCCTAGCATTTATGATGTGATGCCTTTACCCAGGGCTGGCTTGAGTCGGCATGTGGGGTCTTCTCATAGCACAGGTGGTGTGACTACGTTAGCGGTGGCAACGACTACTTCAGGGCCTTATTTTATGCGGGTACATTCCCTTTGTTACAACCTTCGACGAGCTGATGGGGGATGTGTGCGTCTACCGCATCGCCCTCATGTGATGCACCCGAAGGAGTTGGGTCTGACGGAGGAGGTCCTTCGGCCTATGGTACATCTTTTTTGATTTCCTTAATTTATTTCTCTTCCCTCATGCTTGACTGATTTGATCTTTTATATTATTCCTTGTAGCATATCAGTGTTTCGACCACTTGGCTGAAGGACATCAGGGCCTGGATATCCTCGACGATCGCTCATATTCGTGAGGTGGTTCCAATTCCTTCTTTTTGGTGTCGTTTCTTTGTCTGGGGAAGGATTGTGTTCTGAAAATGGGGGCACGTCGTCTTACCGCAGCGGAAAAAAAGGTGCACCACAGGGATGGGGGATCTTAGAGAGAGAGATAAGAGAGAGAAGAAGGAGAGAGAGAGAGAGAGAGAGAAAATGGGTTCGGGATAAGTTCCATTGTTTTTCTGCTTTTCCTGCAAAATGTTAATGTAACACAACAAAATATATGCAAATGAAGAATGAAGTTTTTTGTTAATTTTCTTGTTTAGTGATTAATGCACATGCTCTTTTTACTTTGCTGCTGAGACCGTAAAAAGAATTTTGAAGATTGATTTGAAAATTATTTTATTAAAATGAGATTAGTATAGGTGTAAAGGAAATTCAGAATTTCCCTAGGATAACAATTATTTTATTGAGTTTTTTTTTTATTTTGACAGAAGTGGAAAAAGGAAAATTTCCCAAAATAGGGAGTTGCCGATCGGCATGACCCGTGTCCTGCCTATCGGCATGTCAGTCCGGTCCAATAAATCCAAGGCTTTGATTGCACTTTCTTCAATTGCTTGGTACTTGGTGGGGAAAGTTTTACTCCTATTTCTACAGGGTTCCTTATTTTTGCTTGGGAGTTTCCAACTGTAAAAAGGGGTGGGGATGGGGCTTTCCTCCTCACTCTTTCACTTTCTTTCTTCTTCACATTCTTACTTACTTATTATCTCTTGGTCTTTCAAGATGTCTCTCCCTGGTTGACAACTACCTCGAAGCCTTGGAAGTAATGTGTTCTTATAATGTTGATTATGACTCCTTTCACATGCGACAGTCTCTTTGTGGCGCAATCGGCCCATTGAGTGGATGGTGGCTGTCGAGTTTTGGTATCTCGAGGATCATGTCTTTTGCTTCGGCTTGGATGAGATTTGTCCTACCTACGAGGAATTTTCTTCCATACTGTGAATAAATCCCAGCGTTGTGGTGACTTTGCTTGAGTTTTCCTGTTCTCCTAGGGAATTATTGGCTGGGCTTCTACATATCTCGCCTTCGGCAGCCAGGCCCTGGGTTATGGGGGAATGATTTCCCTTTCGGAGGTGTTGCAGTCCGTGCATTTGCAGGACGTGGGTGATGCCAGATATGTTAGGTCCGTCATCCAAGGCATTATTTTAAAAGTTTTATTGGTGTTCGGGGAGACGCTGGTGGATCCCCAACTGGCTGCTATTATTTCTTGGATGTCGTACCGTCATAATCTTACGACAATGATACCGACAGAGACCCTAAATGTCCTGGATGCCTGGCGGGAGGGTCGTTCTGACTTTCTGAGGTGTAGCCCTGTAATGTTGTTTATGTGGCTATCAGAGAGGTTTTATATGGCGGTCCCACCTGAGTATCCCTTACCAGCGGTTCCAAACTTCTTCTCGCACTATTTCATTAGCATAGGCCAGGACATTGAAAGTTGGGGGAATTGGTTTGTAGAGTATAGGGCTCGAGGCTTACGCTGGTTCGTGCCTTGGTGGGGGGAGCTGCTTCCCATTCTGGAGCTTAAAGAGTACCATTACGTCAGACTGGTTGGCCTTAGGCAGACCTCTTTCTACTTTCCCTGGGGGCTATTGCACCAATATGGTTGGGAGCAAATTTTCCCACCACGAACACCGAACTTCTTTCCTATGGAGGATTTAAAATTGCGTATGAGCATGTGGCTTAGTTCTCTATGGGAGAATCGTCGTCTGTCGACCCGTCCTTATCAGTCTACTGGGCGATTCAGGCATGTCTCTAGGAACTATATGAAGTGTTTGTGGAGGAAGGTAGTGGCTAAGATGCTGGCCATGAAGACTGGTCAAAGGTGGTTTGCCATATGTGACACCATGCAGAGAGGCGTTGTGGTCTACCCTAAGATGGTTCGGGCTTTTCTCTCCATGGAGCGTCTTCGATACTCTATTCAGACAGGGGAGGTTTGGGGAGCCCAGGATGCAGGTGATGATGGTGTTGGTTCCTCTGGCTACTGTGGGTAAGGTTTTGTGGAGCTTCTTGTAAAAGGTGTTATTTTTGTGTTTTGTGGGAATAATTGGGGTGATTTTGAGGAGTAGTGGGGCTTGTTATTATCTGGGTTTTTGGCCAGGGAAGTCGTTTGACTCCTTATACTGATGTAATCGTACGAAAATTTCAGATAATGAAATAAATAAGTTTTTAATCATCTAGTTGTGCCTTTTTGATGACTTTTTACATTTTGAAATATCTATACCAATCGCTAAGGCATGCATAATCCTTTTGTTCATGTATATGTAAAAATGAACTCTCATTCTCGGGAATAAGAAAAGAAAAGCGTTTTGTGAAAAAAAGGGGGCCACGCTCATGTGAAGTGAATGAGCTGCCTACGTACCTCTGATGGTTTTGAAAAAAATTTGAAATTCATTTTTTTGAAAATGTTTTTAGAGGATCAGGCCCACATAGTTCTGGGTAGGGGTAAAAGAAGAGTTTTTTTTAGAATAGAAGGGAGATGAGAAGAGTAATAGCGCACCGAGATTTCAGACTAGGGGTAGAATTTCTTGAGACGGTCCAGGTTGACTGGATGTGCTATTTCTTCCCCGTCGAGGTCGGTGAGAACAGTGGTACCGCACGATAGGATCTTCTTCACAATGTAGGGGACGCTCCAATTAGGCTTAAATTTCCTTCTGGGGTTCTAAATAGGCTCTACAATTTTTTTGATTGCCAAGTCCCCCTCTCGGACACCACGGTCCTTGAATCTTTTATTGAAGAATCGCACTATACGGTTATGGTACCCTTGTATGTCATAGAGAGCTTTCAATCTCCTTTCGTCTAAAAGGGACAACTCGTCAAGACGACTTTGGTACCAGTCTTTTTCGCTGACCTTACTTTCAAGCATGATGCACAATGAAGGTATTTCCAGCTCCATGGGTAGGATCGCTTCCATGCCATAGACTAGAGAGTTAGGGGCATCCCCAGTAGAGGTTCAAACTGAATTGCGGT
This sequence comes from Sambucus nigra, assembly GCA_949130495.1. Taxonomy (NCBI): domain Eukaryota; kingdom Viridiplantae; phylum Streptophyta; class Magnoliopsida; order Dipsacales; family Adoxaceae; genus Sambucus; species Sambucus nigra. The sequence goes on from OX422209.1 coordinate 585,387,807, forward strand.
AGCCTCAGAGGGCGTAAGGGATCATGTCGGCCCAATCACGATAACTCTCGGTCACCTTGCTGATGATGGCCTTGAGATTCTTATTGGATGCTTCAACTGCTCCGTTGGTTTGAGGTCGGTATGGAGAGGGTTTATGTCTTTAAATTCTATACTCATCGACCACTTCTGTAAACTCCGCCTCACAATGTAACCCATTGTCTGATACCAGTTCGCGTGGGACCCCATATTGGTAGATGATTTTTTTCTTGATGAATTTGGCCACTTTCTTGGCATTCATAACTGCATATGACTCTACTTCGACCCATTTGGTGAAGTAGTCAATAGAGACTAGGATGAACTCATGCCCATTGGATGCCTTCGGTGTGACTTTCCCTACGATATCGATGGCCCATGTGGAAAACCGCCAGGGAGAAGTCATGTTGTACAGTTCTAGCGGATGCAGGTGCTGTAAGTTGGACAACTGTTGGCATTTGAGACATCTTCACACATAGGCTATGTAGTCTTGAACTATGGTAGTCCAGTAGTATCCCTGTCGAATGATCTTTTTGGCGATCATATGGTTGTTCATGTGGGGTCTGCATTTCCCGCTGTGGATTTTTTGCATTATTTCTTCAATGTTAGCCCCTGCGATGCTGTGTAAATGGGTTCCATCGAAATTTCTCTTAAACAGTGCTTTATCACAGATAATGTACTGCACGACCAGTCTGTAGAGAGTTGCTTGGTCTTTCTTGTCAGCTCCTTGGGGATACCTATCGTGTTTGAGGAGGTGCCAAATATCATAGTACCAGTAGTTGTCTATTTTGGGTTCTTCCTCCCTGCAGAGCTCGATATGGTAGTAATGGGTTGGTTTGTCTTATTTCTGGATAAGGAAGGGGTCCATAGTTACTCTTTCGAGCATGTTAATCATGGAGGCTAAGGTGGGTAGGGCATCAACCAGGTTGTTATTTTCTTGGGGCGTGTAATGGAAGGTGATTTCTAGGAATTGGGAAGCTAGTTCTTTAAGGTGGGCATGGAAGGGTAAGAGTTTCTCATCCTTGACTTTACATTTCCTGAGTACCTGATCGATGAGGGTTGAATCCCCGTAGACATCGAGGTATCGAATTCCTTTCTTGAGGGAAACTTTGGGGCCTACGTTGCATGCCTCGTATTCAGTCATGTTGTTAGCATATGGGAAATACATTTTGATGGCAATGGGAGTGTGGGAGTCATCAGGGGCAATTAGGAGAATTCCAATGCCATATCCTTTTTGTTAGTAGTGTCGTCAAAGAACATTTGTCAACGAAGATCTTTATGGGATGCACAAAGGATATCCTTATTTGGGAATTCAGAAATCCAGATACCGACCTCTTCCATTGGGTAGTCAGTTGGGTAGTCAGCAAGGTATAAAGAGATGGATCTTCCTTTCATGTCTTTTTGTGTAACATAGGTGATATCGAACTCGTCTAGAAGCATCAACTAACGGGCCACTCAGCTAGATAGGGTGGGATTATCGAGTAGGTACTTGATGGGATCCATTCAGGATACGAGTTTGAAGGGGAAGGTGAGCATGTAATGTCGTAACTTTTGGGTGACCCAGACAAGAGCGACACATGCCTTTTCCAAGGCGGTGTAGTTGACTTCTTAACCGACTAATTTTTTACTGGCAAATTAGATGGCTTTCTTTTTGCAGTTTTTTTAAGGTATTGGGCTAGAAGAGCCCCGGCTGCAGTATCGGTCACGGTTAGGTATAGGCGTAAGGGAATACCAAGCTGCGATGGCATGAGCACCGAAGGTCGGATTAGGTATTATTTTATAGCACCGATGGAAGGCTTCTTGGCAGGCTTCATTCCAGACCTTGGTTGAATCCTTTCAGAGGAGTTTGAATATGGGTTCACAGATGGAAGTCAATTGGCTAATGAATCAACTGATGCACTATAAGTTCTCGAGGAAACCTCGGGCTTCTTTCTTCGTTCGGGGAGGTGGCATCTCAAGTATGGCTTTCAGCTTGGAAGGATTTGCTTCTATCCCCTTCTCACTAATCATGAATCCCAAGAGTTTCCTTTTGGCAATGCCGAAGACACATTTTTATGGGTTAGGCCGCATTTGGTACTGTCGTAATTGTTCAAAGAATTTATGGAGAGCGGGAACATGACCTTCTCTAGTCTTAAACTTGCTAATCATGTCATCTACATAGACCTCGACCTCCTTGTGTATCAGGTCATACAGAATGGTTGTGATAACCCTTTGGTAGGTGGCCCCTGCGTTCTTAAGACCAAATGGCATGATAGTGTAGCAAAAGGTTCCCCAAAGGGTGATAAATGAGGTTTTCTCTTAATTATTAAGGTGCATATTGATCTTGTTATATCCGACAAACCCATCAATGAATGACTTAAGAGTGTGACTGATTGTGTTGTTCATAATTATATCTATGTTGGGTAGCAGGTAATCATCCTTTGGAGAGGCCTTGTTCAAGTCTCGGTAGTCAACACACATGCAAACCTTACCTCCTGATTTTGGCACATGTACGATATTGGCTAGCCAGTTAGGATATTAAATCACATGAATGAAGCCCATATGCAGTTTCTTAACTACTTCTTCTTTTACTTTGAGTGACCATTTAGTGCGGAACTTTGTAGCTTCTATTTAACTGGTTTACATTCTGGGAGAGTTGGAATCTCATGTTGTTCTATCTCACGGTTAATATCGGGCATATCATCGTAGGACCATGAAAAGACATCCACGAACTCCTTCAGTAGCTCTTCGAGTTACGTGTGCTCGTGATCATCAAGGGTAGCCCCTATTCCAATCTCATGCATTTAGCGACTAGAATCGAGATTAATAACAACAGTTTCATCTTCATTAACTTGACCGTGGTTATATTGTTTGTTATTAACCTTATTTAGATCAGTTAAGAATTGTTCATTTGTAAAATCATCATCATCATCAAGAGTTTGATTAGAATCAAGATAATCAATGTAAGGCACAACAAGATACTCAAAATCTTAGTTTAATTCATTGATAGGAAAAACAACATTGAGAACCTCATCAAAGAAGGTCTTGATTACATCAGAGTGAGAGGAAACAACTAAAGGGGAAATGGGATAAACATCAAGGTTAGGTTGAATATCAGTAGGCCGAATAGGTGCAGCATGCCAGTTGATAAGAGGCGCATCAACATCTTTGATGAGGTAGGATGGATCTGATGATGTAGTTCCTGAGTGGATCATACAGAGTGCCAACCCAAGTATCTGTAAGTTGAAAGAGTCCTTGGAGTCGCTGTCCTCAAAATCCTCGATATCAGCTATGGTCTCTTTAGTGAATGGTTGCACACAGTCCTGGGAACTTTCAGCCCCCGGGTAGTTATCTTGAAAAAATATCTCCATCCTTTATTTCATCTTCTTGTCTATAGGGTTATACCAAAGCTCAGGGAAGTCGCAGAAGGGGAAATCTTCACCCTCTTTGATGAATCTTCAGTTTAGGGAATCTCCCAAGATAGCTCTGGCGCATTCTAAATTTCTCTTTAGTCCAGGCTGACGAATCAATCTGAGTTCTTATTCTAATGGTTGATAGCCCAAGCCACAGGGAGGAAAGGCCACATTCAACACGATATGTTCAGTTATCCCTTATTGTCTTTGACTTAGCCCTAGTCCGAGCATGAAATGCATATTTTTGAATATTTGGATTACATTGACGTTTCCATGAGGATCTTATTCTGGCAAACCCTGCCTTAGAAGTCGCCCCCTACTGGGAGTAAGAGTAGTTCGACCTAAAAGCCTGATATCAACATATCATTTACCCCATATTGTATCTCGAGTACCAGATTACTGGTGCCTTCATTCTCGGTGTTATCACTGTCTCCCAATATGGTAATAACTTTTCCATTGCTCAATTTTTGATGAAGGGAAGAAGACACCCCTTTGATGATGTGGAGCCACGGTCGTCTGAGCTGCAGATTGAAACAGGCTAGGATGTCGATGACTTGGAATTCAACAACAGGATTTATAGGGCCAGCCCCTATTGTAAGCTTGATAGATCCCATTAATTCTCGGTGAGTGTTGTAATAGGCACGCACGTCAGTAGAGGTTGGATCAAGGTCACTCACTTTTAATCCCAGGCAATTGAGGGTTCTTAATGGGAAAACATTCAGAGCTAATCCGTTGTCAACGAGTGAGAGGGGGAAAGTTTTTCCCATAACTTCGACAGAGATATTGAGAGCATGATTGTGGTTGGGACCATTCTTAGGGATTTCATCTTCAGAAAAGGAGAGCATTCGAGTAGATGTTAAGGATCCACCCAAGTTCACTACTTCTTCTGATGTGGTTGAGGGAGGAATTACGACTCCTGTGAGTAGCCTGATTAAAGGCGTTTCGATGTAGTTAGGAAGACATGAAAAGTCCCCATAAAGTGATGTTAACTTGAGTTTTCTTCAGTTGACTGAGGACCTTAATTTCTTCAAAGGTCATTTTTGGCATAGGGAGATTCTCAGCACCTTTCCCTTTATCGCTTGCTGATGGTTGTAAGTTTGAGTTCTAGTAATGCCTCCCTGACCTGGTCATGTGGTTTATGAAAGAGGGAAAAAATAGAAACCCTATTTCTTCATCGATATCGAGTTGCTCAGCTATCTGGTTGATCTCTCCTAGCAACTCTTTGAATGATATCACTCCACATAGGTTGGCTATCAGACTAGTCTTTCTTGAATTTGGCTCTTCATCTGAATCTTCGAAATCATCTCCCCATTCGGTGGCAATGATATTGTCTTTCCATGCAAATTCAATACACTCTATAACTTTTATGTCTTCTTCGTATAACTCTTACCATTTGGCAGGAAAATTCAAGACTGAAGGGAACAAGTGCCCTTGTAATTTCAAAGTGACCAGTAGCTCGGATATACTACAAATATCACCAGTCTGTCGAAACAAATCTACCATGATCCAGACCATGGTATCTAGACTGATTTCATCGATTGACACTACCCAGTTATCTAACTCTCGGGCCCATTTTTTAGCTTCTAAGAACATCCCACTGAATCTCTTACAGTCGACAGTCATCTGGAAGGGCCATTTCATCCCTAACTCTACGAATTGGTTTAGCACTTTTGACAGTTCCATATCTTTACCTCTAAAACTGATACAGATAACGATGCAAGATCTGGTGAGGAGTGATAAGGTTTGATCGACAAGGATGGTAGGGTGTAGGAGGAAAAATGGGAATGTTTGGAGAGGTTTAGGAGAGTATATGGGTATGACTGGTGATTTACTTGGCATGATTTGGGTAGATGCGTCAAATTCTGAGTCTTCTTCTAGGAAGATGGCATTTTTATGATTTGGGAGTGGATTATGGGTAATGTTTGGTTTAGGATTAGCTGGTGGGGCGATGATACTCCAGTTAATTAGGCTTTGGATTATGTTTTGGAGATGGAAACATTGGTCAGTGGTATGGCCAGCAGTTTGGTGAAAGTCACAACGGGCATCAAGTTTGAAGTTTTTTGGAAGTGGATTTGGTAAAGGGCGAGGTTCCAAGGATTTGATCAGGTTTCAATTTAAGAGAGCCTGGTAGACTTTGGAGAGAGGAGTGTGAAGCTCAGCGTATTCATTCCGGATTGGGTTTGGGCGACTTTTTGGTGTGCACAAAGTGACAGGCTGAGAGATGTTGTTGATAAACGAAACTGTGGTACTAGCAGAATTTTCTAGGAGCAAACTATCCAGAGATTTTCTTCGGTTCAACTTCTGTCTTGATAATACCTTCTTCGATTTTTACTCCTGCTTCTCGGAGGGCTCGAAAGTGAGGGTAATACTGTCCTCCCATTGTTGCTCGGACATGAGGTAGAAAGTTCTTCTTTACAATGTTGATTTGTTCTTTTTCGGAGGGCCGATTGGTCATGGTAGCTTCTTTTCTCTCCATCTTGCTATGAAGTTGCTGACTGATTGCCCAGAATTCTGTTTGAGTAGCTTTAAGTCACAGTGGGTAACCTCTAGCTCCTCATTGTACTTATACTGTGACATGAATTCACGGACAACATCTTTCCAACTGCAGATTCTAGATTCTTCAAGGGATAGGAAACAACGGAGGGCGCTATCTTTCAGAGTCTGCTGGAACATCTAAGCCATTATTTCTTCAAAAGCCCCTAGGAATCATGGCTCTGTGATAGCTATGGATATGAACGATCGGGGGTTCGTTGCCTCCAAACTTCTCGATATTGGGCATCTTGAATTTTTTTTGGTAACCTGGATTTAGGATATGGAGACATGTGCGTGTAGTCCATGTGATTCCCAGAGATTCTAACTTGGTCGAATATCTTAGTTAGCACCTTGAGGTCTTCCTTGACCTTGTTCAGCTCTTCCTCTTTCAAATCAACAGTTATAGGTAAATTAGCCCCGGTCTGAGCAAGATTTGGCATGGAAAGCTGGGCTGGTAGCGATCCATTAGTAGGAGGATCACGTGGAGCATGATGTTATTCTTCAGGAACCCAGATAGGCTTGGGTGCAGGCAGACCCATGGGGCGAGGGAAAATAACCTCAGGATCTTTGGGGGCAGGGACCTCGGTTTGAAGGTTGTTAATTTTGGCAGTGAGCTAAGCCAGAACCGTCAACAAATTCGGCTATACATTTGGCACTTGATCCGTATTCTCCATGGAAGGCGGGTGAGTCTCGAACTCGGAGGAAGTAAAGGGACTGACAGAACTTCGGGACGATTCAACTAAAGACCAAAGACAATAGGGAGCCAGACCAAGGGCATGTGATCGACCTGAGAAGAAAAATTGGAATTTATTTTCGGAGAAGAAAAAAGGAAAATTTGTTATTTTTGGAAAAGGAGGAACATATTTTTGACATTTTTAGAAAAGATGAGAACGAAAATGTTTTTGGTATTTTTGATAAAAGAGGAAAAACATTTTTGGATGCTTTTTGGGAAAAGGAGAGAGGAAGAGACTAGGGATAGGTCTCAGCATGATTATTATGTTTATTAGGTTCCCACTTGCATTAAGTTTTCCTAAATGCAAAATGAAATGCCGGACGAGACTCGAGGCTAGAAAAATTATGCTTGTAACACATGTAAAGCTATGGTTGGACTTGTAACCAGACTCACGGGCAGGGTCCCATATTAGAATTGCGCAAAAATTTGGGTGGTAGGCCAACCCAGAATTTCGGGTCGAAATCAGCAATATAACATGTGTGTCATAGGCCTGACACCTATATGCGGGTATGAAGTTGGTTGGGTGAATTGAAAAGGGTTCTCCCCTTTGGCGTAACTTCCATGATATACGTCTTGCTTTTGAGTTCAATCGGTACGTGTGGACAAACCATTTGATATACCTGAGTGTACGTAAATTGCCTCGCTATATACCTCATTTATACGGTAGGCGTGAGAGAGCATTCGATATACTCGACGTACATGGACAAGTTCTCTATGATATACCTCCTAGCATGACTTCGGTCAACTGATACGATGCGGGGGAATCGTTCGATATACATTGATGGTACTTGGCCAATGGAAGGTGAGAGTCATATCACTTAGGCTAACTGCGCCCTGCCGGACCAGCGCCCATCACGAAGTAACTCTCTAAGTATAGGAAAAAATTTGGTCAATAATAGTGCTCTTTGGTGATATTGTGTGAATCATGCATGATCCTCTTATTAGTATTTTAAGGTGAGAGTATCTTTTCTTGATCATGCCAAGTAGGGAGCAAGTTACAAGTATCAATAGTAAAGCTATACCAATCATGGATAAGTAGTGTGTGCAACATGTGGATATACATGATACTAGGTGCACGTGGTGCGAAGTGTACATGGAGAATTTTCTGTAAGTGCATGAATAGTAGCATAAGCATGAGGTACATATGAATAATAAGGGGAACATGTAAGTAGGGGAATATATAAGAAAATAAAACACCCATGTAACTAGAGTCTAACCCTCTTAAAAATATTCCCCAGCAGAGTCACCATTGTGGCCATCCCGGTCGGTGCGGTGTTCATTCCGGGGAGAGAAAGAGGATCCCTCGGGGAAGAACTTCGTCGCTGTCTCGCACCCTTCTCTTCGAAAAGGGGGTTTCAACCGTCGTTGGTGTGGGATGAATGTATAGAGATAGAGTCGCCAGCGTATTTTGCTCAAAACAGGCAAAAGAATATGTTTCCACTTCGAGAGAGCGACATCAATGACAAAACCGATGCATGCGAAACCAATAGATCGAGGGTCCCGGGGCTAAGTTATGGAATGGGAAGGTGTTAAACACTCATCCCTCTCTTTCAGTCTCTCATGGGTAAATGTTAATATCTTCCTTTATCCCCGTAAAGTGTGTGCATGTGTTTATATAATGAAGATTGGAATCATTCGACCCATACCATGGAAAAGATAGGGTGAGGTCATGCATAGGAACATTCTCAAAATACTAACAAATGTAGAAGATAGAATATGAGCGTTCATTGAGATATTGATCGTTATTGGGAAACGATAATATACGTGGGATGAGACGTGAACAAGCATGATATATGTATATGTATGATAAAAATGAGGGATTTGGGAAATTTGGACAATGATAGAAATTGGAAAATTGAAAAGTTGGAATCGAGTCTCGATTTTTAATCCAAGATGCCTACATAGCCTATAAAGGCATCAAAGTCCACGTAGTTCGAATATAGAATAGGGGTGGGGTTTATCCCATGGATTTGAACGGTATTTTATTATGTGTGTGTGTGTGTGTAGAAAATGTGTTTCCAGTTTTGGAAAAAGTGTGGTAGGTAATTCCATTCGGAATTTACGAGTGTAAACCTCTTTTATTTGTTTTTAGGTTTCTTATGAAAAATAAAGTATGTTCAATATACTAATAAAAGCGTAGATGTTAATGTGTGTGAACTAAAATGAAACTAGATTATGAATCTAATGTAACTTATATAAAGACAAGGAATTAAAAGAGAGGGATAAGGAATTGGACCTTCCTTGAAGCTTGAACTTGGATCTGGGATCAACTCCTTTGAATGTTGATGAGAGAGAAGGATGTTTGCCAAATTGGGTGTGAAAAGGATGGTGATTTAGGCATGAATGGGATTTCTCATATGGAACTTCACTGATTTCGAGAGAAGGTTGCTGAGATCACTGATGTTGATGGGCCTACTCCAGGGGTGCCTATCGGCAGGTCACCCTTGACACTGTGCCGATAAGCAGGGTTCAGGACCTGCCAATTGGCAGTCTCATGCACAATTTTCTGGAAAAATAATTATAGAGCACAAACCATTGATTCGAATCGTGCACGAGGTATACCGTTAGAAAGGTATTTCAGAGGCCTTCGAGTGTCCTTTGGACTACTACCGCTTTCGGGAGTTGACTTTAGGTCCAATATGGCTCGGAAGCGCACATCGATCCTTTGGACGGGAGATCTTCGGATGCAAACGGATCGTTTGTCCGCATGGTAAGTCGGAATTGTGCACGGGGTGGACTATTGGAAAGCTTATGATATCTACTTATACATTCCAAAGAGTTTCTCTTGGTTTAGAAAGTTGACCTTTGTCAATCGGGGCTTGGAAGCGCCCGTTGACTTCTCGAAGTAAAATGGCTCGTTCGTTTGCACCGTAAGTCAGAATCATGCATGAGGTGGATCGTTAGAAAGGGTATTCAGTGAACTTTGGAGATTCATTCAGTTTCATTCGATCTAAAGAGTTGAATTTGGTCAAATGGAATCCGAGAGCGCCCGGTGGTCTCAGGATCTATTTTCGGGCAAAAACTAATCGTTCGTTCGAATGGTTATACTATTTTGTGCGCAAGGTGGATCATTGGCAAGGGGTTTCATTGCCCTTCGAACAATCAAAGAGCTTTCACTTTGGCGATGGAGCTGATTGGGGTTAATTCGAGGCTCGGGATCACCCGATGGCCTCTGAACCAGTTGTCGGTAGTGAAATGGTCTGTTGGTCTGAACTGTTATGCAGATTTATGAATGGGGCAGCCCGTTAGAAAGGTTATTTGGATCCATTCAAAGATTGAAAGATATTTCGCTCTGACAAAAGTGTTGAGGAGTCAAATGGGGCTCGGGAGCCCCCGGTGGCTTCTAGATCGGTACTCAGGAGTGCGACCTAGGTTCGTGGTGGAAAGGGGAAGCGCTGGGAGTCTAAGGAGAGACTTAGGGGGTCCTAGAATGTGGTGTCTACAAGTCTACATTTTCAATTCTAGTCTTCAAACAATGAAGCAGAGTATGGATCTCTTATTGTAGGTCTAAGTTTATCCCACTCATTGAGTGCCAAGCAAGTTGTGGCACAAAGTGATTCTCAGCCGGTAGTAAACCAAACTCTGGGCTTATATGGAGCTAAAGGAGAATTGATAACCAGGTATTTATCCAGGTGATATAAGTCATTACAAAATTACCAGCTGTTCAGATGAACAGAATCCCAAGGTTGGACAATGCCCGGGCTGATGCCCTTACTCGGCTAGCCTCTATTACCAGAATAAACTCCGACGAACTATCCATATTGAGATTTTGGCCAATAGGAGCATAGATGAAGATTTGATGATCAACTTTATTTCCATAGATATGGGACCATCATGGATGGACCCCATCAGAGCATATATTGAAGAAGGAACTCTATCAACAAATACGGTGGAAGCAAAAAAGTTGAAGTATAAAGCATCTCGATATGTACTAGATAAATGTGTTTTGTATAAGGGAGGACTAACAGTCAATTTGCATCACTGTGTGCATCCATCAAGGGTCCAAGATCTAATTCAGGAGATGCGTGAAGGATCATGTAGAGCTCACATAGCAGGAAGAACACTTCTATAAAGAATCAGTATTCAAGGGTATTATTAGTCAACAAAGCTAGTAGACTGTGCAACCTTTGCCAAGAAGTGTGATAAATATCAGAGATTCTCTACCATTCAAAAAAAAAACACAAGCTTCACTCAGTTCAATCACTTCACCATTGAGATTTGCTATGTGGACTTGGTCTAACCACTGCCAACCACCCGAGGAAGATTTAAATGCTTGGTTGTCACTATGGATTATTTTACAAAATGGGTTGAGGTAGAGCCTTTGATAGACATGCCTTACGAAAAGATCTATCAGTTCATATGGAAAAGCATCATTTGTAGGTATGGATTTCCCTATGCTTTTATTACCGACCATGGAACACATTTTGACAATGATAAATTCGCAACCTACTGTGCTCAGTCCAATATTCAAAAATTGCATTCAACTCCAGGATATCCTCAAGGAAATGGACAAACTGAGGTTACAAACAGAACCTTGCTCAACGGGTTGAAGAAAAGGCTTGATAATGCCAAGTGAAATTGGATAAATGAGATACATTCTGTCTTGTGGGCTTACCGAACAACACCGTAAATAGTAACTGGAGAATCCCCATATATGTTAGCATTTGGAACTGATGCTGTCATTCCTGCCGAGCTAGGCTTACCATCCCATAGAGTTTTAAATTTTAACTTTCCTGTAAGTGACCTAATGAGAAGGTTGGATCTAGACATGCTGGAAGAAGTAAGAGAATATGCTGCCCTACGCAATGCGGCTTATCAACAGAGAACAATCCATTTTTACAATAAAAAGATGAAACCGATCAACTTGAAGGAAGAAGATTATGTGCTGAAGAAAGTACTGCAGAAAAATATCAAGCTTGAGGCCAATTGGCATGGGCACTATCGTATTTCAGCAATGATCCGATTTGGAACCTATTGAATTGAAACCTTGGAAGTCGAAGAATTCAAAAATCCATGGCATGCAGAGTATCTCAGAAAATCTTATCAATGATGTTGTAATCAGTTTGAAATCAACTTGCAGTATTAATAAAGTCTTCAGTTTTTTCCAATTTTGTTGTTTATTTTTTTTGGGAGTACTAATGCTATGCACTACTCTATCTACTTAACAAAACGTTATAAATTGTTGCTCAAAAGAAAATTGTTGCTTGGTTCAAAAAAATTATTGCTCGATTTAAAAAATATTTCCCTGAACGTTGCTCTATAGAAGCAATAAGTTGCTCGGAGCAGCCAAAACTGTAAAAAACTTGATCGTTGATGCACGAAGTCCAAGTCAACAGGATGTTAAATCCTCAAGAAACTTGGTCCACAAACATAAGGATAATACAATATCTTTATCTTACTGGGCAAAGTACAGGAAGAACGTTGCAAAGGTTCCTCAAGAGGAATGTAAGCACATATTCTACAAATGCCTGGTGACACCACTAGTATTTAATGCAAAAATCCAATACTTGGGTGCATCAGTAAAACCTTTGGAGAGACATGGGCAACTATCTCTAAATTTAGATTTTAATCTAAGTATGCCAGTAGAACCTATGTATTCATCTAACTAGCTCTAAATTTAGATTTTAATTTAAGTATGCTAGTATAACATCTGCACTCATTGATCATTGATACTCAACTTAATCAAAGTGTATCAATAGAATTAATGATAAAGAAATAATTAACATTCAACATAAGATAAGTTAATCAAATTTCCATTTCATTCAATTAAAGCAATTACATGACTGTATTAACAAAATAAAGTGCAAAGCTTCATTCTGCAGGACATTTCCCTTCAGCTTTTGAAACATGATTCATTCCAGCAGGAGGATCATCTAAAGTATAAGGAGAGTTGATGAAGTTAAAATCCTGAAGCGTTCTGGTATTATTACTACTTGGACGATCAAGCAGGTGAGGGGGTCAGACAATTTCTAGTTTATCATGAAGCTCATAATCTCCCAAGTATTTTGAAATCAAGCATTAAGGAATACGATGAACTGGAATCCAATTAACATCTAATTTAAAAGGGGGATTGTCAAGTTCAAGCAATCCTGGATCATACCAGTCCCACAATGAGATGTTTTGATCCACCTTTATCACTGTCAAATCATTCGTCCAACCGCATTTATACGCCTCATTCTTAGCCTACTGAAGCTTATCATCAAAATGCCCCAGAGCCTCATTGTACCCGTCTATCCAGACTTCTCTTGGTTATTTATGGAATTAAAAGGTTAATCTGTCAACTTGGTAATCCAATTTCTTCAACACTCCATCCTTAGCTTGTAACTGAGAAGATTGAGTGGATAGTTGCTCGGACAAGACCTGTAGCTTCTGCGATATATCAATAATGACTTGATTTTTATCCTTTAATTGTGCAGCTTGATTGGTAAGGTCCTGTTGGGTCCTGATTTCCTCTGTAGTTCATCTGCTAGGTTTAACTCTAGCTCTGAAAGATGAAGAAGAAGGTTTTAATTTCTTTAGAACCTTCAATTCCTCAATCAACCTGGCATTTTCAGCCTCCAAGAAAGAATGACCCTCATATGTAGTAGTAACAACAGCAGTGGATGACTTCAAGGCATCAAGTTCATCTCTCAAGTTGTTATTCTCTTATTCTAGAAGATTTATAAGGTCCCTTGCTTCATCTACTTCACATTAGAGCATGAATTCTTATCTTCGAAAATGAGAAACAAATTTATCTAATTTTTTCTCAAAGCCCCAACCTTCACTAAGGGCCTAGAATTTCTTCTCATAATCCTCATGCAAAAGTGACTTAGCTTCATTATGCTCCTCCTGCAGCTCTTCAATCATTTTATAGTAGGCAACATCGTTAGCCTATACCCGATCAAGAAGACACTTTCGATGAACATTAACCTCTTTGGTTTGCTCAGATACCCCTTCCCCGAGCAACTGTAGTAGATCGACATCAGTCAGAGATAAGTGACCAGCCTTGAAAAGCTCATTACACCTCTGGAGTAGCTCGGAGGCAGTAGATGAGAAGTATTCCAATTTATCCATAAACTATTAAGAAGAAGAAAGTCATCAATCAACAAGTTATAGAGTATTGAAAAACACAAGCAGAGGGACAAAAATATTTCTCTTTTCATTAATAAAAAGGGAAGTATAGATACATCTTCAAAAAGAAAAAGTACAACTGCTAAAAAAGGAAAATAAAAAGCTGCTCGGTTCTACACCTTCTTCTTATCCGCCTTAGGATTAGTTGAAGTGGAAGCTGGAGCAGAAGGAGGAGGATGATAAACCTTGGAGGGGGCAGTAGAATCAACATCCTGGTGTTGATCGACAGACTCCACCGCTATTAAGGATTCACTGGAGCCCCCATCATCAACTTCCTCGTCCATCTTTGGGGGAGCCCCAAGATCATATCGCAACAATAACTCAGAATCTTGTGGAGTGACGACCTCCACCAGAGCAGCAGACCATCCATCCTTGAAGCATTTCTTCTTCGTACACTTAATTTGCGAAGAAGCTGCTCCAAATGCCTTATCCCAGCCGTTATTGAAGCCAACCTCTCTGGCCTTAGACCTTTTCACTTTCTCAGCACCCAAGTCCTTCTGTAGCTGGGCAAACTTAACTTTCTCAACATCCAAGTCTTTCTGCAACTTGTCAGCTAGCCCTCGAGAAGTTTCAGCATCTCCTTCAGTAACTTTCATCTTCTCCTCCCATTTCTTACATTCATTAGCCAATGCTTGTTGGGAATTAAGCAATGACTTCTTTAGGTCGTTAACAACTTCTTCAACTTCACCAAAGGAAGAAGCTCTCAAAGCCTCATCTTTCTCCGATATATTATTGAAGTCAATCAGGAACTGCATAAGAACAAAAAGGAAAGTTAGTATTATAAAGAACAAATCAAGAGATAGAAAATTAAAAAAGGCAAAGGAACATACCATAGCAAGGCTTTGAGAAGCCTTGTCAGAACTTCTGAAGCAAGGTAATGCAGATGCAGCACCCCTGTGGTCTGGCAAAGTCCTAGACTTTATTAGTTATCTTTCCAATCCAGGGATAAGGACCACTGGAGAGTCATAAGAAGATATGTCGACCAACTCACGCTGGTAGGGAAGAGTAAAGAACCTTCTGATAACTTAGAAGGCAACCCTTTCTTTATTCTTTTCAGGGGGCTCTCTTTAATTTGCTTGGCTGGGGGTTTCTTCCCAGTTTCATTTTTATTTTTTACCCCTACATCAGCTTGGTTGAAGGGGGAATTGGAGGTTATGTGTCCTAAAATTTTGGGAATCTTCCTCTTCCCCATGGATATGGAAAGGGAAAAATTTGAATCTAAGGAAGAAGGGTAAAGGGAAGCAAAATCATCACTGCCGGATGTAGTGGCTGAAAAAGTATAAGGAGGTTCTTGCTCAAGGTCAATTACAAGGGAAGGAGTAGGACGAGCAACAAAGGAAGATATTGTGTCCTTGTACTACAGCAAATAAGATGCAGACCTGACATGCTCCTCTGCAATCCTTTGATGAAGTCCCCAAATAAATTTCAACTCGCTCAGATTCACTTCACTTTCCATTGGGCACCTTCTCTTCTGATCAACTGCAATAAGAATTTACGGAGCAATAATTAGTGTAACATTTAAACAGGTATGTACAAGGCAAAATAGTTGAATGAGGACCAACCTATCCCATTTCCAAAAGGAGGGCATTTAGGCCCCTGGTACTCAACATTTCCAGTCAAAGGGGCGTATTGCCAATATTTTATATCAACTCCATGCTCAAAATAATCCCTATTGGAGTCTGTAATATTAACTACTAATTCTTTATTTACAACCCTAGTCTTTAAATAAAAAGTGGTGTCACTAGTCACCCACTTATAAAAAAACATTATTTCTGGAATCCCCAGATGGGTTCCATGAATTTGATTCAACCTATACACCCCATTTATGACCTTCCAAGTATTGGGGGCTACCCTATCTAGGACAACGTCAAAGTATTAAAAAAATTCAAGGCAAAGAGGGTTAGGAGGAAAGGTAAACCCACACTGAGCTATAAAAATAGAGGGAAATCAGTGACCCTCAACAAGTGGGAAAAAAATTAGTAGGTAAAATAGCGTGCTCAATAACAAACCAAGATGGAATATTAAATTGATTTCTGAACTCATCAAGAGAATCAACAGAGTAAACCATGATGAAGAATTGAAGAGAAAAGAAATAATTCTTACATGAATTAAGGATTCAGCAAGAACTGAAGAACATAAAACGATCGCTCAAGAGAGAAAAAAAAGCTTGAAGACACTGTAGCTAGAAATACTCAAAAGATTTGATGTAGAAAAAGTTTGTGGCTTTTCCCGCTCTTTATAGTTTGCCTCGAAAATTGGAAAAGTAATGATTAAAAGGCAGCGTCGATTGAACTGGCGACGTCTAAAATATAAAAAAGACAGATTTTCCCAAAAACGGTTCGTTAAAGTAATGGATAATTTCAAAAATGCCACGTGCATTATATTTACATAATTAAACCATGAATGTTTACAAGTAGGGGAAGTCGGCAACCGACCAGGCCTAAAATTATTGCCCGAGCAACTTTAAGAGCCAAATGCTTCATACTCTTGTGAAAATTTCAATCATGAAACATTGGGACTTCTGTTGATACAAAAAATTGTCCATCTACGTGGACCATTCAGATACTGACACTTGTTGTATAGTGGGAGATTAATACTACTCATTAAGGATGGAATATCGACCAACGCCAAGGATACCGACCAACATCAGGGATGTTGGCCAACGATGACAGGCAAACACCAACAGTTGTATACATTAATGATTATACAGATGTAAATGTCTGCGATACAAAGACATTCCATCCTTTGACATTCCAGCTCTTGTACACCCCATGGGGGCTATAAATACATTGTAAACCCTACATCCAAGGGACACACAAAAAAATAGAGGCAATTGAGTAATCCCAAAGCAATATACAATAGTGGACGTAGTTTATTTTCTTAAGCCGAACCACTTTAAAATTCTCTTATCTCTTTTACTTATATTTATCGGTGATCAATTAATTAGCCTAGTCTAGTTTTTTGCATCAACAACGATCTTCATGATGATCCTTTTGTCATGTCCATGATTATGGGGTCACACCCTATCCATGAGGTTTTAAGAGATACAAGACCCATGCCATCCTATTATATGACACATTCAAGAGGATTAACCTATATAAGAAATTATCTAGCCCTTGGAAGTTCCTTTGATTGGGTTCTCATGATAAGAGAGTACCATTTCTTTGCTTATAATTCAAGATAACTTCAGGTAAGAATCATTTATAGTCCATCATATTGACTAAGTTTTGGTACTGTATGATCCCTCAAACTAGCATGCCATCCTTGGGTGACTTACTATGAATAATATCAGAGTGATTAATCATACCTACCATTCTATCATCCACTTTACGATAGAAAATGGAGTTGGTGAGGTTTGAGGAATCTAGGTAGAGGATAGAGAGAGTCACTTTACATCATTGAAGCAAATAAGATAATGGACACTCTTTATGTCACCTTTCTGTAATTTAATGCAATGCGTATTATTGGAAATATTGATGACTTGGTTATAATGTTGTCTAATATCAAGGTTGGATCTAATACTAGCTTTGATTATAGATGTTGGCTTAGAAAATAACATAGCGGTGAATTGGTCTCTTATAAAATTAATGGAAAATTAATATTTTCTCTTTGTTTGCGTATAATAGATAGAATAAATATTTGTAAGCAGATAATCAATCAACAATATGAGTAATTAAGATAAACATAAGAGACTTTGTAAACTAAGTTTCTTATATGGTTTGACCTTGCCTACATCCCGCCAAGATGACATTTGGTAACTTCATTGTATTCTGATCATTAAGGTGGATAAAATACCTTACAAGGATGTTATACAATTTGAAACAATAACCAACAAGTGAACTCTTGTCTTGCCCTTACAGACACGACCAGGCTCAAAGACTACTTCCTTGATTTCTGGTATAAAGATACCGCCGGCCTTGAAGATATAATGCAGTTTATACCGTAAAGAAAACAATAAAAGGTAATATTTTCTCTAAGAAAATATTTGGATTAAATAATAACTTATCTTTCTTTAAATTTAAAGCTTTTATTGTTGTCAAACTAATGGCGCATGTTGGGTGAGTGATATTGTGATAATTTTGCTCTATTTTTTCGTAATCTCAATTAATTGATAACACAAGTTATGTAATGGATCTTTGATGTTTTGATATTGTTTATGAACTCTTGTACAAGTGAAAATTATATTTGGTGAAGTATTTATAGTGTGGGAAAGAAATGTAGCCATTATGAGTTATTGTGAAAAAAGTTGCCTTTTGATTTATTTAAAAAATAGCCATTATAACTCCATTTACTCATGTTTAGCTGAATAAAGTGTGCTTAGTCCACTGAATCAGTTTTAGTTAACTAAACATTTATTTAGTGGACTAAACCTCACTGTGATTTAGTAAAAATCATTTAAGATACCTAAACTTGTAAACACATTAGCAGCATTATACTCTCTAGTATAAGTACGGAAGGACTTTGAACGGTCATCATCACCATCAAATAAAAGCTTAATTTCAGCAGGTTACTTAATGAGTGCATGTAGAAGAATTTGACCCTGCAAACAACATTTTTAAAAAGTGGTCGTATCATTGAAGAATCTGACAATCTTTCAGCCATCCAGTGTAACGCATTACAATGGGGGCATCTTACATTCATAAGTCCCATATCATGTGTTTCCGATGCAACATGTGGACGACTTAGCCTGTTGGTATTGGCTCTATTTTGAAAAGATGGTCTCCTTCATATGAATTTGAGAAAATAGTTATGTTAATTATTTTGTTAAAAAAGATATGAGAATACAACCAAACACTAAAATATAGAAATGAGAAATCATAAGATGTACCTTTTGATTGAAGGGAGCAATTATATCCTAACTGAAGGTGGTACAATGTTTCTTTCTAATGGAGTGTCTTGTAGTGAAACTCCCAGGGGATGAAGTTACATCAGAATTAGCATTCCTATCTCAATTAGATAAATCTTAAAGGACTACTCTCGGAGATGAAGTTAAATGTTTCGTTTGAATGGTAGAAATAAAATCGATGTTAACGTTATGGGTAAATTGAGGAGGGTCAGCCGAAGGTGGAATGTCCATCATGATATTACATATTGGGGTGGTTAACGAACTAGAAGATTGATCTTCAATACTTTCACGTTGTAATACCATTTGTTGGTGTCATTCCTGTCCATGTCGGCATATCTGAGCCAAGATGCGATTAGAAGGTGGTGGGAATTCCTTGCATGTTGAATAGATGCAAAAATTTAAGACTCGCAATTACGTCATTTATAAAACTATAAACTGAAATTCATTATAGAAGAAAGAAATCAAACCAAGTGAGGGGGTGGTACTCTTTCCCTTTACCCTTTCATTAACCGAAAGTCGCTATTTGTATTTTCAATTCTAAAAAAAATAAAAGAAATCTTATATTAATAAAGTTAAATAGGTAAGAGGAAAAGAATGTGATGTATAAATACACTAATTAGAAGAACCAAAAGCCCCAAACCAACATGTTAATAAAAATGAACAATAATAATCAATAATCCATTGATTCTAATTAAAGTTATTTTAAATACCTCTCTAAGAATGATGTCCACTTCAGAAGCATCCCGGATGACAACATCCTTGTTTTTGTCTATAATGATGTTTGATAAGGGGGTTTGGTTACGCTGAGGAAAACATTGCGGTGTAGGGGTGATTAAGAGAGAAGAAGTCGTAGAAAATGGTTTATCTATGGTGGGAGTTGTATGATGGGGAAACAACAATTATTGGGATCTTTCTCCTTCACGTCAGTGTATTTGACCCAATATGCGTGCAAAAGTAGGTTTTATTCTCTGATAGGTGCAAAACATAGAAAATATAATCAAAAGAAGATAAGAATAACAATACATACAAAAGATAATCGAAGGAAAATAATAATCAATAACATAAATGAGTGAAAGAAGAATGAAATAGGGCGGGGAGATTGGTTATCTTTCTCTTTCCCCTTTCCATTTACCTTACACTACTCTTCATGTTTTCTCTTCTAGGAAAATAAACTATATATTAATAAAATAGTTATGTAAGAGAGGGGGAAATTATAAATTATCGGTTAGGAGTTACATATCTACTAATGATGGCCACTTCATAAGCCTCATGGATCACGATACCCGTGTTTATGCTAGGAAGATGTTCAATCCATTTAGAAAAAGTACCCAAATTGACTAAATTAAATTCCAGAATACGTAAGAAATAACAACATACAGTTCTTGATCCAATCATTCTCATAATTGGTTATAACATCCATGTCAAATATAAGTTAGTTTCTCCATGGTAATAAGGTTCCTTCCATGCATCGATGTCAAATAAATGTTTATTTTGGGTTTGAAAGATAACAAAATGCCCTAAAATCCAAATCAAACCAAACCGAACCAAACCAAACCAGATCAAAATATATGCCATAATTAGAAGAACCATATTTATAAATGGTATAATTATATCGAAGCAACACAAAGAAATCGAAACCACCCAAAATGGGTGAAAAGCCGTAATTTGAAACCCAAATTGAAATCCAATTTTATTTGAAACTCAATTTTATTTGAAACCGAATTTTATTGAAACCCAATCTGAAAAAAATCAAAAGCTCTACTTAAAACCTAATCTGAAAGAAATGAAAAGCTCCACTTGAAACCTAAACCTATTTGACACTTTTATTTGAGACCCAATTTTTTTCAAAATAAATTAAAAGCTCCACTTGAAACCTAATATTAAATAAATCAAAAAATCCACTTGAAACTTAAACCAAAACCAAAACCAAAACCACATACATATATTAAACATAAATGCAACAAATAGTAAAAAAAAGAATCCAAGGATGTACCTAAAAATAATAAAAAATATTGGAGCTGAGACTGACAACAGGGTGAGGAAGAGAGGGGGTCTGCAGCGTGTAGAGGGGATCGAGAGCAGGTAGAGGGGACGACAGGTGTGAGAGGGTGGTGGCAACAGGTAGCAGGGTATATCAGTGGTTTGAGGGGATGAAGTGAATGAAAACGGGCTGATGGATGAGCAAGGTTTAGGTTATCTCCCAGTTGCTATGTCATAAGGCTTAAGTTATGACTTGGTACACTATGATACCATTAGATTGTTTGAGGAGATTAATTCCCATATGTTGGATCGTTGGAACGTAAAAGACCTCCTCTTATATATATATATATATATATATAAGAGCTCCTTACAATAGGCTCTATGTATATCAGGCAACCAATTTTTTAAAATAGTAAAAAATTAAATTTTTTTTGTATTTTTTGGAGATGATCTACGTAATGAGGTGATCATCAACAAAAAAAATCAAAAAATTCAATCCAAAGGTAGGTTTACATGATCATCAAAAGTTTCAACGGGTAAAAATACGTATATTCATTAATTTTGCATATCATTTTTTTAAAATAGTAAAAATTTGAATTTTTTAATGAAACATTTTGTAGATGATCTCCATTGTGAGGAGATCACTTATAAAAAGTTTTATCAAAAAGTCTATTTTTTACTATTTAAAAAAAATGCACGGATGTATGTATATAAGAGCAGTGGCGGAGCTCCTTTGTTGTTGGAGAGGGAAAGTGCCTACCTCAGTATTTTAAAAAAAATTAAAAAAAAGTTATATATGTTTAGACAACTTCCATAAATATGTTTTAAAAAAAGTTATATATAATGTTAAAAATGATAATATCCGTAAGTTAAAAAACTTCTCCCCACACTTGCCCCACTTTCCACACACTAGCCCCACTTGCTGCACTTGTCTTATTCCCCTTTTTAATTTTCAACATCTCTTCTTCCCTATATTTTTCAACAGCAAAGCAATAACATATCTATTCTAATTTTTTTTTTCATTTCTATCAAGGGCATATCTCGGCTATTTTGAAGTAGTCTCCCTATTTTACAAGGTAATATTTTTTTATACCCTTTTAACTTTAGGCAGTGTGAAGCTCCCTTATTTATATTATATATATTTTTTTGTGGTCTCTATTGAGGTATTAATCCTAAATTTTAGTATAATATTTTTTTTAATTTGGACATCATGATAAATGTGAAATAATAAATATTATGAAATTATTTCTTATTTCAGCTATGGAAAAATATTGGAAAAGAAATCGTGATAATGTTTCCAGTGACGTGGTGCCACCAACCGAAAATATTGTTGTTATTTAGATTAGGTTTTGAATTAAATTTGTTATTATTTAGGTTAATATTTGAATTTAATTTTATTTATCTCTTTTTTAGTAATGAGTTGTCATTGTCTTCGATGTTGTATTATTTGAGTTATAATTGTCTAAAAATACAAACTATCAAATAAATACTCATAAATCATAAAAATATCCCTATTTTTTTTTCGGGGGCGGTAGCCCTCGAACCCCCGTCATCAGTTTGTGCGCCACTGTATATGAGGTCATTACAAAAGACTCATTGTGTGTGTGTGTGTGCGCGCGCGCGCGTGTGTGTGTATATATACAGCCAGGTTCTAATGCGGGCGCAACTTGTGGACGGATTTTTGTGTATTTTTGAAAAATATCAAAATATCAAATTTCAACTTGATTTTTTTCTATGGTATTTAAACATTTCAGGGGATCCCTATAAAATAAATCAACTCAAATTGAATTGTTTTGCTATTTTTAAAAAATCGATAAAAGATATGTGAGTTTTGAAGAGCTTTAAAAACTGACATATATTTGATCGATTTTTTAAAAATAATAAAACAATTCAATTTGAGTTGATTTTTTTTATGGGAGTCCCTTAAATGCTTAAATACCAAATAAAAAAAATCAAGTTGAAAAAAATGTGTTTTACTATCTTAAAAAAATACGAATAAATCCGTTTGTAAGTTGCGTCCGCATTAGAGCCGGCCTAATATATATCTATATATATATATATAAAGTTATAGAACACCGATACATTGCGTGGGTTGAAAAACTATCCATATATAATTATACTAATGTATCCATAGTTAAAAATTAAAATAATTTTTTAATGTAAAATTATATAAAGTTATAGAACACCGATACATTGCGTGGGTTAAAAAACTATCCATATAAATATATTTTATATTCCTCTTCTTTTTATATACACATTGGCCCTTGAGATTTGTGAGTTCCAACCTTAGATTAGAGGTGTTCTTGGGGCTATTTTGTTGGAGATTCTTGGAGGATCTTTTGTAGATCTTTTGTGTTGATCTTAAGGATGTGATCGTTGGTTTCTCATCATGGTTTGAGGTATGGGGTTTTACACAATATGCTCCTTAAATCTCGCGAGTGTCATTCTCTTTGAATTCTTGTTTAATTGAACTCATATTTGAATTGATAAATTCATTGAAATCTGGAAAATAATTGTTGAAATTATTTTGATTCATGTGGTATCATTATATTGTTGATGAGCACATTGTCATGAGATTTTAATATGGCACGGATGTTGGGTACCCGCCAAAATTTCTGTTTCCCGGGATATGGCTTGATAAAGCATATACGGATGTGGTGAGGCCTGGTGACCCATTGATGTGTTGTTGAAAAATTATAATGATGAAATGCTATTGAGATTTGCATTTTGATTTGAATATTCGTACTCGTGTTGTTACATTTTATTCGTTGCTAATCCGTATTTGTTGAGCATAATTCCTGTCGTATTGTGTACTTTCCCATATTTTCTTTTAGTGACAGGTTAGCACGGATTTTAGGGAGCTGTGGAGATTAATTTTAGCGAGGATTGTTTGGGAAAGATTTGTATTATTTTGATGTATAGAGCTTTGGATATTTGTATTTTATTTTCGAGTTAGTTGTTGTATGTAATTCGAGAGACTTGTTGTAATTGAAGAGATTGAGATTAATGGATTTATATTATTGTGGGTTTATTTAGATGCTCTATACCTTGTCACTTGTGGATTTGGATTTATTTTATCGCATTAGCGCTCCGTTCGCTCTTCTTTCCAATAATTTAAAATTGATTTTCAGCAATAAAAAATTATTTCAAGCAAATAAAATATGATTTCCAACAATAAAATAATGATTTTTGCCAATATAAAAGTATTTCCAGCATAATTTTTAATAAAAAATAGGAAACGTAAAAAAATCATAAAAAAAATGCCCAAAAAAAACCTAGCTCAGATTTCCCAAACATAGGGAACAAACGAAATTTCCCAAACAAAAAATTCCAGCAATACTTAACACGAAGCTAACACTGATTTAAAAAAAAACTCAAAAAAACACCATTAACATTCATAAACAGCATACACAGATTTAAACAGAAATTGTAAGTTCATCCAATTATTTCATACATACAAACCTTTGTGACGTTTCCTCTAACAATGACACCGGCCAAATTTGTTTGCCTAAATTATAATCTCAATACCTAGCATTAATAATTTGCCATAGAAATATAATCATCAAGGAATAAATATAAATTGCAAATGTGGGGAAAAACTTTCCAATAAATGAGTACCAAATAATTTTTGGAGTGTAGGAGTAAGGGCCTCTGGTTAGCCAAAGGCTAAGAGGATCCTCTTTAGGATTTCTATCTGACTTAACATAGTAGAACAGCTGTACATCCTTCCATTCACCCCCACATACCTAAACATATATACAATATTACTTTGATCCACACTGCATCATATATATACTCAAAACAAAGTGCATAAGCTAGCATAGGTGAAATACATCTTGGTATTTGTCATCCACACCGCATCATATATATACTCAGGGGAGAGACAGTTGCTGGGTTAAAGGGAATAACACATTGTAATCCCAAAATTTGATACACAGTTGCCGGGTTAGAGAGATAGTTGCCCGAGTAAAAAAAAGGAGAATAACAACTCAGAAAAAATAAAGAGAAATGAGAAACAATCATACCCGACCCCGTGTAGACAAACCGGCGGTAGAGAGAGAGAGAGAGAGAGAGAGAGAGAGAGAGAGAGAGAGAGAGATAAAACATGAACAAACTATATTTATACTGGAAGAGGAAGAGAAGATAAAAAGACTTTACCTTTTGAAAATTGGAAAGGCGCACAACCTTGTGGAAATGAGAAGCATTGGTGTCTTTTAGAAATCAGAAAGGCGCAGGCTTTGTGCCATTAAATGAAGAAATGGGAAGAGACAAAGGTAGAGAGGGGAAATGAATTACCTCGAAAAGTGGATAGTCATAGGTTTACGGGTGATAAATGCATGTATAGTAGTATAGATTATGCACAAATTGGCCAGCCACGTGGATAGCCTTAGGTTTAAGGGTGATAAATGCATGTATAGCATTAGAGTGCCACGTGGACACTCTAAATGAGGAGGAGTCTTAAATACTCATAAATGCCTTGTTTTGCATTTTATAATATATAGAGATGTATCCATAGTTAAAAATTAAAATGTTTTTTAACGTAAAATTGGGTGTGATAAATGCACTTGATAAAAAAATGTTGATGAAACAGCATTTACTCGGTGACTTTATGAGTACCAGAAAAAATTGGTTAGTAAGGGGTCAAGTTTCTGTATCGTGCGCATCCGAAATTTATGAGGTTTTACATGTTAAACAGTCTGGGCGATTTACTTCCCTTTAAATCCCAACCCTTGTGGTACCGCCTCTGGGATCGTTATATATACACAATGGAAATGAAGCTCGAGCCTCTTCAAACATGTGTTAAGTCATTGCTGCGGTTTAAGCGCGTATGCCAGCCGTGGCATTCTACAATCTCCGATCCAGGATTCAACACTACTAGAGAATCCGTCCTTGTTTTGGCAGATCCCGGTGGAATTAGGTCCTTTTACTCTATTGATGTTCAAGCTTCTGTGGAAGTTGTTCCCCAACCCTCCACACTAATGTCATCTCATTACGATTACGACAAATGCTATAGTCATCTATTTTTCTCCAACTCTCTTTTTGTCTAACCCATCAACTGGATACTTCCAAAAAGTTCTCACATTGGATCATTGGTTTAACGATCCATACGGCTTCTTTTCTGTGACCCCTCCCTCCATTGCTGATTACAAGGCCCTAATATGGCTTTCACATCGGCCTCCAAATTACGGTGGTGAGTTTGTCGTAGTAGCTACTTTGAAGGGAAAACGTCGGACTGATGTCAGCTTTTCTTTTGCTTCGACTTTCCCATTGGTGGTCCACTACTCAATGGACATCTTCATTGGGTTGTGACTAAGGAAGATACCGATCGCAGATAGAGTAATTGTAAGTTTTGATCCGGTCAATACAAAATTCGAGGAGTTTCCAACCCCAAAACCCAAGTAGAGGGAAGAAAATGCAATTGTTGGTTTGGGAGTTTTAAAAGGATGCCTTTGTATGTCACGCTCCGACAATCGAAGTGATTTTCAAAGTAATGTTGAGATACTTAAGAAGTATGGTGCGGTGGAATCCTGGACTATTATGTTCGTCTTATCAAATTTGAAGCTAAATCATTATTATGGATTCTTGATTCCGTTGATCCTTACAAGGAATGGAGAAATTTTATTTTGTATTAACGGCCAGGAAATATTGGCTTACGATCCTACAAAAAAATTGTGCAGGAATGCTCCATTCCCTGGCAGTTATGACCGTTGGGATCTGTGTACAACTTCGTTGGTGCAAAGTCTAGTTTCCCCAGTTGGATACTCCTAGAATAGTAGCACACCTAAAACAAGGTAGAGAAATAAATTTTTGTGATTTCTACATCTATATTTCTCTTACCAAATTTTAGATTCTGCACATTATATGAGATATTGGCGTTTACAACTTTTAGCTGTCGGGGTTCAATTTTGTATACATCTAAGCTATGCAATTAGACTTTATTTCATCTGATTTGTGTGATAGTTTATTAGTTATATCTGTCTTTTACAAATTTGAGATACTATGCTATGAGTGATGGTGTCATAATTTTCTTTGGAAAATTATACTTACAACTGAAAATGATTGCATTACAAGTTGTATTCAACGTTATATGATATTGTTTCTGATTGAAAGGAAACCATATCATGTAATATTTACTTTGTTTTTTTATGAGATAGGTTTCATATTTATGATTGGGTCGCACTAATAAACATTTTCTAGGGTCATTGTGTGACTTCGATACCTTGTGTGGATTTGTCTTCTTGATCAGTTTATTCTAATGATTTTCTAGGCTATGGAAAAGTTTTAATTTCAGAAACAACAGGCAGAGCTTAGTTCCAAAGAGGTGAATGAGGACATATAATTTATATAAACAAGGAAATGGGTGTGGATATCTATAATATTATGTGTCATGTTATGTTGTAAGAAAATATTTTCTCCTATAAATTTACTCCCCCATTTTAATTTATAAATAAAAACAAAATGTTTAATTAAAATTTTACTTCTAGCATCTTTTAAGAATGTCATGTAATTTTATATCGTCACTCTATTCACCCTCTCTAGGACGCAAAACTCAGTTTTTTAGTTTTCCTTGGTTCTCTCAAAGGCATTCTATAATTAGGTTTTTCCATTATAGTCTCATTTCAAAGTTTTGTTAATCTCCCGTCCTATGTTTTTTTAAATTATTTTAAGTTTCATAACCACTCAAAATTTCCCTCAACTTTCATGTAACCTCCCATAAATACTCATGAGGTTTTTTTGCAGAAAATGGAAAGTGTAAAACTATAGGTCCAACAGCAAAAAAAATAACGGCATGAGATTAAACACATATATATTCAAAAAAGTAGAACTAAACACACGTAATTCCTTCTATTATATCTTGTTATTTATCTGTACATATACACTAGTGGTAATTTGTATACTGGTAAAAGTGTAACTTGAGTGCATGAATAGACGGCTTTGTTGATTTCTATGTTTTTACTAAAATCATAGAAAAACTTCTACCAAACAAAAGCTGTAGAAACCACACATTTATACTAATCATCTAAAATGCAATACATCACTTAATATTGCTAATTAAGTAGGGCCTACTCATTTTCTTCACCAAAATGCTTCGTATTTCCTTCCACCATTTGCACTTAATTCCCTCCTCATAATTAACATAACCTTTCCAATACCCTAGACAACCTCTTCCATCATTCACAGGGGACCTCTTGAAAACCACCCATTTTATCTTCCACCCAATTCCTGACGAATTCATTTCTCTCTTATTTATTCATCCATTCTCCAACTCAAATGTAATATTCCCCCTATTTCAAAACACCTCTCGTAATGATAAAGGTTGATCTCCCTCTGTGCCTATGTTTGTTCATCGTTTATTTAAATAAAATAGGGGTCATGAAGTTCTGGCTCTAAAGTTGGATTTTTAGTTATATTGTTATGGGTTTTAGGTTTGGTTCAGATTTTAAAAATCTTACTTGATTGGTTTTTAATATAGATTTTCTATTAATAACAAACTTTTAATTCACAAAATGTTTGGGTTCTAAGTTGAAGTCATCATATGCATATAGTGATGGAACTTTCAAATTTGGATCACATTTTTATGTGTATTTTTTTTCAAAATGATATCGGGAGCTCATGTGATGGGTGGGTTAATGCAAATACATAACAATATTTTTATGCCTAAGCTCAAATTTTAAAATAATGTGAATTGTAATGAATTAAATTTCATGTATTTTAATTATTTACCCATTTATATTTGGAAAATGATATTGTAACCGAAAAAATTACCGAAAGTGGAGATACCGAATTAGGTGGCGGGTTCTATTGGTTAGTATGTGGGATCCGCGCCAGCGGGCCCAAAGAACCAACCAATAACACGTCTACACGTATCATTTCAGTCACTTTTTCTGTTACAATAGAAGTGTTCTTTATATTTATCTTTCACTGATTTTCAAGAAGAAAATGATGGATCATAGTGGTTAAATTGGAAAAAATAAAACATGAAACGTTGCTTTAAGAAGGTGGTGTGCATATTGTATCTATCGTTATAATTTGTTTGTGTTTGATTAGCCATTCTATTGTTTTATTTGTTACATACTTTAATTAGTATATGTTTGTTGTTATTGAAAATGAAACAGTAGATGAAGATTTATCTTAATATGGGAAGTATATAGATGAGAAACGTTGAGGAGTTATTGGCATTATTGTCAAGCGTTAAGCCCAATTTCTATTGATGCGGATACTCTTTCTATATTTGTGGAATGAGGCAGTCTCATGTGCGGGAGCCCATTTGCGGGACTCCCGCGTGGGAGTAATTAAAAAAAAGTTTTATTTTTTTATTTTTTTGTATGGGTGTTAAACATTTTAGGGGATTCCTAAAAAAAATCAAATCAAAATGATTTTTTTTCGATTTTGTAATATACAAAAAAAAATCATTTCGAGTTGATTTTTTTTAGGGATCCCATTTTTGTAAAATACCAAAAAAATTATTTTGGGTTGATTTTTTTTAGAGATCTCCTGAAATGTTTAACACCCCTACAAAAAAATAGAAATAAAAACTTTTTTTTAATTAATCCCGCACGAGAGTCCCGCAAATAGGCTCCCACACATGAGACTGCCTGTTTGTGGAGTATACCATGTATTAATATTATAATTTGTGTTCATCCAATTATTTTGCTACTTTCCAGATTGATTTTTTTTTCATTTATATACATATTTATCAAGATATGGATTGTTTCCTTTTCTTTATCCCAATAGTTTAGTTTTAATAAAATATTTAATGATTTAGATTTTGTTGGTATTTTACTAACTCTTCGTATAAATATAGAACAACCTATGTAGTCTCATGAAGATTATTTATAGAACAAAATAAAAACACCCGAAGTAATTTTTTTAATATTCTTAAGACTGAATATGATTTTAATGGTTTTGTATCATTGGTAATTTATTCGTTTGTTAATACCAAAATATATTAAGAATTGAAGGTCTGGATTCAATTTTTGTTAGGATTGAAGATAATGGTTAATGTAATCACTTTTATAGTATATGAGAAATCGGTTGTTGGAATTTATTTATTAAAAATTATCTTTCTAATGATTTCAAGTTTATTACTGAGCGATAAAATTTCTTACATCCACGCAATCACGTGGATTATATGCTAATTTGGTAGATAAGTGAAACATAACTTTAATTATTGTTTTCTTAAATATAAATGTTGAAATTTTATTAAAAAATGAACTACTTCATTTTAAAATTATTTTTAAATAATTACTTTGGTTCATTATTTTCGTTATATTGTTTTAAGAAAAAGGAGTAGAAATACTTGTCCGACAATGTAATATTACACACACACACACACATAGGATTTCTAAAGAATTCATTTTAACTGATCCAAAAAATGTTTTTTTTTTCAACATAGTAAAAAAATGGTCTGAGTTTTTTTGCTTGGATTTTAAATATTTCACCATCCTCATAGAAAATCAAATCAAAACGATTTTTTTTGCTATTTTAAAAAATGGATTAAATATATGTGAGTTTTATTCCTAATGTTTTTTCTAAAATGTTAGTATGGGAAATATAGTGTGAAATGTTTTCCCATTTAGTGAAAAATACCTCACATATCGTTATTTGTTTCTTTTTTTGTGAGAAACTCGGAGCATTCTTTTGAATGTCATTATTAATATATAGCAAAGTAACTCCAAACCACACACACAAGAGAAGAGATTTTTAGACTAGTTCAGCTGTAAAATAGCCTACATCCGCTGTTGATTTTATTGAGTAGGGTTTACAATAGCTAAGTTTGGTGTGCATATAAGTGGTTCGAGTTGTTCTTACAGCTAAGGGAATATCTTGTATTTATAATGATGTAAAACACTAGATAGAATGCCTTTATATTACCATGAATTTACATCTGTGTACAGTAAATGAGACTCTTGGAATTCAGTGTTGGTTGGCATTTCAGCCGAGTATCTTCTAGTATTCTTGTTGGTTGGCCTCCTGGAGTTGGTCGGCATTTCAGTCAACTAATTATCTCTTAAGCCAATCAGGTTAGCTCGTCGGTCACGTAAGAGGTGTGTACATTCATCATTGGCCCATGTAGGAGAATAACTTTTACATACAACAAAATCTCTCAATACTCCATGCTCGATGTTTAAGTGAAAGTATGGAGTATTTAGTCTTGGAAGTTAGTCGACGTACTGTTTTGAATGTTTGATTGGCAGCCGACCTCCCATACCTATAGAAATTTTCATTGGCACTGTTTGATGATGGGATTTTTGTAAATAATTCAAATTTTTCTGAACAGCCAAAGAACACAGTCGTCTTTTGACGCTTCGAGAAGCGTGCATCCGACGATAGTTATATGGTTCATTCAGTCAATCATTTTATTCTCATTTATCGAGGCAACCTATAAAAAGGTACGCAATTTCCCTCCTTTCTTTTTACCTCAAAACTTCTGAACTTTAGCACAATCTTTGTCTTCAAGCTTTTCCATATGCAATAGTTTGCTGGCATTTTCTCTTCAGTTTTTGCAATCGTCTTTGATCCCCTGTAAGCCTTCTTTTATCTTTTCTCCGTTTTATCATTTTTTTCCTCTAATACCACCATGGTTCACATAGTATATGAGAGTTCATTATATGAGTTTAGAGAGAAAAGAAAAATCCATGCGTTGGTAAAGTTAAAAATAACCCAGGGTCCCTTAGGTGTTTATTCCCTTACTAAAGGTCATTTGATCCCCACTTTATTCATAGCTGAGTGTGGCACCACCTTTCCACCAAATCCCATTTTTCTTTATTTTTATCAATATTTCGATGTAGTTCCTACCAGAATAGCATCTGATACTTAGACAGTTGTGAATGGTGTACATAGGCTAAATGAATTTTATGGAACCCATATTAGAGTCTTGGAGTTGATGTTCTATTACAAATGGGGTACTATTGAAGAAAATACATATTATTTGAAGAACAGGGCTTTAGTAGTAAATCTACCAGATTCCAATAAGGATTATTAGGAATATGGTGTAGTTGTTAAGAACTGGTAACACGCTCCCCTCCCTACTGGAGAATCTTATACTGGTCCCCGATGTCCTCAATCAGGACGTGGCATAGGTTGTAATTCTATTAATTATTTTTCCTTTTTTTGTTACGCATTTGTGATATTTGTCGACTAACTTTGCTGATTTTTTATGCAACGGGGAGTAAGAAGAGGTGCCCCAAAGAAGGAGAAATCAATATTAATGATCTTAAGTTCTTGTGGGGATTGAATCAGAAGATCGAAGATGAAAATCCCTGGTCATCTTCCTTGCTATTGGAATATAAAAGTTCTACTCGTGCTGCCCCAACTTGTAATCAACTTGGAAGAAGACCTTGTACTGACTTCCTCTGCCACTGAATTTGTCGGTGCTGAATTCATCTAGGGACGAATTTCTTCCTCCTTTGAGTCCTTGAACCTTTCTGCGAATACTATTTCTCCTTTCATAGATATAACTAAGAGGAAGATGCCCAACTTGATGGGTGGACCCTTATCTCCTACCCCAAAGAAAGTTGTTGATACTGGCAAGAAGCGAGTTGAAAAGAAGTCTTAGGCCACTAATAAGAGGCCTATTAGTGCTGATGAGACTCAAGGTTATGAGCCTCAATTGAAGAGGTTGAGGATAGGTTTGCATGATCCTAAAAAATAGGTCCAGAAATCCTCAGCTGAACAGCGAACATTAGCTGCAAAGAAGACCGCTGACCAATAAGATTTGGTGAGAAACATTCAGGTTGATCTTGACATTGGGTCAGCTTTTATTGCTGTTAACCCTGGACTGGCCAGGGGTTTGATCAAGTCTGGGACTTTTCCAGCTGATCGGGCTACATCAGCTCCCATGCCCAAATCCAAGCTTACTGAGAGGGTTTGCCATAATTTGGCATTAGTAATTTTCCAATTTTATGCTCTTATCTTTATGCTGGTGAACTCTTTCTAACATCTAACATTTTTACTTTTCTTACAGTTCTTGGTTGACTTTAACTAGATGATGGAGAAGGACGACCAACCGTGTTCTTCTCAGGGAGAAGTTAAAGAGGCCTTTGAAGGTCTAAAACAATCTTTAGAGGATTCCCGATGAGTTTTGGAGGCAAAGTCGAAATTATGGGAATGGGGATATGAAGAAGGCCACTGATAGGGCCAATGCAGCTGAAGGAAAAATAAAGGTTGTCGAGGAAAGATATGAGGCTACCGAGAAGAAGCCGAATGAGGCATAAGGTAGGGACAAGATTGTCGAGGATAAACTTTCAGACGCCACATCTAGGGCACAAGTTGCTGAAGACAAGGTGACCGGCTTGAGCTCTGAAGTGACTTCCCTGAAGGTCAAAGGCAAAGCTGCCTTTAATAAAGGTTGGGAAAATGCTATTTTTATGGCCTCTGCTGAAATTAAATATGCCAAAAAATGTCCTTCAAGGAAGGTTGTTCTAAGGGTTTGAAGGTGGCCGATATAAAAGAAAATTCGGAACTCTTCACAAGGCATGAACCTGGTACTCCTCTTAACTTGGATGAGGAGTTTGATGATGAGGAGGGGTCAGGAAAGTCTTATGTGATGGCCCTTGATTCTTTAGTAATGCCAAGTACCAGTGCCGACCAACCAACTGCTGGCCAAGACTAGGCTAAAGATAAGGAGAAGGTCTAACAAGTTAACTTTTTTTCTCTCTGTCTTTTCTTTGCTGGTGATGTATGAACTCTTATACTTCAACTATTGATCAATAAAAGAACAACTTTTCAAATTACTTCTTTAAGCCAAGCTATTGAGCATGCACGGAAAATGGAAAACTACTTGAAGGCATGAGCAACTATGGCGAGAGGTCGGACAACCACCAAATCACCTGTGACAGAGACTATATCACATACCACCACTCCACTCCAGATACTACTACTCTCAAGGTCCACTTCAAGTACTATGATTGTGGAGAGTTTGACCATCGAGCTTCAGACTATCTCAACAAGAAGAAAAAAGTCATTTTTAGTTTCAAAATATGAGGAAGAGATGGAGCAACTATTAGAGCATGCAGAGGCTTTTGCGGTGTGCATCCATGTGCCGACTGAGATGGATGGCATACCACTTTAGCACTCGGGTTGAGGGGAAGTGGTGTACAGCGCATGGATCCTCCTTGTGGGGATCCTTTTATTTTTCCTCTCTATTTATTTCAACATGTTTTTTTCAAGTAATTATCTCTTAGTTTGTCATTAATTTAGAAATACTCCTAACTTAGTTAGGATACTTGTCCAACAATCTTAGGCAGCCTATAAATAAAGGACTAATGCTCCCCCTTGTATTCACTTTTGCAATTTAATGACATTTTGAATTTTTGATAGGGGTGTTCGTGGTACGATAAAAACTCATACCATGCCATTTTGTACTGGTAAAAAGTGGTAATAGTTTACCTTTTTTACTTACCGAAAATCGAAACTATCGAAACCTAAATTACAGAATTTTTTGTGGTTAGTTTTGGTTTACACATCTAAAAAATTGATTTATCGAAATTACCGTACCAAAATTAAATACCGAAACTACCATCCAATATGCGGTATTGTAACATTGAAAAAATGATAGAAAATAATGATATAGTTTATTATAAATGTTTTGATTACTTTGTATATAAATATACAAAGTTGGGGTAAAGTGATTTGAAATGGACACGCATGCTCTTAAACATATCACTATTCATGGAATGGATTAAAGGACGAATTTTGTTAAAATAGTAAAAATAATAATTTTGAGTTGAATTTTTTTTATGGGTTCTTAACATTTAAAGGTGCCCCTATGAAAAATATAAGCTCAAAATAATGTCTTTTGCTATTTTGAAAAAATAGATAAAACAACTGTCAGTTATAAGTAAATTGACAATTTTTTGACCTATTTTTTTTAAAATAGCAAAACAATTCATTTTTAGTTGAAATTTTTTTGAAGGGTACCTTGATATGTTAAGAACCCATTAAAAATATTCAACTCAAAAGTATTTTTGTGCTATTTTAAAGAAACGTTTGTTAATCAGTTTTAGAGAATTTTCCTTGGAATGAAACACTAACATAATTGCATGCATTTGAAAACCAATAGAG
Organism: Sambucus nigra; assembly: GCA_949130495.1. NCBI lineage: Eukaryota > Viridiplantae > Streptophyta > Magnoliopsida > Dipsacales > Adoxaceae > Sambucus > Sambucus nigra. Next base: position 585,422,479 of record OX422209.1, read on the forward strand.
TCCCACATTGAAAAAGAAACTAAAATGGATGAAAGTTAAGGTCTATAAATAAGGGGCTACTCTTTAAGTAATTGAAGTTTAGGCTTGCATTTTGAGCTTTCTAAAGTTTTAACTTTTTGTAGGCTTTTAGCCTACATTTTATTTGGTGAACATCACCTTGGTCAATTTTTTTGACTAAATAAAAAGTGTTGTAACTTTTTTTTTAAGTCTAATATTTTTGAGTTACGCTAGCCGTAAAAAGAAAGTCTAACGGTGGAAATCCAAAATTTAGTGCTATTTTAATTTTTTTTGAAGTTATACCAAAAAAAGGCGACTTTACTATGGTTTACCGCAAAATGTGTGGTACTGTTTTGGTTTAAGTCAGATTGCACCAAGTGGTATAAATGGCAATTTCAATTTGTCTATTAAAATTGGTTTAATATTGATTTGTTCTATTTACCGACAAAACCGACCGAAAATCAGTCCCAGTTTTTGAGATTAGAGTGACTTGTCTATTTGCGATATTTTCATTGCGTTTCACATCATATAGTGGCTTTGAGCGTACGGTACCCACTGGTTTTGGAAAGTAATGACTTCGAAAAACATTCAATTATCAAGTAAAAATTGCAAAAATGCCACTGTTTTGTTGGAGCTTTTACGAGTGTTGAATCGACAAGATGAAACTGTGCTGCTATATTATAGAGATAATTGAATTGAACAGAAATGAAGATCTAATACAATAAATATATATTATGTTACATCCTTGTGGCATGGAGCTAATGCTTACTCAAATTTGTTAAACGAAGTGTAAATTTTAGTATAGAAATGCCACTCCATTTATTAAAAAAAAAACACTCATTAAAGGGGACACATTTCATATTTTAAACATCCATACAAGTCAAAGCTTGTCCCTGAAAAACTGGCACCCCAACGCCATCTTGGTGTCCACTATCCTCCTCTTCATTCTCCTCTGTTTCCCAGAGGAATCCAGCATATGCTGCAAGAACATGACTAAAAGCAATAAACAAGAATAAGGTATGTTAGGCTTGAAAAAAGAAAACATATTTATGATAAAGATGCACACGGAGACGATGGCAATTTGGAGGAGATTGGTACCTATCTGCTGGAGTAGCCTGAACTGCACGCTCAAAGTAAGACAAGGCCTTATCTCGGTCGTGATGAAGTTCCCACACTAACTTAGCATACTGTGAAAGTGTATCACCATCTCCAGGGTCCACTAGTATTGCACGCGTGTAGTATTCCTCAGCTCCTTCAAGATCCCCCTTAGTCTATCAGCCAAAGGGTAAGTGATAGCACAACCACCAAAAAATGACCAAAATGCCACATATATTTGACAGCAATTGCAAACATTACCAAAAAAAAAATCCAATGAAGACACGCACTTTCCTTTCTAGGACGACACATGCTAAATTCATGACATTTGAACAAGTTCCGATCTTGACAACTGATTACAAAAAATAATATTTAATATTTTCCAAATTGTGACTAAATCTGTAGCAGAGGGAGTTTTACTAACAGGAGTTCTGCTATCAGCCAAACCAACTGCAAGTTCTATATTCTCTTATCATGTATTAATGCAGTGACGGTACATTTTGTGATTTCACAGGAAGCAGTATGTACTGGCCATGAGTTTCATCGGACAAATTCATTCCCTTCTAGCGGTCTGGTGGCCACAATCATACCTATCACACACATTCTTAAGGTCCTAAAGACCATGAAATTATAAGGAGTTTGATAAATGCATTTTAAAAAATTGTGCTGGAAGTTTAAGAACCTAGAACTCATTTGACTTCCTATTATCCCTATGTAGGTAAAAAGCTGAATGACAAGATCTAGATAGGTCTTTCAAGAATATGAGGCTGCCAAAATTCTTAATCAATCCAATCTATATCTAGGAAGCCCCATGCATCACAATTGACCGTTAAAAGTGAGAAATTAGTCATAATCTCTCCACCATGCTCTATTAGTTAGAAGCTCATATAGATAGAACTTTTGTCAATCAATTAAGCATACATAAAAGCTGGTTGAAATGATGTTGATGAAGTGCCTCAAACTCTGCTTCGCGATGTAAAAGTTTAATTAATTATTCTGATTTAATTGTACAAAAAGTCAATTTGTCTCGTAATGTGATGCTATGATTTTTTATCAACTGTAAAATATTTTTTAGATTAGTAATTTAGTTTTTATTAAGAATTTCTATCATTTCTCACTAAGTGTTTCCGGTCACACACACATAAAATGTTGAGCCTGAACAAAAAGGTGATAGAAAGGAGGAGTAGATCTCACCTGGAAAAGGAACTGAGCGTAATTTCTCAAGAACAAAGGGTTGCAAGGATTTTCCTCGACCATCTTCTTATAATACTCCTCAACCTTGCCACCCTCGCCAACAAATGGAGCTGAATAATCAACACCACCAATGGCGCCGAAACCAGACACACCGATCCCAAGACCTGCTGCAAGATGCAAGCGTGGGCTCACCGGTATTTTTTCTTCCTCAAAAGCTGACTTCTGAAGTTCAACCAGCTCACCCTCCTTTTCACTCTGAAAAACGTTAGAACAGTTGTTAATTCAGTTAAAGTTTTGCAGAAAAGGGGGAGAGTTCTATTGAAAAAGCACCTGAATGTGATCATTATGTGCAAGATCTTCGTCCGTCTCTTCTTCTATTTCCCACAGGAAACTAGCATATGCAGCAAGAACATTGCTGAAAACAAGGTGACCACAAAAGGAGATTGAAACACTAATAAAGATTGGCAGATCAATAAAGAGACCAGAAAGGGAAGCATTGGTCAATCTAGGTTTTAATTTATTTATATATACTTATTGCCGATGCTATATTAGAAATAACCCTGCGAGTAAATTATCTCTTCACTATGACTACGTAAACTGGGATAATCTCAAATCTAGCATTAACAACCTCTTTGGGGTTGGGGGTGTTACGCCATGAATCACTTGAGGCTTATGCCTCAAGGCGAGGAAATTTCTGGCCTCAAAGGAGTTGACATTATGTGAAGCATTGAGGCACAGATTTTTTTTCTTCGTTGTTGAATTCTGAATTGTTTTTTGGGAGTCTCGTCTTCTTTTGGGCTGGCAATATGTAGAGGGTCTTTTGAAGTGATTTTTTATAAATTGAACATAGATTATTTTAGGTGAAGAAAAACAAGACTGAAGTAGTCTGTTTGGTATTTTTGTTTCCATTTTTAGTTTACACGAGTTTCTCAGGGTGTCTTATAGAAAAATGCGTGCATGTAGATATATATATTCGAATGTTATTCATGTGAATCGATGGCATTATTGTCATTTTTGGGCATATTAATATTTTATCTTCTTTTTGTTATTTTTCTTTTATTTTTTATTTTTTATTGTATTTTCCTTTGTTTTCTTTTAGTATTTAAGGATAAGGAATAGTAATGGCATTTTTGTAATACGGGCCTTAGCTTGAAGCCTAAACTACTCCTCCCCTTTAAATACCCACTTGTAAGCCTCATTTCATTTGAAGTAGACTTGAATTTTGAAATAGAAAAGAATATTTCTCTCTCTAAAGTGGTGTTTAGATATTTGTAGGAGCCTTCTGACATGTAGTTTACGTCAAATTGGTATCAGAGCGGGTGTCGCTCCACATTGGTGTTGGTGTATCAGTGTATTTTTTTTTTTTATCAAATTCGTACGCTACTATCAATGGCTCCCAAAAAATTCAAACCACAACATGAAGAGATTCAAGAGTTGAGGCAACAGTTCAACAAGAAGTTCAACGCCCTCTTCCAACTTCTCTCTACAAAACCACCTACCGCCACCACGGAAAAGTCACAGGAAATCACATCCCATAAACCCGACAAGGAGATTGCTTCGAAAACCCTTGGTGGAGTCACCACCAACCTACTGGCCAAAACCCCTGCTCCACCAACCACACCGGCCACTTTCAAACCCTAGCCCCAAATCCTTCAAACCCTAGCCCGGCCTGCCCAACCCAGCAACCCACCCCACTCGATCCTCTTTCCAACCCAGAAAACCAACCTGATCAACCTTTTTCTGATTCTGGAACTACCCCCACCACCTTTTGACCAACCAGCACCCCACCCTGCTTCGCCGACACCCTTCCGACCCTTCCCCTTACCGTTCGACCTCCTCCGACCCTTTTCCCTACCACCATGACTCCAAAAACCCTCCTGGACTACCCCAACCCAACAAAACCCTACCCGACCCATATTTTACCCCTTCCAACCTCAACCCGACCCAAGCAGTAGTCTCCCCCACTTGTCGGGTCTCGGGTCAACCCTCTACCCCTCCCGCGACTTGAATCCAAAACCAACAGACCCCCTGCCCTGTCCTTATCCCGACCCAGTAACTTATTCAGAACTGCCCGCACTATTCGACTCCCCGACCCTATTTAACCCACTCATCGGCCTACTCGATTCATTTACCCACCCCACCTTTGTCCCAAACCCTCGACCAAATATATACCCCAACCCTCATGGTTTATTCAATCATACCGGAGCCCTCAACCACCCATTTAGAACTCCCGATAATCCATTTCCCCCACTCTCCCATCTCACACCATACGCCCTCCCACCATGCCCTCTCATTACTCCATTCTTATTCCTCCTCCTCCTCCTCCGAGGCCGGGGATAGTCACCACAGCGTTTTAGAGTCGATTCCTTCGCACTCGCCCGATGCCCACCGCTAAACACCACTGCGGGACCGGCACTGTTTTTATTGCGGTGAGTGGGGTCATTTAATTGGTACATGCCCCCACTATCCCCGCGCTCCCCCCCCACCTCCCGTGCCCCAGCACGTTCATCTTGTTCATCCACCACCTGCACAAATTCCACCCCCTCCCGTTGGTGTTGTTCGGCATGTACCGGGGGATGCGATGTTCTTGATGCTCATCCGAACGAGGGTCCACTATCTATGGCTCTTCAGCTGTTATCCCGGAGCCTCCATGGAGATATTTGCACTGACATTCTCATGTTTGACAGACGGTTCTCTCCAGATGCCATGATCGATTGGTTAGCCTCGATGGAGGCGGTATTCGACTACAAGCGGGTGCAGGACCACTCTTGAGTTCTCCTCGCAGTCACCAAATTTCAGGGATTTGCTCGGGTTTGTTGAAACAACCTCTGCTACCGCCAGACAACGGTAGGATTGCTCCTTATCCAGACTTAGCCTGAGCTGAAGGCCGCCCTCCAGGCGTCATTCATTCCTCCCACTTACGAGCGCAACCTGCTTGCTCGCATTCAGTCTCTCAAGCAGGACACATCATCGGTAGTGGAGTATACGGAGCAGTTTCAGCTTCTATAAACCCGAGTCCACCTCCCCGAGACGGAGGATCAGCCACTATATATTGGGGTTGCAGCCATACATTTAGCACAATCTCGGTCTGAGAGAGATATCGACCTTTCTGAAAGCGATCGAGTATGCCGCCAAGGTTGAGGCATACCACACAGCGCCCGCAGCTCTTCCGGTCTCACGGACTCCAACTATACTCGTTTCTGCTCTAGCTCCTCCTCCAGTGACAGCTTCAGTCTCTACTTTCACTTACCCCGCTGCTCCACATTCATGCCCTCCTACCTTCCGGTGCTACAACTGTGGCAATGTTAGTCACCGAACTTCTAATTCCTCTCTCGTGCAACGCCGTGCATTATTAGCGATCGATCATCCACCTGACTATTTGGATGCGTCCGAGGAGCTTCCCCTGCATGCCTTGATTACAATTTTAGAGGGTGATTCAGTTGGTCTTCTTCTTTGAGTTCGAGGACGAACTCCTTTCAAAGAGGAGAGATTGATGTGAATCAAAGGCATTATTGTCATTTTTGGGCATATTAATATTTTATCTTATTTTTGTTATTTTCTTTTATTTTTTATTTTTTATTGTATTTTCCTTTGTTTTGTTTTAGTGTTTAAAGGTAAGGAATAGTAATTGTATTTTTGTAATTAGGGCCTTAACTTGGAGCCTAAGCTACTCCTCCCCTTTAAATACCCACTAGTAAGCCCCATTTAAGGTAGACTTGAATTTTGAAATAGAAAAGAATATTTCTCTCTCTAAAGTGGTGTTTAGATATTTGTAGGAGCCATTTGACGTGTAGTTTACGTCAGATATACATAATAATTTTTCTTTTACAATATTATACACACAAAATTCTCTGGAGGTTGTACATTGGTGCGATGACAAGTGCTCTCGCCCAAGCTACGGTTGGTCTCGGGTTCGAGACATGAGAGCAGCTTCTCGATATATGGAGGTAAGGCCAGCCGATATCCTCCTCTCCCAGACCCTGCAGTTAAGCAAGAGCCTTGTGCTCTGGGTAAGACCTATTATACAAACACTACTCTCCGATGTTGGTTTTAGGCCTATTCGTCGATTATGTGTTGATAATACACAATTTATCGATTTGGTTGTATTGATTAAGCTATGTTGCATCATTTTTGTGGTTTTACTCTTGTTTCAAGTATAAGCTTATGCCCATGGTTCAAAGTCTCGAGCTCAATTCCCGTATCGGACGCCCGATTTTCAACTCGGTCGCGGTATCAAGTATGCAAAAATACGCTATTTAGAGAGCCCAAAAAATTCCGGAAAAAATATAGAAAATTAAAAAAATAAATAAATAAAATTAATAATGTGTAGCAATTTGATAAGTTCAAAATCAAAACCATCAAATAATATGCATATTATTGTCAAATTGATTATACTGACACGTGTCGGACTTGTCATATTCAATATTCCATAATAAATCAATATTAAGTTAGAAAAATAATATAATGACACATAAAACTTGATTTTAAAAAGTTATATAGAAATTAATTAGAAATGATTAAGTTGTTTTCATCATTTTCATCTTCATATCTAGTTGTGACATTGATCATGGAAAGGACGTAAGTAAGGGTAATTTCCTCCCATAGGAGTCATTCTACAAGGAGCCATTCTACAAATAAAGAGGATACAAATATTATTTTTTTACAAATAATTACAAATATTAATAAATTTTTAAGGAACACTTCTATTTTTTTTTTAAATAGTAACAATTTATTTACAACGTACAAAACGTTTTTTTTAAGAAATTATAAGAAATAGTAACAATTTAATTAAAATGTAAAGAAAATTAAAAATGTACAACAATATTTATAAATGGGACAATAAATGTTTAGTTCCTAGGGGCTAAGTACATTTTGTACTTGGACTACCTTATTATTTTATGTTAAAAAAAGCACTTTGTCTATTTCCTTGGCAACTAGTTTTTAGGTTTAGGATAAGAGAATAGAGTGTTTGTGATATTTTTTATGGTAAGGGACTTTTTGGAACAAAATAAACAAATTTGGACTATTAAGGTATAAAAATAATATAACAGCATATAACCTTGATAAAGAAGTGACATAAAATTAGAGAGAAATGATTGTTTAGTAAGGATGTGAGTAAGAGTAATTTCCTCGATGAGTAAGGGTAATATATTAAAAATGTACACCAATATTTTTTGTGCTCTGAAACTATTAATACTCTTTTTTTTGTTATCCAAATCTATTTTTTTTTGTACGAAATTGCTTAACTTTTAGTAGCCTTTTTTTTTTATGAATCCATCGCATTTTTTATCCACCCTGGGTGGTTCTAGTGGTAAGGGACGGCTCGTTTAGGCCAAAGGTCTCGAGTTCGAAATCCCCTACGAATACCAGTATTTAAGAGGGGCTCGTGTGGATGGTGGACCTCAGTGTCCTCCCTGTTTAGCTAGCATGGGAGAGTCCAAAGGGTTCGTTCGTGTGGAGGTCCAGTGTAATAAAAATAATAATAAATAAATCCATAGCATTTTTATAAATTACTAACAATTCTTAAAAAAATTGAGCAATTTATCGATAATTTTAAAAATTTAGTACAACTTTATTAATAATTTATTAAAAATTAATGTTAATGCTTTTGAAAATATAATACCATTATATAAAATAAGTTTGTTAGAAATTAATACTAGCTTTCTAAAAAAAATGCACTTTTTCTCAAAATTAGTACTAGTTTTTCATAAATATACTTTTAAACATAAATGTAAAACAAAAGTTTAAATTTTAATTACTTGTCCATTTTTCTAAATGCAATTATCATCAGTTTTAATATAAAAATAAAACCAATAAGGTTGTCAGATTTGTAAAAAAAAAAAAAAAAGGTTTGCAAACTAAAAAGACTTAAAAGTCATATATAAATAGCCACACTCCATATGTAGCTTTTAACTAAACAGCTGGACTCCAATATGTAGCTTTTAAACCAAACAAATGAGACTTTATCCCATTTGCAAGTAAGAATAAAAAAAATATGAACAGGGATTGTAGGGATTGTACTTCACTGTACTTTAAGACAACATTTTGTGGTTCAAAGACGACATATAGGATACCCGCAACAGTAGATATAGTTCCGGCTAGGCCTGTCAATGGATCGGATTTTATCCGAATCCGAATTCGATCCATTATACAGATTTGGATCAAGCCAGAAACCCGATTATCCATTTATTAAATGGAACGAATTTTGATTCATATGATCCAATCCGTTAATAATCCGATCCGATTAATATTTATAATATATTTATTTTTATATATATAATATTTTTAATTAATATATATTGAATTTTCTAATATTTTAAATATATATTATATTAATTATTTATAATATTATACTAAACTTAACCCTAACACGCTAAAAAAACCACACACACGCACACGGCTAAGGCTAACCCTAAGAGCATCTGTAGTGGTGATGTTAAAAGACAGAGAAAAAGGTAATTTTACAAATTAGAAGCTCCGCAATGGTGTACTCGAATCAACAAATTCAGCATGAGAAATGGTAGTCGTTTTGCAGAGTTACCATTTGACTACTGAATTTGTAAGTGGTTCCTACGAACTTCATTTGTTCGTAGAAAATTCCTACGAACAAATGAAGTTAATAACGACTATAAATAATTTTTTTATTATATATGTGAGTTCCTACGAACAACATTTGTCCGTAACAAGTTCCTACGAACAAATGTTGTTCGTTAGAAATGTTTATTTACTTCCTACGAACAAGAGTAGTTCGTAGGATCTTATACTTACCAATTGAAGAGCCTCCACCACTGTAAAGGAAACCACGAATAAAAGCTAAAACCACTGTAAGGTTCTGTAAACTTACCTTTCGTATCTATCCACCACTACTGTTGCTCTAACACACTAAAATAACCACACGCACACACTACACACTAAACCTAAATCTAAAACTCTCTCTCTCTCACAAGAGCGGCGGCGCCCTCTCTCTCTCCCTACTCCTCTCCTCACTCCTCTCCACACATCCTCCTCTCCTCCTGCTCGCACGTCCGATCTAAACCACACGCACGCTCCTCCTGAGTCCTGCTCGCCTTCGATCTAAACCACACGCATAGTGTACAGGTATGTGTTTTGCTGTTATCTAATGGCCCATTTGCCATTGATACGTAACCTCATGGTTCAAAGTCAAGGCCGATACCGCGACGATACGGCCGAGTTGACTAGGTATCGGTGGCCACCAATCCGATTCCGAGTTACGAGTTGAGTTTTCAATTATTGATGTGAATCAACCCTATATCAGTAATTTCTCGGTAATATCGGTGATATAGCGGTATCATCGGCGCATATCGGCGATATCGCAGTAGAATCGACCCATATCGGCGATATCACGATGGAATCGGCCCATATCGGCGATATAACGATGGAATCGGCCCATATCGGTGATATATCGACCGAAATGGTATATGTTACTAAGTGTTGTGTTGTGTTGATAAGCGTGGTTTTTTAGGGGGGTTACGAAATGCTAATTGTTTTTTTTTAATTTAGTGTGTTGTGTGTGTGGATTATTTGGTCATCGTGGGGTTTAATTTAGTGCGTTGTATATGTGCCAGTTTTTTTTTTTTTTAAAGAATGCAAATGATCCAAATGTTATTTGTTATTATTGTTTATAATAATGTTCCCAATGTTATATTTTAATATGTTATTATTTATAAAAAAACGTAAATGTTATTCTTTTACAAACAAATATACAACTGTAATTATTATAAAAATAATATGTATATCCTCAAAACATTTGTAAAAATAATATTTGCATCCTTTATGAAAAAATAATATTTGCAACGCAAGTAAAAAAAAATATTTGTATCCTCTTTGTAAAAAAATAACATTTCCATTAATTTTAAAAAAAAACATTTGCAACCCAACAACAAAAATAAAATAACATTTACATTCCTTTTATAAAAAAATAACATTTGCATCCTTTTTTGTAAAAAACGATCGTAAAAAAATGAAGTGTTTTGTCAAAATCACTATTTGTATCATCTTTGTAAAAAAATAACAATACTAAAAAAGAAACATTTCTATCCTTTTTAGAAAAATGTAGCATACTTAAAAAACACATTTGTATCCTCTTATTAAAAATAACACTAAGAATATAATAGTTGTATCCTCTTTGTAAAAAAAAAATTAACCTCTTACTAAAAAAGTAACATTTGTTTTTCTTTGTAAAAACATAATATTTGTATCCTCCGTAAAAAAAAAAAACATTGATTTATTATGGAACATTGAATCTGCCAAGTTTGCAGCACGTTAATATAATCAATTGTACATTGTTATGAATATTAAAGGATAGTTTTAAACTTATCTGATTGGTCCACGTTGTTAATCGTATTTTTTTTTTAAATTCTAGATTTTTTTCGGAATTTTTTGCGCTCTCTAAGTAGTGTATCTTTGCGTATCGCCCAATACCGTGACCGATACCGCAACCGAGTTGAAAATCGAGTTGCCGATACCGAGACTTTGAACCATGTGTAACCTTCATGCTACTGTAGAGGTACAGAGACTCAGCTAACAGACTATTTCATGGGGCCGTGTGAGCTCAATAGATTTTTGTTATCCCATACGACACATAGTATTAATTTTTTGTTCTTGTATTTGAAATTTTTTCTGAAATTTTGGTTTAATCTTGTGCTGAAATTTTTTTTAGTCCGAAATTTGGGTTAAATCTTGTGCTAGAAATCTTGTGCTGAAATTTGGGTTAAATCTTGTGCTAGAAATGTTATGCTGAAATTTCTCCAGTTGGTTTAAGCTAGAAATATTGTGCTGAATTTTGGGTTAAATCTTGTGTTGAAATTTCTAGACCTTGGTTTAATCTTGTGCTGAATTTTTTTTAGTCTGAATTTTAACTTAAAATTACATTATTTTAATGAAATCATAATTAAAATAAATAAATAATCGGATCGGATCGGATCGGATAAACGGATTCGGATTCAGAACCCTAACAGATAATCCGTCGGATAATCGGATCGGATCCGAATCCGTTTAACATAAACGGATTCGGATTTGGATTGGCCTGATCCGGTCCGAATCCGACCCGTTTACAGGCCTAGTTCCGGCAAAGGCTTTTCTTCGATATCTGATGTTTAAGTTTGTGAAGGTTTTAAGACAATATAAAGGTATAAAAGGTAAATCTCTACCTTTCGTAAAATTTGTTGTTTGCTTCTCATGGACTTTGTTCGACTTGTCTGAAACCATTTTGACTCGGCCGATATCTCGTTGAGTCAGTCCGAGTTAGATCGAGTTGACCGATATCTTGCCGAGTCAGTCCAAGTTACTTGTTTTTTTCGACATTTCTTTGATTCAGGTTGGCTGCGAAACCGAGTCAACTCGGCCGAGACTTTGAACTATGCTTATGCTTGAATGCGCTTTGTTGCTTACGCCTCCGCCTCATGCCTTTTTAAACATTGGATGGCACTAGAGGGTTTTGTATTGAGTTATTGAAGATTTGTATTTGAAAATTGAACTTTAACAGAAAAGGCTAACTCTTAACATTTTTAAGCGAAAAATTACATAGAAAATAAGATGAATATAAGGAAGTACTCGCCTATCTTCAGGAGCAGCACGAGCTGCACATTCAAAGTAACTCAAGGCTCTATCTTGGTCACGATGGAGCTCCCACACCAACTTAGCATATTGCAACAAAATCTCAGCATCTTTAGGAGCTGCTAATGTAGCACGGAAGCAGAAGTCCTCTGCTCCGGAAAGATCTCCCTTGGACTGTCAGTAACATACAGCACTACATTGATTACCCAACTGAAGAATAGTCATCCTTAACAACACAATTAGGAAAAAAACCTATTGGAACTTTTAAAAATTTTAAAGCCAGACCACCCCCCCACTCATACAACAAAAACACACTGTTTTTGCACTTTCGCCTATCCAGACAGACATAAACATCTTGTCTATGCTTCTTCTTTACGAAGTGATTGGAAATCTTACGAGGTCCTGGTGCTCCTGAACTCAATGTGAAGAAATTACCTCACTCTATTTTAATAGATAAAATTTCCAATCATATCTAGTTTCCTAAGAATTACAATGGAGGGGGGATCTCTACGTCTACACACGGAATAGCATGCATCATTTCTCAAAAGAAATGGATTCTCTTACACTGCGAAACACAATGAAGAATTCCTAAAGAGTAATTCTGTGTACCCTCAAATCATACCCGCTCAGTCACTGGTTGGTTTTTCAATGGATCCCATGCGGACCCAACATATGACCTTGTCACTAAGCAGGGTATGGTTTGAGGGAGTCCGAATTTGTTGACTCTCTTTATATAGGTTAACATGACCTTCCAATATGATTGGTTAAAACATGTCAACTCATTAAAAACTATGGGATCCATTACTGAGTCATTCATTTTCCAACCAATCACATCAGCATATTAACCCTCATTTGGATAGGGTCAACAAATTTGTATTCTGGTTTAAGGGTACACACTTCGAGAGCACATGCAGTATTACTCATTCCTAAAATATCATAACAACACATGAAATAAACTAAACAGAAAGATAATAAAAGATATCTTAATAATAGTGAGTGGTCATTCCAACTCCTCTCTCATCCTCCCCCACTCTATTTGAGTACCAAATTACAATCGTGCCCTTAGGCTTACAAAATCTAAATGCTACTTTTTTGCTTCCAACTAAAACAAATGCTTTTGATAAAAACTAAAAATTTGTATTTTCAATAAATAGAAAAAATGTTTTTTTTGTACAAAAACTGTTTTTAATAAGGATCTGTTTTAATAATATTTTTTTAAAACTTTTCACAACTGTTTAAAAAAAAGATTTGAACTGTTTAAAATAAAAATTATCTGTCTTATTTTATTCAAAAACTCTTTATAAAACGTAAAAAAAAGTTTTATATAAAATAAAAATTGTGTTTACAAAAATAAACTATTTTAACTATTAAAAAAAGTTTTATAAACAGTTTTTATTTAACTATTAAATAAAATAGTTTTATATAATATCAAAACATTTCACGCCATATATTGTTTTTTAAATTATTGTTAATATACTCAATTAACACTAATTGAAATTCATGTTTAGTCTTGTACACTAGATAAAAATTCTAATACCGAATAATTCGTTAAATTTTATTTTGACCCCCTTGTATCTTGTATCTTGTATTTTTTGAAATTTTAAGGTTCTTTCATGAGTGGATAAATTTATCACAAACCTCCAATATTATACTAAACAATTAAAATAATTATCACAATTAATTATACTTTTGCAAAAGTATATACCAAACAAAAGTATAATATTTATGAAGAATTAAATTCTACTATTATGGTGAATTTTAATCGTGAGCATAATATTTATGATGAATTAAATTATGCTATTATGGTGAATTTTAATCGTGAGCAAAAGTATAATTTAATTTTAATAATTAATTTAATTGTTTGGTATAATATTGGAGGTTTGTGGTGAATTTGTTGCGAAAATAAAAAACTGATTTACAAAAATCAAAAGTTCAGAAAAAAACTGTTTTCCCCAAAATAAAATGGGTGAAAAACAATTTTTTGTTAAAAATCATTTTATTTTGTGCAAAACAGTTTTTGTTTGTAAATTAAATTATTTTAATGAATTTTTTTTTGCTGGAAATTATTTTTTTAGTTGTTGGAAATCAATTTTTTTAGTGGAATGGAAACAGTTTTTTTCTTTCTTTCTGAAATCCGTTTTTTTTCTGGTTTTTTTTGGTTACTGGGAATCATTTTTTGGGTGGAACACGCAAGAGTTTTTTTCCGTGGAAATTATTTTTTTCGTTGTTGGAAATCAATTTTTTTAGTGGAAACAGTTTTTTTCTTTTTCTGAAATCCGGTTTTTTTTCTGATTTTTTTTTTGCTGTTGGGAATCATTTTTTGGGTGGAAACAAGAGTTTTTTTCCGTGCTAGATATCATTTTTTCAATATTTGTTAGTATTTTTCAGAGTTTTTTTCTTCATAATCTTTCAGTTTTAAAACTTATTTTTGTGTGATTATTAGAATTTTTAAATAAAGTTTTAAAATTTCCCTTTTTTTATTTTATAATTATATTTAACTCAAAACGTCTTGAGTGTAAAATTGTCATTCAATGTTCTTAAACAAAAGGTGGAGTGGAGGAAGACAAGAGACGAGTGGGAATAAACTAATCCTAATAATATTCTAATACCAAAAATATCTCTGAATAATTCCAAAAGTAAGCAACATGATACCATCCCCTCAATTTTGGAAATCCCGATGGGGACCCCCCACCACCCATTCACATCAGATTAATGGACCAAGAACTAGTTAACCGAGAAGCATTCGGACAAGGGCAAGCTCCATTGACGATGGTGAAACTCAATTCCATAACTTAAAATTACTTACCGAATATAATTTGCTGATGAAAAAAAAAAACTAATTTGTTAGAAAGAAGAAACCATAAAACTGACCTGAAAAAACTGAGCATAGTTACTCAAAAACAAAGGGTTTGAAGGATGTTCACCAACCAACCTCTCATAATACTCCTCAACATCTTCACTCTCAACCAATTTTGAATGAGAAAAGTCATCCCCACCAACACTATTACCATCAATCCCAAACCCTGTAGCAAGATACATTCTAGGACTTGGTGGCTGAACTATTTTTTCAATTTCCATATCCTTAGTCCCATTTGAGAGATCTTCTACTACTTCTTCATCATCATTCTCCTCAATCAAACCCATACCCTTCTCCCCAAAACAGAAATCACCACCACCACCACCACCAATAGTTATAGCCTCCGCTTGGTCTCCAATGGTGATAGCACTCACCAATTTGTCTTCCTCGAATCCATCTTCCGAATTGTATATTGAAAATGAAGGTTCCGTACGCAACATTGATTTGCAGGGTTTGAGAAAAGATTCTGGGTTGATGGGAGTTGAGGCTAGTCCTGCTAAATTGCTATCGGATTGAGCTGTTCGTAAGGTTTTACGCCCAACACGAGAGAATGGGTATGGGTTGAGGGAGAATAAGCTCAAATGAGAGGCAAACTCTGCGTATGATAAATGGATTTGAACAGCTGGGGTGGACGAGCTTCTCGCTAGCATTTGGTCATCTATTCTATTGCTTTGCTGTCACGTTCTAAAAGCTACCTCCTCCCCTCTCAAATACAAAAATATCATTTACTATTATTCCAAGGGCAGAGCTATTGGCACTCCATCCATTTCTTCTAGCACTCCAAAACTTTTGATACTTACAAATTTACCCTCATTCCTTTTATGCCTCTTCAAATAGAATTAAACATCCATCTCCTTCTCATTTAAGAATTATTTTTTTTTCTACAAACATTACTAAACATATGCATAAATATCAGCATTTCAACAAAAATATTCTAGCAAAAATTTATGAAACTAAATATTTCTGTAAAGCATAAAAAAACAGCAAAAGTAAAAAAAAAATCTTAACAAATAAAATAAGCAGTAAAAGTAAAAAAGAGCATCAACAAATATTCCCAACAAATAAAAAATAGCTAAAGTAAAAAAAAAAAAAACTCAACAAACAATCTCATTTATCAAGCATATGAGTTTTCAAGTAAAATGACAAAAAAAACTATTTTTCCAAAATAAAATGGGTGGAGCGACACGAAAAAATGCAAAATCATATTTTTATAATCAAATTCGTACAATTAAAACAGATTTTGGAGCAAGGGCTCTCAGAGCCATAAGAAAATTGATTATAAAACCCTTTGGTTGGCAACACATCATCATCTCCCATCCCTCGTCAACTTTGTGTTAATTTTTATATGGATAAAACTATGTCTTCTCTTTTTGTGGACAAGTGTACGCTTAATCTTTTTATTTATTTCTTAATACTTTATATTATATATATATAGGAATTCTCAAAAACGGACGTCCGTTTTTGGGACTAAAAACGGACCAAAATGGTCTGTTTTTAAAAAATAGTAAAATGCATTATTTTGAGTTGATTTTTTTCTGAGATATAATACATGGATACCCCTACAAAAAAAATCAGCTCAAAATGAATTTGTTTGATATTTTAAAAAAATCTTTCAAAATCTGTCAATATATGTTTGGGTTTGCGCGAGCAAAATCTGAAAGATTTTGAGAGATTTTTTTAAAATAGCAAACAAATTCATTTTGAGCTGATTTTTTTTGTAGGGGTATCCATGTATGTTTATATATCTCAGGAAAAAATCAACTCAAAAAAAATGTTTTTTACTATTTTTAAAAAATCGGATCATTTTGGTCCGTTTTTAGTCCAAAAAACGGACGTCCGTTTAGGAGAAACCCTATATATATATATATATATATATATATATATATATATATATATATATATATATATATATAAATATTTACATTAATATATTTAATACACATAAATACGAACCCGATACAAAATAAAAGCAACACGACACGAAATTAAAACTACACGAATGTATATTAATATTTACATTAATATAATTTGATCATGTTTACTAATAAAAAATACGATCCAATTAAAACTACATGAACCAAAGAAAACTCGACACACAATCTTATTCTTTTACCAAGTACAAACACGACCCAAATAAAATCAACACGAGACAAATATATTTCGTTTTGTATTTTAATTTTGATCATGTTTGTGTCATGTTAAAGAAAAAGAAAAATAATTGTGTCGTGTTTGTACTAGGTAGAAAAATAATTTTGTGTCATGTTGATTTTACTTTTACCTAAAACGAAACACGACTCCTATAAAAGTGGAGAAATGTTTTTTGCACCGGTTTGAACACGACTCCTATAAAATAATTAAATTTATAAAATAAAATATTTCAATTGTGTTTGATATTGGATAGTTATGAAAGTAATTTTACACCAGACAATTATGAAAGTATAATTTTATAGCGAATAGGACTAAAATTCACCAGAAAAGTATAATTTTATACCGGACAGTTATGAAAGTAATTTGTTTTTATAAATTCATCACAAACCGCCATTATAGTTATGAAAAGTAATGTTTGTGTTTGATAAATTACATCGGATCGTGTTTGTGCTTGTTAAAAAAAAATCATGTTCTGTCGCTGGTGCGGACTCATATCACTTAATGAATGTAAGTCCACATCAACAAATTGCTTTTATATAAAAAAATGTTTTTTATTACAAAAAAACTCTACGTTTATTAGATTATATTTTTTTTTATCAAGAAATCCGTGCTACTTAAAAAAATAGTTATAAAAATTTATGAAACAGAATATTTATGTGCAGACCCATTTTATTTAATGAATGTGAGTCCACGGGAGTAAATTGCTTTTACATAAAAAAAAATTCTACATTATTAGGCTAATTTTTTTTTTATCAAAAAATATGTGCTGCTAATTTTTTAGTACACTGTTTTTCACTTTTTTTTAATAAAAAACTGTTTTAGAAGAAATTACTTTTAAGAAATAAAAAACTATTTAAAAAAAAAGGTTTCAACAATTTTTTTTAATTGTTTTAAAAAAAATTTAGCATTTTTTTTAACAAGTTTTAACATTTTTCTCGTCTTTTAGTGAGTGTGTCTAATATGTGTGTTTAATTTATGTGTACACTTGGAATTTTCCTATAATTAACTCACATAAGGTCAATCCATTTAAGTTAAAAAAAAACAAATATATTAAAGGAATGAGTGAAATGGTGGTGAACCGAGCCGAAGAAAAGAAAGAATGAAATGGGGCTTGTTTGGTCTAAAGGGTAATATTGTCAATTAAAAAAAAATGGAGTGTTTTCAGAATTTGAGGAGTGCTAATAGACATACCCTTATTCCAATTAGGAAAGAAAAAATTACTTAAACTTTACTTTATAATATACGTGATTCCTCACGTACTTATAAAAATTATATTTGTTCATTTTGATAATACATTTATAAAAAATAATCAATTATTAAAAAGTCCCTCGAATATTTTTTAATGAGTAAATCTATATGTCCCGCCGCTTGTCCCGCCCAGCGACCGCCTAGCCTTCTTCTTTTTTTTATATAGTTTTTTACTGTTTTGTTTTTAACTTTTATTATAAAAATAGTTTTTTATATTAAAAAAAACAGTTTTTATATTAGAAAAACAGTTTTTTATATATATAAAAAAACAGTTTTTACAATTAATATAAAAAAGCATATTTTTAATTAAAATCAAACAGTTTTTTATTAAAATTAAAAATAAAAAATATATTTTCATAATATTGTGATAAAAATATCTCGATTAATTAGTGTCGATGGTGCCGACGCACATTCCCGGACCCACATCATTTGTTGAATGTGGGTCCGCGCCAGCGACACTAATTAATCGCGATATTTTTTCAATAAAATATCGCGATTAATTAGTGTCGATGGTGCGGACGCACATTCCCGGACCTACATCATTTGTTGAATGTGGGGCCGCGTCAGCGGCACTAATTATTCGGGATATTTTTTTCATAAAATATCGCCATTAATTAGTGCCGCTGGCGCGGACCCACATTCCTAGATAAACATCATTTGTTTAATGTGGGTCCGCGCCAGCGACACTAATTAATCGCGATATTTTTTCAATAAAATATCGTGATTAATTAAAAATATCGCGATTAATTAGTGTCGTTGACACGAACACACATTCCCGGCGCTACATCATTTGTTGAATGTGGGTCCGAGCCAGCATCACTAATTAATCACGATATTTTATTGAAAAAATATCACGATTAATTAGTGCCGCTGACGTAGAGCCACTCACATTTCCGAATTCAACAAATGATATGAGCTCAGAAATGTGGCTCTAAGACATCAAATTAAAAAAAAAATTATTAAAATAAAAAAAAAAAATTAAATGCTGTTTTCAATTAAAAAAAAAACTGTTTTATAGATTTTTTTAATTACTAGACAAAGTTTTTTTTATTAATAAAAAAATATTTTTTTTAATAAAATGTTGTTTAATTTTAATAGGAAACCTTTTTTATATATATATAAAATTATTTTTATATGAATGGTTAAAACAAAAGAGTAAGCAAAAAAAAAAAAAAAAAATAGAAAATGGGATAGGCGGTCGCTAGGCGGGCTGGGTGGAGGTTCATGTAGAACCACTCTTTTTTAATACACGTTAAGTTAAAGCTTTTTTATTTTGTTTCAAAAAGTCTCTTAAACACCCATTTAACCAATATTCTCTTTCCCTTCCCCTCGGGAACGCCGCCGACCCTCACCGGATCTCCTTTTTTTAGTCTTTTTATGTTGGGAGGGACTTTTTGGAACAAAATAAAAACGCTTGGACTAAACGTGTATTAAAAAATGTTCGAAGGACTATTTGATATATGCCATGTAAAAAAATTATGTTGATAAATGACATTTAATATTAAATCAATATATAATATGTTATGAATGATACTTTTCTTTATAAAATTACATTTGTAAATGTTAAATATACTGACAAAATTACAATCCTTAAATATTGAAAATGTAATTATAAATCCTCTAAGTTTTTCAAAACCAACTGTATCGCTTATTACCCTAATAAATATATGTGTCAGCCCGAGTAGACATCAAAAAATATATATGTTACTCAAAAGTAAAAATATTTTTAAGAGGAATGACTATACACTAATAATTAAAAGCCAATTGATAATAAATAAAGTTAAGCATTAAAACCTGATTGGAGAATTATACAATATTCCAAACACGAAATATCCAAATTAATTAGCTCCTCCACCCTAAAAATTTAATTCATAATAAACTTGTGTCAAATTATAAGACGTCAGTCAATTGAAATAAAAAAAAGTATAATTTTTAAGATATAAAATAAAAGCAAAATGTGTTTATAAAATTACTAAAAAGAATCTCAAAATACTTTGATTTAAAGGGGAGAGAAGAAATCAAAAAGTCAAATAGTTTAACTAATGGGTTTCTCAGTGTTATCGTAATTGAGCACATGGGTAACAAACCCAAGGTCTGAAAATACATTTCTCTTCCAAAAAAAAGAGATTTTTTTTCTCTCAAAGCCAAAAAATAATTAAAACTAACGGACCTCGCTCCGACGCCCCCGTCTAGTCGAAATCAAAGGATGAACCCCAACATTAGAATGAGGGGAGAAATCCAACAAAGAAATAAACTAGAATCTTTTTTGGTCGATTTGGGTTCCGATTTTCTCTGCCAAATTTCTCTGCCTATTTGATTTCAGTCTAGGTTCCTAATTTCTCTGCTGATTTGTGTGCTCGAGAAATGGGTTATGAATTTTTTTTATGGAATTTGTATTGGATTGGAGTATTTGAAGAGTTGTTTGATTTCTCTGCTGATTTGTGTATTTTGAAAGATGTGTTATGAGTTTTTTTATGGAATTTGTGTGGGATTGGAGTATTTGAAAAGGTGTTTGATTTATGTCTACCGATTGGTATTTTTCAGATATCTCGTGGGCGTCATTTGGTATATCAGATTTATTATACATTGATGGAGTAGACACGTGGCAGAAGTCTACAACTTTAGGCTAGAGTTTTATATATGAGTGATTCTACACGTACAGAGGAA
The DNA here is from genome assembly GCA_949130495.1 of Sambucus nigra. NCBI lineage: Eukaryota > Viridiplantae > Streptophyta > Magnoliopsida > Dipsacales > Adoxaceae > Sambucus > Sambucus nigra. The sequence continues at coordinate 585,443,261 of OX422209.1, forward strand.
TCTGTACAGAATCGTCTGTACAGACTGACGTGTCGCGTCTGTATTGGTCCGTGTCTGGGCCCACTCAAGACACGAACCAATACAGACGCGACACGTCAGTCTGTACAGACGATTCTGTACAGATTCCTCTGTACAAATAGAATTTTTGTTTATATATATACATAGATTTTGACTTAATCTCCATTTTACTAATATCTTTAACATCATTTTTAATTTTTTAACTCCGTTATACGTTTTTTTTAAATCCTTATTTAATAATTAGATTTAACCCCTAAATTATTTATTTGACCAAGTTACCCCTTTAAATTTTCATTTCCAAATTAAATCCCAAAGTTTTTAACGACCCCTAAATTTAAAAAAATTGCTATCAACAACACTTCGATATCTTAAATTCGACGTTTCAATCCGTGGTTTATGATGAGAATGCATGGTGCTGGATTTGTTGGTCAACAAAATTGGTTAGGAGTCTTTTGGTTATACAAGAAGGTTAGTGCTTTTAGGTGTTTGGTTTATTTTGTTTTTAGCTTAGACTCTTGGTTAAGTTCTTTGGAGATTAAAATTGTCAAAATTTTGAGGCGGTACAAGGGGCAAACTCCTAAACTATCGAAGCTCTATCTAGAGAAGTCGGAAATTTCAAAGTGAATAGTACGGGAGTAGTTTTATTTCAAATTTTAAGTTGCTCTTTGTTAATTGTATTGATATATCCATTATTGTTAGACCTGTCAACGAGTCGGTTTGAGTCGTGTACGGGTTACGGGTCAAAACAGCCTAACCCATACACGACCCGTTAAGCCTAACGGGTCTAATAACAATACCCAAACACGACCCGTTAATATTAACGGGTACACGACCCAAACCGTTAACACCCGTTAATATTAACGAATCATTTTGGGTCGAAATGGATAACGGGTTGGGTGACCCTATAATACCCGTTAGTCTTTAATACTTTAATAATAATGGGTTTTAATTGTAATTTTTATTGGGTATAGATTGGGTGACCCTATAACACCCGTTAGTCTTTAAAGATTTAGAAATAATGGGTTTTAATGGTTATTGTTATTGGGTACGGGTTGGGTGACCCTATAGTACCCGTTAGTATTAACGGGTATTAACGGGTGTTAACGGGTAGAAACGGGTTAAAACGGGTACATGTAAATTTCCAAACCCGAACCGTTAGTGTTAACGGGTCTACCGTGTCAACCCGTTAATGACCCAAACCCAATAAGGGTAAACCCATTAACTTATAATTTCGTGTCGTGTTAACGGGTTATCGTGTATTTTGACAGGTCAAATTATTGTTATAAGTATGTAGATGAAAAATATAGTTAGTTTGTTCCAAATTTTTTTCGAATTTGAGATTAGTTCATGTGTTGTTGATGGTAACTTTTTAAATTTTAGGGTTTGTTAAAAGTTTGGTATTAAATATGGGGAAGAAAAATATATGAAAGAGTATTTTAGTCAAACAAATAATTTAGTAGTTTAGTCCAGAGACGGAGCCATGTTGTAGGCTGCATGGGCACTTGCCCAGGCCGGCTTTTTTTTTTTTTTTTTTTTTTGGGGGGGGGGGGGGGGGGGGAATTATTTTGGGTCTTATGTGAAATATTCCAGAAAATAGGGGCAAAAGTTAAAACCTCAAACAATATACATCCCCAAAACTTAACCTACATTTTCTATTCTTTCGGAGTAACAGAATAACAAAGAAAAAGTAGCTCGTCTTCGTCCAGCTCTGCTCGTCTTCGTTCGGCTCTGCTCGTCTTCATCTGGGTGCTGTTGTTGCTGCTCTGCTCGTCCGTCTCCTGCTGATGTGCTCGGCTCCTCCCCCAAACCTCCCCTGCTCCTCCCTCCGGACCTCCAGGCTCCACCCGGGGGAGTCCCTGCTCTGCCATTCTCTTCCTCCTTCCAGATTTTGTAATGTAAGACCAACTATATACCTTAAACATCTTGTATTTATTTAATAATTACTATTTATTTAGGGATTTGTCCAAAAAAAATTTTAGGGATTTTCCCCAATTTTTTTAGGTATTTGCCCCAATTTTTTTTAGGTATTTGCCCCAATTGTATTTATTTAATATGCAATTTTTATTTTTTTTAGGATTTTTTTGGCTAAATTTCAGTTTTTTTAATATAATGTTTGGTGAGCTAAATTTGTTTAATATTTAAACTTCAAATTTCAGCTATGGAAAAGTTTTATAAAAGAACTCGCAAAAATGTGGTCCATCCAACGGAAAAAATCAATGTCCAAATGAATTGTTATTGTATTCAATTTTTATATTATTTGAGTTGTAGTTGTCTAAAAATATAAATTATCAATTAAATGTAACACCCCGACTAATTAAATACCGGGTAGCTACTCCTTTATTAAATTAATTCAAAATGTCAAGTTGGTTCAGTTAATAGCATCACTGTCGAAAACATTTAAAGATTACTAACCACCTAGTATTTAAAAAGTATGATGTCAAATTTTAAATTAAATCTGATTAACATGCGATGAATGAAATGTAAAATAACATCACCATACACCATAAAGTCGTAATGGAATAACCAACAATTAATAATAAGTCTGGAGGAAATACTCCTCCCAACAATCCCACAACTGAAATGAATAAAATAGTGTAACCTGAATAAATACAAACAAAAGTCCGAATAACAGAAATATAAAATGTCTCTAATAGAAATGGGCGACATGCCCTACAATGATGAAACTGAATATGGAATCAAGACTAGAAAAGAGGCGTCTACTGTCAAAGCCCTGTAACTTCCACAACAGCTACAGCTCGTCACCTGAATGGAAATAATATGCATGGTGTCCTTGTGGCTGGGCACCTAAAAGGTTTTTACAAAAAAAAATAGATTTGAAAGCAAACGGGTCAGAGCTCGAAAGTGGAGAGTATTATAAAAACAGCAAGTGCTTTAATAACAGTTAAAACAATAAATGCAAAATACATGTTAGGACGTGCTCTCACATGAAATACTCACCTCTCGTCTAACTGTGCACTCCTAACGTTCCTGTACCCATTCATGTGTTTTCTCATAACTATCTAGTTCAAAAGAGTTTCTAACACTTCTACTCGGTTCCCGTTTTAATTCCAACCTTAACAATTAAATAGAGCGTTCTACCTTAATTCTCGGATTCCCAATTATTAACAAAACCATTTATTGATATCTGTCCCCTTTTATCTTTTCATAACGTTACAATAACAATACTCACAATTTAACATAGCAAATTCCTTTTCATTTAACCGTATATTATTCACATCATAAATATACAATACAAGCACCCCGAGGCTAAGCTGCGGTGCACACATACTCTTCTATCCATCCCGGTACATCACGTACATAAGGATCACGCATTTCGAATCTCTCAGGAATCGTTCTCAGATAACAACATCACAAATAATGGAGGCGAACACAGTCACATCACATGGGTCACGCACATACCTACGCTCCCACGATCAGCAGACTTATTAACATCCCAATAAGTCCTTCTCTGACTTATGTTCATCGAGGTACCAATCTAAATCCGGGAACACAAGGATAAGAAGTCCCTATGCGAACGTAAACCTCCCGTGATAGAAAGTATGGTAGGTATGTCATACACATAAAATTATATGCTAAGCATTCACACGTCTTAGATATCTTAATATTAATAAAGGCATACTCTACATCCATATACCATTATTCCAATTTTATATATTTTAAGTCTCCCGAAAATATAAAATTTTAAACCGTCGACACGTCTCACGTCATAGTTTCTTATACTTAAAACTTATCTCAAAGAGATTATTAAGTTTCCTATTATTCCCACATATAACATCATTATTCCTAAGGTCCTTACTTCTGCCCCAAATCTCATTTCATCAAATTATTCAAATTTAGACTTTTAACCCAAATATTATCTCACTTATCGGATTCCATTAGATTTAGAAAAATTCCTCAAATTGAATTCTAATTAAGGTCCAAATTTCATAACCATGCCTACTGGTCTTCCTTAAGTTTAAGGGTAATCATAAGGTCTCCAATAATATTTTCCAAGGGTTACCACCATTAAAATTTAAATAGGGAAAACTTTACTCATTCTGGGAAGGTCGATCGATCGACCTTTACCTTCGATCGATCGATGGTGGTCGATCGATCGACTGATGAACATCGATCGATCGAACGCACGAGGTATGGCTACGGACTGCTTCGTTTTGCAGTTTTCAAATCATCACAAAACATCCTTTTAACGCATGAAACTCTAATATAACGTTATAGTATCATCATACAACCATCCTACAACATTGTTAACGTTCTAAAACCAATAATTCATCAACCAAGGGCTTTGTTTGGATCAAAACTTCATCAAGAACCATAGTTTCCTATTTCTTTCAAGAACATTAATAAATCACTTCTTAAATCCGTTTTTAGATCATCAAGGGTCATAATTTTGAATTCATAATTCGTCCAGAATGTTTCTACATACAGTCCCTAACATAGTTCATAGTTTTAACCTTCCAATTCATGGGTCTATATCAATCTTCCAAGATAAATTCGATAATTTTCCTAAACATGGAAAAGCATAGCATTGAATCAATTGTAATTAAACAACTTGCCTTAATCGTTCTTCAGATTTGTTGTTGATTGAAGGTGGTTGAATTCCTCTCTCTCTCTTTCTGCAGAATTCTTCTCTTTCTCTCTCTCTCTACAAGTTCTTCTCAAGGTGATAATGGAGGTGGGGTTGGTTTTTGCCAAGTTTTAAGGTTTCTAAACTTCTCCAGTAGCCCACTACCTAAATTGGGGTTGGAAATGGCTTAGTGGGTTAAGACTAAGTCAGATTTTTAACTCTAATTTTCGTGGGTTTTAATTACCCAATTTACGAAATTACCAAAATGCCCTTATAAGTTACCGGTATGGCCCAATAATGCCCCGGGACCCAAACTTAACCCCCGGCTAGTGTTTTCTGACTATTTCGACCCTTCCGAACTCGTTGGCGCACTCAAAATGACCATACGGGTGATAAAAATAAAATTCACTTTTTTTATTCAAATAATTATATTCCTGACGCGACTGTCACGCGCATCCCAACAAAATTTCCCAAATTGTCGTATTTCAATCTCGCGATAATTTCAATAGTTCCAATATTCATATATTGCCATATATACACATTATAATCAAATACTAACTCACATCTCGTTAATATGTTATCCGGATTAATTCTCAATTAATTCACATTTAATTCAATTAATCCCATAAATAGATATCCATAAAAATACGGGGTATTACATACTTCCCCTCTAATAACAGAATTTTGTCCCGAAATTCGGAAAAGTAAGGCACACCTGGAAAAATTAGGTATCCTCCAGTATTCAAAACAATTATTAAGAAAAGCCCAAATCAGTAAAACCCTCGTTTCACAATAAGCTTGTTTAACATACTTGATACCTTATCAGAATAATCTTCGATAAATGCACCTCGCGTTGTGCTCTTATTAAACAACGTTCGAATAAAAATACCTTATACTTCATTGGTTATTTTATCTCAATATCATTATGAGTCCATACCTCACTACGCATTAACTCCCGCGTTTATCAAAACATAAAACACCCATTCTGGAAGGAATCAATAACACATCTGACTACTCTTGTCCACTCTTTGAATCTCTTATTCCCGACGTTGTGACCTTTACATAAGGAAAACTACTACAGCCGGTTGGTGTTGCACAAAATAATTGTAAGCACCTTGTTCACTATAAAATAGATATGGGTGCTTTTCCCCCAACTCTACCATTAGGTAATATCTGCTCCTCATGACTACAATATACCTCACTAGTTATACTCGATTTGGAATTGAAAATATCGCAATGAATCCAAAATTTCTTTCATACAATCCATCAGTCGTTAGTCACCTTGCGCCTGTACCTCGGGTTATAGGTGATTCAACCCTCAGTTTGAATCGTTATTTACCACTACTTATTGTCAACCCACCGAAATTTGGGTTTCGGGGATTTCATCCCAGTTCTAAATAATACTACGTCGAACCACGTACCGGCGTGTTCACTATCTAATAGTGTAAATCACCCCAAGTATATAACAATTTCTCTCCTTCTGGACAACATGTCCCACATAATCGAAGGAACTCATTACTTATCAATAAGTTGGCTACCTCTCAAGAAAATTCTCCAACTTGACCCTCCCATTATTGGAATCGTCGTCTTGATACAAAATTATCTGGTTGATCATCTAACCCCAACTGTTCTACTACTTACTATACCTCCTTCAATGCCGATATTCACATAAAATTTTCCCCGTTAAATGATACTTAATGATCTTATCCTCCCGACGAATACCAAAAGTTTGGACCTTTACCCTTTTCACTACTTTGTGCATATCTGGACTTATACCTGATTGACATTCTCATTCTATTTACTCTTGTGTTACCCTCAACCTTCGATTGATCGAAACTCTACTCCAAATTTCTCATAATAATTTATTCGCCTTCTCAAGAGATATCCCTTTATTAACTGGCTTTCTACTGCCTTTTCTCCAAATTTGAACGTGTTACACTGACATATGATATCCACTTACACCTTTTCTTATGACGTTTAATCTCATAAGTAATAATCTCACTCGTCTATGTTCCCTCGTCCTTTGATTTACACTTTAGTAAATCAAGATGCCTATGCCCCTTATAACCCAACCATACGGTTTTTAAACATTATATACGCTTCATACAAATCCCAAACTCTTTATTGTCACTGTAAATACAACGGTGCTATACCACTAGGGCGTTCTCAATCGCTTCTGAATTAGAAATCCTAAATCCTCCTTATCCTCAATGCGTCCTTCAACATGCCGTGACAAAACCAACATTATTAGTACTTATATCGTAATTTACTAACAACTGGCTCTAATGGCCTTACCACATAATTTCTTCCTTGTAACTTCCCGTTATAACTATGTACTCCCATATCGATAGAGGTATCCAATTCATGAACGAGGGGCCACACTTCTCCTTACTACCAATCTTACGCTAAGTTTCATGCGTGGGGTGTCTCGCAATGCGAAATCCAAACAAGGAACCCCCCCGATACACTACTACCTAACATTGTTGGTCATCGGAATCCGTTAATCCCTGTCCATAATATGTACCCCTACACTCTCATTTCTCAACAAAGTTACATTCTGTCGCAATGACAATTAAACAAGCAACTCCTTTCGAATGACACTTTCTCTTGACACTGATGGTAATCACATTCCATATACACCATTAAACTAAAATCGGGGTTCTCAAAATCCCGTCCCCAGACACACAACTATGAGTATAAGCTCCCAAATCTCTAACGGAGAATAAAACAATGCACTCTTTTTATTACTACTTCTCTATCGTTAATTATAAAACCAAATAACTCTTTGTTGACTAGTAAATCAATTACATACGACTCATAATAATGAAATCCCTACGCATCATGGGATTAAATATCCGAGACCAGTATACCATTTAGAAATCACAACATGTTCATAAATATGTATATATACCTATATACAAAAGTACAATTGCGAGTCCAGACCTCTCACAGATGGGGCCTCGCCAGAACAAAACATGCTACCCCAAGGTGGCAATCCCAATAAACTCGTAATACCAGCACACTATCGGTATAATCATATATATAAAACCATAAATAATATCATATCCTACTCGTATAATACAGCACTAAAACGAGAAATTTCATTAAAGTATAAACCGCTATCAATATACCCATTCATCCTCCGCGGATGACAATAAAAGTAACCCCCACATTAGCAGGGAAAAATGTTCTTATATATAATACAATTACTGATATACTCACCAGACTCGACTCTCAAGTGAAAATAACAATTATGACAAAGGTAACAACTCATTCATGCCACAATTGACATGCATCATCATCTGAAGATGTAACTCATACTTCTATCTTATCAATCGTCCCGGCTGCTCAAATGGTTTCTGGACTTACCACACATGTTGTCCCAAACCGAATATTTCAAAACTGTTGCCCGTGCCAGGCATAATACCGTGATCCCTACTCTCGCATCGGGAAAAATTCTATAACGCACGGGTTTCACTCCCCACAGAAATACCTCTACACATACTCCACTTATCTTTTGTTTCACAAATCATGTTAAGGTGGTCCAACTCTCGGACATTGGTAGTCTCGACTCAGACGACTATCTCTGTTGTTCCCTTAGTTTTGACGGCCCTAAGGAACATGCTACTAATTTTCCACCTCTCTTACTGGAATTACCATCGCTCGGTAGTAATTCCGCTATCGAATTATTTTAACGGTTTCTCCATTGGGTCTTCCCATTGTGGTGCTTCTCCAACACCAGTTTTCCCCAGTCTTACTTTATATAAAGTTCTCGATTCTGGTATATCCCCACCTGGGGTTGTTTACCTCCAAATTAACACTGCGACAATACCATTTGCTTTAACCTTCCAAGCAGAATTTTGCCAGAAGGACTAGCAATTCTTCTATGCAAATTCTCCCTTTAATATCCCCTTCCCCGTTTCACCCACTTCACCTGGTGTAGGGTTCACTAAATAATTTTATTTCTTCTCACAGAGTGACCTCTGTCCGGACCTCTCGTGTGAGTTCAGAACGACATTCAGTTTTCATCCTAAACATTTGATCAGGGAACTTATGGTCTAACCATTCGTGTACGCCTTCTCTCGGCGTCAAATTCCACTTATAAGTGTGGGGATTGTTTCTCCCCATTGGAACTCCGTTCTCACGAGACAAGAAAAAAAATTTCCTCAAATTTTTCACTCTCGATTGGCCATACTCCGACACAAGTCCAAGCCTTTAGATACATTGCGTTCGTTTGGCTAGCACCTGCCGTCTTCGCCTTTCGAGTATTGCTACTGCTGGTTCTCTTCAATGTTACATTTAATTCTTTCTCTCCCGTTCCAAGCTTGTTGGATGTGTCTAATTTGACCCCATTCCTACTATAGCCATATCCGGAAGTCTCAAGTCGCGCCTTAGCCTTCTATATCTTCCAGGACTTCCGTGCCATAATATTGGTGACTTCAACTACGGTCGTCCTTCTTTAAATAAATCAATTAACCTCAATATATGTTTACCTCCTGCTGTTCACCCAACTGTCTTCGCCAGACGTACTGCATTGTTCGGCACACGAATACACCCGATCGCAAATAAGATTCACTACCATATGTATTAAAGCAGGAGAACGAAATCTCACCAAAGATATAAACAATCCTAAACATAGGGCTCTACATCTAAGAAAGCTCAGCGAAATCATAATAAGCCGTACAGATCCTAAAGGACACTAGAACCTTATGCTCTGATACCACCTGTAACACCCCGACTAATTAAATACCGGGTAGCTACTCCTTTATTAAATTAATTCAAAATGTCAAGTTGGTTCAGTTAATAGCATCACTGTCGAAAACATTTAAAGATTACTAACCACCTAGTATTTAAAAAGTAAGATGTCAAATTTTAAATTAAATCTGATTAACATGCGATGAATGAAATGTAAAATAACATCACCATACACCATAAAGTCGTAATGGAATAACCAACAATTAATAATAAGTCTGGAGGAAATACTCCTCCCAACAATCCCACAACTGAAATGAATAAAATAGTGTAACCTGAATAAATACAAACAAAAGTCCGAATAACAGAAATATAAAATGTCTCTACTAGAAATGGGCGACATGCCCTACAATGATGAAACTGAATATGGAATCAAGACTAGAAAAGAGGCGTCTACTGTCAAAGCCCTGTAACTTCCACAACAGCTACAGCTTGTCACCTGAATGGAAATACTATGCATGGTGTCCTTGTGGCTGGGCACCTAAAAGGTTTTTACAAAAAAAAATAGATTTGAAAGCAAACGGGTCAGAGCCCGAAAGTGGAGAGTATTATAAAAACAGAAAGTGCTTTAATAACAGTTAAAATAATAAATGCAAAATACATGTTAGGACGTGCTCTCACATGAAATACTCACCTCTCGTCTAACTGTGCACTCCTAACGTTCCTGTACCCATTCATGTGTTTTCTCATAACTATCTAGTTCAAAAGAGTTTCTAACACTTCTACTCGGTTCCCGTTTTAATTCCAACCTTAACAATTAAATAGAGAGTTCTACCTTAATTCTCGGATTCCCAATTATTAACAAAACCATTTATTGATATCTGTCCCCTTTTATCTTTTCATAACGTTACAATAACAATACTCACAATTTAACATAGCAAATTCCTTTTCATTTAACCGTATATTATTCACATCATAAATATACAATACAAGCACCCCGAGGCTAAGCTGCGGTGCACACATACTCTGTTATCCATCCCGGTACATCACGTACATAAGGATCACGCATTCCGAATCTCTCAGGAATCGTTCTCAGATAACAACATCACAAATAATGGAGGCGAACACAGTCACACCACATGGGTCACGCACATACCTACGCTCCCACGATCAGCAGACTTATTAACATCCCAATAAGTCCTTCTCTGACCTATGTTCATCGAGGTACCAATCTAAATCCGGGCAACACAAGGATAAGAAGTCCCTATGCGAACGTAAACCTCCCATGATAGAAAGTATGGTAGGTATGTCATACACATAAAATTATATGCTAAGCATTCACACGTCTTAGATATCTTAATATTAATAAAGGCATACTCTACATCCGTATACCATTATTCCAATTTTATATATTTTAAGTCTCCCGAAAATATAAAATTTTAAACCGTCGACACGTCTCACGTCATAGTTTCTTATACTTAAAACTTATCTCAAATAGATTATTAAGTTTCCTATTATTCCCACATATAACATCATTATTCCTAAGGTCCTTACTTCTGCCCCAAATCTCATTTCATCAAATTATTCAAATTTACACTTTTAACCCAAATATTATCGCACTTATCGGATTCCATTAGATTTAGAAAAATTCCACAAATTGAATTCTAATTAAGGTCCAAATTTCATAACCATGCCTACTGGTCTTCCTTAAGTTTAAGGGTAATCATAAGGTCTCCAATAATATTTTCCAAGGGTTACCACCATTAAAATTTAAATAGGGAAAACTTTAGTCATTCTGGAAAGGTGGATTGATCGACCTTTACCTTCGATCGATCGATCGACTGATGAACATCGATCGATCGAACGCACCAGGTATGGCTACGGACTGCTTCGTTTTGCAGTTTTCAAATCATCACAAAACATCCTTTTAACGCATGAAACTCTAATATAACGTTATAGTATCATCATACAACCATCCTACAACATTGTTAACGTTCTAAAACTAATAATTCATCAACCAAGGGCTTTGTTTGGATCAAAACTTCATCAAGAACCCTAGTTTCCTATTTCTTTCAAGAACATTAATAAATCACTTCTTAAATCCGTTTTTAGATCATCAAGGGTCATAATTTCGAATTCATAATTCGTCCAGAACGTTTCTACATGCATTCCCTAACATAATTCATAGTTTAAACCTTCCAATTCATGGGTCTATATCAATCTTCCAAGATAAATTCAATAATTTTCCTAAACATGGAAAAGCATAGCATTGAATCAATTGTAATTAAACCACTTGCCTTAATCGTTCTTCAGATTTGTTGTTGATTGAAGGTGGTTGAATTCCTCTCTCTCTCTCTTTCTGCAGAATTCTTCTCTTTCTCTCTCTCTCTACAAGTTCTTCTCAAGGTGATAATGGAGGTGGGGTTGGTTTTGGCCAAGTTTTAAGGTTTCTAAACTTCTCCCGTAGCCCACTACCTAAATTGGGGTTGGAAATGGCTTAGTGGGTTAAGACTAAGTCAGATTTTTAACTCTAATTTTCGTGGGTTTTAATTACCCAATTTCCGAAATTACCAAAATGCCCTTATAAGTTACCGGTATGGCCCAATAATGCCCCGGGACCCAAACTTAACCCCCGGCTAGTGTTTTCTGACTATTTCGACCATTCCGGACTCGTTGGCGCACTCAAAATGACCATACGGGTGATAAAAATAAAATTCACTTTTTTTTATTCAAATAATTATATTCCTGACGCGACTGTCACGCGCGTCCCAACAAAATTTCCCAAATTGTCGTATTTCAATCTCGCGACAATTTCAATAGTTCCAATATTCATATATTGCCATATATACACATTATAATCAAATACTAACTCACATCTCGTTAATATTTTATCCGGATTAATTCTCAATTAATTCACATTTAATTCAATTAATCCCATAAATAGATATCCATAAAAATACGGGGTATTACATACTTCCCCCCTAATAACAGAATTTCGTCCCGAAATTCGGAAAAGTAAGTCGCACCTGGAAAAATTAGGTATCCTCCAGTATTCAAAACAATTATTAAGAAAAGCCCAAATCAGTAAAACCCTCGTTTCACAATAAGCTTGTTTAACATACTTGATACCTTATCAGAATAATCTTCGATAAATGCACCTCGCGTTGTGCTCTAATTAAACAACGTTCGAATAAAAATACCTTATACTTCATTGGTTATTTTATCTCAATATCATTATGAGTCCGTACCTCACTACGCATTAACTCCCGCATTTATCAAAACATAAAACACCCATTCTGGAAGGAATCAATAACACATCTGACTACTCTTGTCCACTCTTTGAATCTCTTATTCCCGACGTTGTGACCTTTACATAAGGAAAACTACTACAGCCGGTTGGTGTTGCACAAAATAATTGTAAGCGCCTTGTTCACTACAAAATAGATATGGGTGCTTTTTCCCCAACTCTACCATTAGGTAATATCTGCTCCTCATGACTACAATATACCTCACTAGTTATACTCGATTTGGAATTGAAAATATCGCAATGAATCCAAAATTTCTTTCATACAATCCATCAGTCGTTAGTCACCTTGCGCCTGTACCTCGGGTTATAGGTGATTCAACCCTCAGTTTGAATCGTTATTTACCACTACTTATTGTCAACCCACCGAAATTTGGGTTTCGGGGATTTCATCCCAGTTCTAAATAATACTACGTCGAACCACGTACCGGCGTGTTCACTATCTAATAGTGTAAATCACCCCAAGTATATAACAATTTCTCTCCTTCTGGACAACATGTCCCACATAATCGAAGGAACTCATTACTTATTAATAAGTTGGCTACCTCTCAAGAAAATTCTCCAACTTGACCCTCCCATTCTTGGAATCGTCGTCTTGATACAAAATTATCTGGTTGATCATCTAACCCCAACTGTTCTACTACTTACTATACCTCCTTCAATGCCGATATTCACATAAAATTTCCCCCCGTTAAATGATACTTAATGATCTTATCCTCCCGACGAATACCTAAAGTTTGGACCTTTACCCTTTTCACTACTTTGTGCATATCTGGACTTATACCTGATTGACATCCTCATTCTATTTACTCTTGAGTTACCCTCAACCTTCGATTGATCGGAACTCTACTCCAAATTTCTCATAATAATTTATTCACCTTCTCAAGAGATATCCCTTTATTAAATGGCTTTTTACTGCCTTTTCTCCAAATTTGAACGTGTTACACTGACATATGATATCCACTTACACCTTTTCTTATGACGTTTAATCTCATAAGTAATAATCTCACTCGTCCATGTTCCCTCGTCCTTTGATTTACACTTTAGTAAATCAAGATGTCTATGCCCCTTATAACCCAACCATACGGTTTTTAAACATTATATACGCTTCATACAAATCCCAAACTCTTTATTGTCACTGTAAATACAACGGTGCTATACCACTAGGGCGTTCTCAATCGCTTCTGAATTAGAAATCCTAAATCCTCCTTATCCTCAATGCGTCCTTCAACATGCCGTGACAAAACCAACATTATTAGTACTTATATCGTAATTTACTAACAACTGGCTCTAATGGCCTTACCACATAATTTCTTCCTTGTAACTTCCCGTTATAACTATGTACTCCCATATCGATAGAGGTATCCAATTCATGAACGAGGGGCCACACTTCTCCTTACTACCAATCTTACTCTAAGTTTCATGCGTGGGGTGTCTCGCAATGCGAAATCCAAACAAGGAACCCCCCCGATACACTACTACCTAACATTGTTGGTCATCGAAATCCGTTAAGCCTTGTTCATAATATGTACCCCTACACTCTCATTTCTCAACAAAGTTACATTCTGTCGCAATGACACTTAAACAAGGAACTCCTTTCGAATGACACTTTCTCTTGACACTGATGGTAATCACATTCCATATACACCATGTAACTAAAATTGGGGTTCTCAAAATCCCGTCCCCAGACACACAACTATGAGTATAAGCTCCCAAATCTCTAACGGAGAATAAAACAATGCACTCTTTTTGTTACTACTTCTCTATCGTTAATTATAAAACCAACTAACTCTTTGTTGACTAGTAAATCAATTACATACGACTCATAATAATGAAATCCCTACGCATCATGGGATTAAATATCCGAGACCAGTATACCATTTAGAAATCACAACATGTTCATAAATATGTATATATACCTATATACAAAAGTACAATTGCGAGTCCAGACCTCTCACAGATGGAGCCTCGCCAGAACAAAACATGCTACCCCAAGGTGGCAATCCCAATAAACTCGTAATACTAGCACACTATCGGTATAATCATATATATAAAACCATAAATAATATCATATCCTACTCGTATAATACAGCACTAAAACGAGAAATTTCATTAAAGTATAAACCGCTATCAATATACCCATTCATCCTCCGCGGATGACAATAAAAGTAACCCCCACACTAGCAGGGAAAAATGTTCTTATATATAATACAATTACTGATATACTCACCAGACTCGACTCTCAAGTGAAAATAACAATTATGACAAAGGTAACAACTCATTCATGCCACAATTGACATGCATCATCATCTGAATATGTAACTCATACTTCTATCTTATCAATCGTCCCGGCTGCTCAAATGGTTTCTGGACTTACCACACATGTTGTCCCAAACCGAATATTTCAAAACTGTTGCCCGTGCCAGGCATAATACCTTGATCCCTACTCTCGCATCGGGAAAAATTCTATAACGCACGGGTTTCACTCCCCACAGAAATACCTCTACACATACTCCACTTATCTTTTGTTTCCCAAATCATGTTAAGGTGGTCCAACTCTCGGACATTGGTAGTCTCGACTTAGACGACTATCTCTGTTGTTCCCTTAGTTTTGACGGCCCTAAGGAACATGCTACTAATTTTCCACCTCTCTTACTGGAATTACCATCGCTCGGTAGTAATTCCGCTATCGAATTATTTTAACGGTTTCTCCATTGGGTCTTCCCATTGTGGTGCTTCTCCAACACCAGTTTTCCCCAGTCTTACTTTATATAAAGTTCTCGATTCTGGTATATCCCCACCTGGGGTTGTTTACCTCCAAATTAACACTGCGACAATACCATTTGCTTTAACCGTCCAAGCAGAATTTTGCCAGAAGGACTAGCAATTCTTCTATGCAAATTCTCCCTTTAATATCCCCTTCCCCGTTTCACCCACTTCACCCGGTGTAGGGTTCACTAAATAATTTTGTTTCTTCTCACAGAGTGACCTCTGTCCGGACCTCTCGTGTGAGTTCAGAACGACATTCAGTTTTCATCCTAAACATTTGATCAGGGAACTTATGGTCTAACCATTCGTGTACGCCTTCTCTCGGCGTCAAATTCCACTTATAAGTGTGGGGATTGTTTCTCCCCATTGGAACTCCGTTATCACGAGACAAGAAAAAAAATTTCCTCAAATTTTTCACTCTCGATTGGCCATACTCCGACACAAGTCCAAGCCTTTGGATACATTGCGTTCGTTTGGCTAGAACCTGCCGTCTTCGCCTTTCGAGTATTGCTACTGCTGGTTCTCTTCAATGTTACATTTAATTCTTTCTCTCCCGTTCCAACCTTGTTGGATGTGTCTAATTTGACCCCATTCCTACTATAGCCGTATCCGGAAGTCTCAAGTCGCGCCTTAGCCTTCTATATCTTCCAGGACTTCTGTGCCATAATATCGGTGACTTCAACTACGGTCGTCCTTCTTTAAATAAATCAATTAACCTCAATATATGTTTACCTCCTGCTGTTCACCCAACTGTCTTCGCCAGACATACTGCATTGTTCGGCACACGAATACACCCGATCGCAAATAAGATTCACTACCATATGTATTAAAGCAGGAGAACAAAATCTCACCAAAGATATCAACAATCCTAAACATAGGGCTCTACATCAAAGAAAGCTCAGCGAAATCATAATAAGCCGTACAGATCCTAAAGGACACTAGAACCTGATGCTCTGATACCACCTGTAACACCCCGACTAATTAAATACCGGGTAGCTACTCCTTTATTAAATTAATTCAAAATGTCAAGTTGGTTCAGTTAATAGCATCGCTGTCGAAAACATTTAAAGATTACTAACCACCTAGTATTTAAAAAGTAAGATGTCAAATTTTAAATTAAATCTGATTAACATGCGATGAATGAAACGTAAAATAACATCACCATACACCATAAAGTCGTAATGGAATAACCAACAATTAATAATAAGTCTGGAGGAAATACTCCTCCCAACAATCCCACAACTGAAATGAATAAAATAGTGTAACCTGAATAAATACAAACAAAAGTCCGAATAACAGAAATATAAAATGTCTCTAATAGAAATGGGCGACATGCCCTACAATGATGAAACAGAATATGGAATCAAGACTAGAAAAGAGGCGTCTACTGTCAAAGCCCTGTAACTTCCACAACAGCTACAGCTCGTCACCTGAATGGAAATACTATGCATGGTGTCCTTGTGGCTGGGCACCTAAAAGGTTTTTACAAAAAAAAATAGATTTGAAAGCAAACGGGTCAGAGCCCGAAAGTGGAGAGTATTATAAAAATAGCAAGTGCTTTAATAACAGTTAAAACAATAAATGAAAAATACATGTTAGGACGTGCTCTCACATGAAATACTCACCTCTCGTCTAACTGTGCACTCCTAACGTTCCTGTACCCATTCATGTGTTTTCTCATAACTATCTAGTTCAAAAGAGTTTCTAACACTTCTACTCGGTTCCCGTTTTAATTCCAACCTTAACAATTAAATAGAGAGTTCTACCTTAATTCTCGGATTCCCAATTATTAACAAAACCATTTATTGATATCTGTCCCCTTTTATCTTTTCATAACGTTACAATAATAATACTCACAATTTAACATAGCAAATTCCTTTTCATTTAACTGTATATTATTCACATCATAAATATACAATACAAGCACCCCGAGGCTAAGCTGCGGTGCACACATACTCTGCTATCCATCCCGGTACATCACGTACATAAGGATCACGCATTCCGAATCTCTCAGGAATCGTTCTCAGATAACAACATCACAAATAATGGAGGCGAACACAGTCACACCACATAGGTCACGCACATACCTACGCTCCCACGATCAGCAGACTTATTAACATCCCAATAAGTCCTTCTCTGACCTATGTTCATCGAGGTACCAATCTAAATCCGGGCAACACAAGGATAAGAAGGCCATATGCGAACGTAAACCTCCCGTGATAGAAAGTATGGTAGGTATGTCATACACATAAAATTATATGCTAAGCATTCACACGTCTTAGATATCTTAATATTAATAAAGGCATACTCTACATCCGTATACCATTATTCCAATTTTATATATTTTAAGTCTCCCGAAAATATAAAATTTTAAACCGTCGACACGTCTCACGTCATAGTTTCTTATACTTAAAACTTATCTCAAAGAGATTATTAAGTTTCCTATTATTCCCACATATAACATCATTATTCCTAAGGTCCTCACTTCTGCCCCAAATCTCATTTCATCAAATAATTTAAATTTACACTTTTAACCCAAATATTATCTCACTTATCGGATTCCATTAGATTTATAAAAATTCCTCAAATTGAATTCTAATTAAGGTCCAAATTTCATAACCATGCCTACTGGTCTTCCTTAAGTTTAAGGGTAATAATAAGGTCTCCAATAATATTTTCCAAGGGTTACCACCATTAAAATTTAAATAGGGAAAACTTTACTCATTCTAGGAAGGTCGATCGATCGACCTTTACCTTCGATTGATCGATGGTGGTCGATCGATCGACTTATGAACATCGATCGATCGAACGCACCAGGTATGGCTACGGACTGCTTCTTTTTGCAGTTTTCAAATCATCACAAAACATCCTTTTAACGCATGAAACTCTAATATAACTTTATAGTATCATCATACAACCATCCTACAACATTGTTAACGTTCTAAAACCAATAATTCATCAACCAAGGGCTTTGTTTGGATCAAAACTTCATCAAGAACCCTAGTTTCCTATTTCTTTCAAGAACATTAATAAATCACTTCTTAAATCCGTTTTTAGATCATCAAGGGTCATAATTTGGAATTCATAATTCGTCCAGAATGTTTCTACATGCAGTCCCTAACATAGTTCATAGTTTTAACCTTCCAATTCATGGGTCTATATCAATCTTCCAAAATAAATTCGATAATTTTCCTAAACATGGAAATGCATAGCATTGAATCAATTGTAATTAAACCACTTGCCTTAATCGTTCTTCAGATTTTTTGTTGATTGAAGGTGGTTGAATTCCTCTCTCTCTCTTTCTGCAGAATTCTTCTCTTTCTCTCTCTCTCTACAAGTTCTTCTCAAGGTGATAATGGAGGTGGGGTTGGTTTTTGCCAAGTTTTAAGGTTTCTAAACTTCTCCCGTAGCCCACTACCTAAATTGGGGTTGGAAATGGCTTAGTGGGTTAAGACTAAGTCAGATTTTTAACTCTAATTTTCGTGGGTTTTAATTACCCAATTTACGAAATTACCAAAATGCCCTTATAAGTTACCGGTATGGCCCAATAATGCCCCGGGACCCAAACTTAACCCCCGGCTAGTGTTTTCTGACTATTTCGACCCTTCCGAACTCGTTGGCGCACTCAAAATGACCATATGGGTGATAAAAATAAAATTCACTTTTTTTTATTCAAATAATTATATTCCTGACGCGACTGTCACGCGCGTCCCAACAAAATTTTCCAAATTGCCGTATTTCAATCTCGCGACAATTTCAATAGTTCCAATATTCATATATTGCCATATATACACATTATAATCAAATACTAACTCACATCTCGTTAATATTTTTTCCGGATTAATTCTCAATTAATTCACATTTAATTCAATTAATCCCATAAATAGATATCCATAAAAATACGGGGTATTACATTAAATATTTGTAAAAAAGTAAAAATAAGTCCAAAAAAAAAATCGGGGGCTACCGTCCCTAAACCCCTGTCCATGCACTGTGCCCCACCATCCATTAATTCCTGTCTCCGCCACTGGTTAAATCTAATTACTAAATAAGTATTTTGAACAAATGTTTAATGAAAAATTGAAGATTGTGTCAAAGACATTAACAAAGTGGGGATAAGTTAAATATCACATTATAAAATAAGGATTGATTGAAAAAAATCTTTTAAAAAATAAGAAGCGCATTATCATTATGACCTTTTTTAAGTATACTTTTTTAATTTTATAATTTTTTCTGTGTGTGTGAGCATTGTATTTGTCAGGGGTGACGACAGTCACGACCAGATTTGTTGGGATCATGTAAAAATTGATCCATTATATCTTTCGTATCTAGTATGTCATATGTTATTAGGTACATATCAATACCTATCAATTTAAATCTTGTTCAGGCCATAAATTAGTTATTAGTGTTGTGTGTTTCAACTAAATGTCTACACAAACTTAATTCATTATCATGTTTAATGAATCCACAATTAGAGAATGCTTAACCCAACTAGTTCAATAATCGTGCGGGTCATATTATGTTATGATAATTTTTGCAACCCCTCATTGAGACCATTATTGATTATTTAATTAAAATTGAATGATAAAAAATTATATTATATATTTTTTATCAAATCTAACAGTTTCATGATCATGTCTTACCAAATGGTGAGAGACACCAAAAATATTGGATAAATAATATTTTATACTCAAACAATCTGAATAGAATTTTTTACTCCCTCCGGCCCAAATTATTAGTCAATTATTCCTTTTTAGTATGTCCGAAATTAAGTGTTCACTTTCTTTTTTTGGACATAATCAACAAACCATATTCCATGATGGTAAACTAGAGTTAATATTGGTTGTTGATTGAGTTTATACTTATTCTACACAAAATACATATTAGACTTTTAATTTGGAACATCAGGAGTATTTTGTTAATGAAAAAATGCTATTAATTTTAATTAACGTTGGTTGAGTTTTATGATGAATTGTGTGTGTGTGTGGGTGGGTGGGTGTGTGTGGGGGGGGGGGGGGGGGGGGGGTTAAAATAAACTACATTCCCTCATTTATTTCGGGTTTATAGGTCACCCCTCATTTAAAAAAATTAAAAATACCCCCTAAACTGTAGGCCCATTGACCATTTTTGAAAATAACTAGTGTTAGGGTTTGTATGAAAACACCACCATTTTTTAACTTTCACAATTTTTATAAACTTTGCATTAATATAAGTGTTGTATTAAATATTTTGACAATTTCAGTTTTGACCTAAGCATGCATCTAAGTGAGTGTAATCAAGAATAAAATAAAAAACAAATCACCCTAAACTGTAGGCCCGTTGACCATCTTGAAAATCGTTAAATGAAAATACCATCATTTTAAATTTTCACAATTTTTATAAACTTTGTACCAATATAAAATCCATAAGTGTTGTGTTAAATATTTTGAAAATTTTAGTTACGACCTAAGCATGCATCTAAGTGAGTGTAAGAAAGAATAAAATAAACAACAAATCACAACACGACGATGTGCGAGGAAACCCCACAACAAGAAAAATCTCGTACATCCTAGTCACACAAGTCCACTACGATATAGGTGTACATATAAGGATAAATCAGACTCATTCATGGACTCAAATCCTTCAAGCCTTGACACATTTCTCGTCCCTTGTCACCTTCTTTGCAACCACTATTTGATGCCTTCAAATTGTCACACAATGCAGATGCTTTCCAATATTTTGGTATCCCATCGATTTTACTTATCTCGTGACCAGTCCAGTCACCGCACAAGTACGAAGAGATTTTTAAAAGAATTTGGGAACTTAAAAGAATGAAAAATTCCTTATTAAAACAATTGTTTTGCATTCCTATTTATAGGAGGTTTTCAAAAAATTTGATAAGGATAGAAAACTTTGAAGAAAATCTCGAAACATTGAAAAACTCGTCGGGTAGTTCGAATGAACTTGATCTCGTCCGAACAAAGCACTATGTCTCATTAGAACAAACATCAAACTACATTTCCAACGACAAAATCAGCGTAGACTAAAAATGATTCGTTCGAAGAAAATTGGTTCTAAATAGGACCTTGAGCTCGTTCAAACGGAATACCCAATGTCATTAGAATGATCTTAAAAATTGTAAAAATATTTTAAAAATCATTTCAAAATAATAAAACAACACCTAAAACTTAATCCATGGATTAAACATAAATATGCATTCATACCTCATTGACATCCCTCGGATGTTAAAGATGAAACTCGGATCAAAACCGATATATACGTGATGTCGCTTTATGTTGGCCACTATGGTCTTCAATAACACATCATTGTCTTGAAGGACAAATAACTCAAATACTAACTTACGACTTATATAAGTTT
Organism: Sambucus nigra; assembly: GCA_949130495.1. Taxonomy (NCBI): domain Eukaryota; kingdom Viridiplantae; phylum Streptophyta; class Magnoliopsida; order Dipsacales; family Adoxaceae; genus Sambucus; species Sambucus nigra. The sequence continues at coordinate 585,464,986 of OX422209.1, forward strand.
TGTCCAAACACGAAATATAACCAATACATATAAATTGACTCGATGCGAAAATTTGTCCTTACAAATCTCCACCTTTGGCTATTCTGAGATAAAATTCAAAATAAAAATCAATTGGGTTATAAGGACCAAATTTCCAATTGAGTCTTAATGTAGTTTTGACTCATTCTCAGAACAAAACACGTTTGAGTCATAAGTAGATTTTTATTGTTCGATCACTACGAGACTATGACTTGTCAAAGATTAATTGAAGATGTTGCGGCAAAGCTTCAAAGAATTAATTATGCCAAAGTTTAATTGGGGCAAATTTATCGTCTTCACAGTTTAATTGCATTTTCGAGATCACTCGGGTATGAATGCATAATGTTAATGAAACTCGAAATTTTATTTTACAAAAATAAGGATGTTATTTTTAAGAAAATATTTTTAAAATATTTTATTTGTTTATACTTCGTTTTTGTCAGATATGAACGGATTATAGTTGGATAAGAGTTGGTTTTAAGTAAAACTCTATTTTTAAAAGTTCGTTTAATTAAAACTTTCATCTGACGACGTCGTTCAAACGACACTTAATGTCGTTCGAACGATACCTAATGTCATTTGAACGATATAGTGTCTCGCTCAAACGAGATCTGACACCGCCTTAATATATTTATAAATAGGCGTGTCAAGTTTTCTCGAAGGGCGTGCAGTGCGAAAAATAGCACAAAGTTTTCTAAGTGTTTTTATCGTAAAAACATCCTTAGAGTTTCCAATGATCTGAGTTATCATTACCATATGTTTATGTGATCTTTGTTGCACCAAGTTGGGTTTGTTCAACACTTGAACATTGCTGATTTTGCGGTGAAGTAGCGAAGAAGGTTACTTTCGTGTGCAACATCGTAGAAGACACAAGGCCGTATTGGTGGATACCGAGGCATTCGTGGAGGCGATTATTGTGAAAGAGCATCGTGGAAGAAGGTTACTTTCTGCGTGGGCACTGTGAAGATTGGTAGAAGATCAGAGGAGTGTCAAATCTCGTGGGTGGATCGAGTTGTTGTATAAGACTACCGTCTGACTTTATAAAACCATTGTCATAATGATTGTCTAGCCTGGACCGTCTGAGGTTTTTCTCGATTGGGTTTTTCCTCATACATCGGCGTTGTGAGTATTGCTTTACTTTATTTTACTTTCTTTAATCACTAGTTGCATGCTTAGGGCTAAACAAGATAAAATCTGGTTAAGTTAATTTGTGTCAGAACTTGATTTGATAAAATTCAAAAAGAGTTTTTCAAAAAGAGAAAATTGGTTTGCATTCATCCTTAACTTAATTCCGCTCAAGCAAAATTTTTTGTTGAAAGTTATATACGGGGACCTACATGGGTCATCAAGCTCACTAAGAATCAATCCCCAACCTTAAAAGAAAAAGTTACAGACGTTTGACCGACACAAGCTTGAGTAGCTTTGCTATTGTGTAAACTTTTGTCGCATCATTGCTAACCTACACACTTAAACATACCTTTCAAATGAAACTTGAATATAACAATATAAATAGCATATGAAAAACCTTCCTCATTTGTCTAACCATCTATATTTAAGAAAGGACATCTCTCCCTAGGTTTTAGATTTATCCTCTGCATGTAAATAGTTCAATATGATTTCTCACCCTTTTGTTCAGGAATATACAAAGAATAAGGTGCACGATAATAAACCAATTCTCCCCCATAGTGTTAAAACATGTAAACATGATAAAATAATTTGGCAACTCAAGTACAAATAATCCAAACTATGAACAAATGATATCAATTATGATGAAAATATTTAGTATGAAATACCAAGATGATCACAACAAATGTCAATTTAAATCAAAGATTAAATATAAGGCAGGCTTGGATTGAATGGTGAAGAAAATACTCAAAACCACATATATACATATATGGGGGGAGTCCACACCCAGGAATGATTAGCTGAGGCAACCTCATACTTAGAGAAAGGCTAAAAAAAAGAGTAAAGGCATAAGATTATAGAGAGACCCCCCCCCCCCCCCCCCGAGATGAGACCCATTTAAATGATAACATTTGTAACAAGAATTATGACGCACCTTATCTCGTATTGGTGTTTACTTATAAAAGTTCACTTTGTAATACGTGCGAGGATATTTGGTACCCTCGAGGGACTATGTCTGGCAGGGTATGGGAGAGCTTGCATGCTCTATCGAATGACCTCCTCTTAGCAACCTCCCAGGTATTTGGCTTGGAGAATTGAGATCAAGACAATGTATGGAAAGTAATAACCATCCCTTTTGGCACAGTTAGGCAAAACCTCGTCTAGTAAGTATAGTTGCTCGAGTTACCATATCTTGGGGAACCTCCTTGAGGGACCTCATATCTAAATAAGAGTCCAAGAATAATCTCTAGTCAACAAACAATCCATGAGATGAGCGACTTCCAGCCGAGCAATCTCAACTCGATGAACTACCCCTTTGATTGATGTGACCACACATCCTATGTAGGTCACTGTTCACCAATTTTATGACATCATGGCATTTAACATTTAGGAACTCGAAGTAATAGCACTCAAGTAGGTTTATTCTTAGGATGACAGGCTCATTTAATGAATTCATAACTTCTATGCGTTTTAAGATAAACCTTTGGGTTGTCACGTCACATCTTAATTAATATCACCATACTTTTGATTAGTGATGTAGTTTCTCGCCAAAATACCATATCCCACGCATTTAATATAATATCTTTGGCATTAATGTCACAGTACCCTAGCATTTAATGTCAGTCGATCGCATTTAATGCCAGCAAGGTCATTCGAGTGAACTTGCCCTTATATAAATAAAATAACAACACAGTTTACAACGACGAAAATTGGGACCTAGAGTTGCTGTTAGTTTCCCCCCATACATGAGCGTTGGTTGTGAGAACATTTATTGCTTAAACATTTCCTTTGCTTCCATTTATACCATCATTATTGAGCATTTATCGTACCTTAGGTTCCTGCATTGCCTTTATTGTAACAAGAGTGCTTGGTCTTTCTCCCTCTGACATGGTTGCTTGCTGGTTCCACTCACTAATTAATTGTATCCCCAATGCATTTATGGTATAAAAGGTCCCATCTAATACAAGCTTAGGTATTTAATATTATTGTCTCCTTCACTCTCATTCATTGTCATTCTCATTTATAACCTTTGGCATTAATCATGGTCTTAATAAGGGGTTACTCCTCGCTTAATACTAATCGTATTCCAAGAACTCACATCTTACAATATATATATATATATATATATATATATATATATATATATATAATCAGGCTCTCCAACATACCTCACTTAACATACCTATGAACATGCCCATTTTCTAAAATACTAAAAATATATATTTTTAACCAAACTTGGTATATATGATCTACATAATAAGGAGATAATCTACAAAAAAAATATCAAAAAATTCAACTTGAAAGTGGATGAGATGATGGAAAAAAACTTGAATGGTCAAATAATGCTCATATATACCCAATTTCCATTTCATCCATTTTCGAGTTGAATTTTTTTGTGATTAATTTTGTAGATGATTTGCTCACTATGTAGATATGGGGTGTAAGTTATTTCCTAACTTTTGAATTTTTCGTTTTTCGATCCGATTTTTTTCGATTATGGCACCATTTAATATCGTCGATTTCCAAATTTTTCGATTCCGAATTTTCCAAAAAAAATTGGAATGGAATTGGAAATCATATATGAATTCCGAAATTTCGAATTTCTGAATTTTCGATCCGAATTTTCCAATATCACGCCGATCCGATTTATCCAAAATATTTTCCAAAATAATAATATTTTTATATATTTTAATACATTTTTACTACCATTTATATATATAATTTATTATTTATTAGCTTAATCTCTACCTTCCATTTAAAATGATCTCAATTGTTAATATAACTACATCACACGAACTAACCCTAAAATAAAAATAAGATACGACACTTTTTCTTCTCCTCTCATCTTCCCCCAACCCAATCGTGTCTATCTTTTTTCTCTCTCCCTCTCTCTCTAGCGACGACGGAGATTCTCCGATGTCAGTGACTAAGGTACACCCAACGTTTAAGACCTAAAAACACTCGTTCATTTTGAAAGAAACAGAGTGGCAGCAGTACACACACGCACACCTATTTATGTCTCGTCTCATTTCCCGATCGGAGCCATTTTTCCATTCGAAATCTCTGGCAAGGCAGCACCGGAACCATCACCCATCAGCTGGTACTGGTATTGAACTGCAGCAGCAAGCAAGCAACATCAACTGATTCAGGGACGCAACAGCAAGCAACATCAGACATCCCTTCATAAGGTAAATATCTCCCAACTTGGTTGGTTTGTATTATTTTATTTATTTAGTATTATATGCTAAATAATTTATGCCTTCATTGTAGTAGTTTTTTTGTAAATTTTCTAGTTGATTATTGTAGTTTTTTTTATAAAAGTAAATCTAGTTGATTAATGTAGTTTTTTTTTACAAGTAAGTAAATCTAGTTTTTTTTTATTATTTGTTGCCTATGAAATCTAGTGATTATTGTGTTTTTTTATTGTTAATAATGAGTTTCTAGTAAGTAAGTAATGGGTTTGAATTGAATTAGTCAATATTGAATTAGTCAATATTGAGTTTGTATTAGTCAATTTTTAGATATAAATTTGGAATGAATTGAATTAGTCAATATGGGGTTTGTATTAGTCAATTTTTAGATATAAATTTGGGGTTTTTAGAAATGAATTGATAGTTTAAATTAGTCAATATGATGTTCATCTTTTAACAATATATTTTGATTTGCTTTAATGACAGACATATATGTCAATTACGGGGGAGAATTCCACAGCAGGAGATTCCACCCCTACTACGGAAAAAAGAATAAGACGGGTGTCAAATCTGGTCTTCCTGGAAATCATGGAACTTCAGAGGTATGGACTTATTTTACCAAACAACTTGCAGACGGAACCGAAAAATATTCTGGTAAAGCTGATTGTGTCTATTGTCATGCGACTATTCATGCACCTTCTACCGGGGGAACAAATAAGTTGTGGACCCACATTAATAAATGTAAGGAGTTTCCTGGGTTTGAAGATGATATGACAAAAACTATTATTTCTTTTGCAAAAGGTCAAGCCACCCCTTGGAGATTTGACCAAGAAAAATGTCATAAATCTTTAACAAGACCCTTTTAGTCATGTTGAAAAGGATGGGTTTCAGTGGTTTTGTGAAGATTTACAACCGAAGTTTCATGTTGTTTATAGAACCACAATAACAAAAGACTGTTTGCTAATGTTTTTTGAAGAAAAGCAAAAGTTAAAGGAATTTTTTAAGGTCGCGTCTACACGAATATGCATCACAACGGATATGTGGACATCAATTCAAAATCTTGGTTATATAGTTTTAACCGCTCACTTTGTGGATAATGATTGAAAACTTCACAAGAGTTATATCTATGTAACAGTTATAGAGGAAACATTCACTTTCTGTTTGCACCTTTTATACAATTTATGTAAAAGTTATATCTATGTAACAGTTATATATATGTAACAGTTATAACTGATAACTGATATATGTAACAGTTATATCTATGTAACAATTATAACTGATATAACATATGTAACAGTTATATTTGTTATATAACAAAAGTGATCATCATAAGAAAACTTATGTAAGAAATATATATAAGAATGGATGTATTGGAGAATTTGAAAACTGTAGTGATGATCGAAGATACTGTTATAGGTTCTAACTGTTATATGAGATACTAGTTGTTATAGTTTAATTTCAATAGTTTTATTAGTATCTTTCAATTTCATATATAAGATACTAATTGTTATAGGTGTTCAATTTCTTATCTTCTTATTAAACTTAGTACCTTTTAGTATCTAAATTTCTTATTAAACTTAGTTCCATGTGATACTAAATTTCTTAGAAGACAAATATCAAACTTAGTATAGAAGACAGTCCTAGAATATAGTTAATAACTGTTATAGAAGACAATTATTAATTGTTATAAAAGACAGTTATTAAAAGATCCTAACTGTTGTAGAAGACAGTTCTTAAAAGCTCTTTTAGGTGTTCACTTGAAGTATCTAACTGTTTAATTGTATCTAACTGTTATTAAACTTAGTATATTTTAGTATCTAACTGTTTATTTGTATTATGTTCACGCAGAAAACAGTGTGCTTGCTGGAAAAATTACTGGTGCGAGTAGACGTTTGCTATAGCATCGAATTATTTATCCCACGAGCAGATAGTGTAGTGCATTGTATTATAAAACTAGTTGTTAAATTTGATGCGAGTAGACATTGGAGAATCACAATTGAATGTTAAATTTGATGCATAACACTAATGTGGTTGTTCCATTTCTTTAGTTGTTACTTCCATTATGGTTGTCCATTCTTATTTATAACACTAATGTGGAGTGTTTTATTTTTATTTTAAAAATATCGTTCTCAAAAATTATATTTTCGATATTTTTCGAAAATACTATAATTGATAATTCTGAGTATTTCGAGATTTTTCCGAATAATAAAATTTCAGAATATTCCGAATATTTCGAATCAGACGAATAGGAAAAAAAATGATTTTCCGATTTTTATTTTTTTCGAATTGGAAAGGATTTTAAAATTTCGAAAATTTTGGAATTTTTTCCGAACACCCCTATTCCGATCCGATCCATCCGAAACACACTCCTAATGTAGATCATATATACCGAGTTTGGTTAAAAAATATTTTTTTTACTATTTTAAAAAAATGAGTATATTTATAGGTATGCTGCTAGGAGGTATGCTGGAGAGTCTGACTGTATATATATATATATATATATATATATATATATATATATATATATATATATATATATATATATAACACAAACACATAAGTTTTATACACTCCCATCGTATCAATGTGTCTAAACAAGGTGGTACAGAGTAAAAGGGCGTGAACCAGTAACAAGAGAAAATGACCCAACCACTCAAAAATGTCCAAGTATTGCTATGTGACCACAATAATTTATCAACATTCGAATTAGCCTCACATTTCAAATAATCATCTCAAAAAGGACAAATAAACACAATGCACACTAGCGTAGAAAATTTTATGATTATCGATTCAATAACATCAAAACAATTTAGCTCAACTTGGACTCATTGTGAAAACCCAGTGATCTTCAACTAAACACCCTAAAAAATAAACACATATATTTTTCTCTCATTTTATTTTAATGATATCTATTTTTGAAGAATCAATGTAAATATTTTGTCCTTAGAAATATAATATTTTATTTTTCCTCTCTTTTTGTAGGCTCTTTTCAATGGTGGCCTTTTACATAAAGGAGAATGCTCATTTTACAGCCCTTTCCTGTACATACTCATATTTTTCAATAAAACTATAAACTCACAGGCAATGATTTTTACATGCACAAATCCCTCATAGTAAAAAAATTTATGTATTTGACAATATTGTTGGGAGAACACCTCACTTAGCTCATGTAATGAAGTTAAAATCCAAAAGAGCTCATGTAAAGTATGTGTGGAGGCATATACAAAGTGAATCCATCATTCAAATCAATTTCAAACATCTCCATGAAAACATGGTTAAGAACAATTGTAAGCATTAAAAATCGTAACAAAATGTCCTAGTCGCATGGATACATGGATAAAAGTGGATTCAAACACACTAATATGTCATTACATATGTGTAAAACTAAAATATACAGGAACAAAAATATTTTTAAGTTTAAAAAAATATTAGAATGACTCAAAATACAAAAAAAAAATCTTTTTGTATTTTTCTCAATAATACCCAAAAATGGAAAATCAAAATAAAAAAGTTATGCATCATACAACTAGCAAAAATATATAACACGAAGCACAAAAGTAAGTATATGAAAATATGCAACCACAATCACTCATAAGATATAACATGTGAAGAATCATGTGATATCATATGAGAATAAAAAGGCTACCATTAAGTGACTCCAAATAGGATCTACTATCCCACATAGGAGTAACGTGACAATTTAGGGTCTGAGGAACCTTGTTGACACTCATCTTAGACTTACTAGGACATTTTTTAATATCATAATAAAAATGCATAAGATTACCTTTCCTATAGCAATGTGTGCAAGTGTAGACATGAGAAATGTTACCTTTCGATTGACCTTTTCTAACATCCTGATCAATGATTGACTCTCTCAAAACATTGGTCTTGTTTTTAGCAGCGAACGCATTTTGATCATTGAATCCAATCCAACAATTAGGATATTTTATTTATACGGTGTCAAACATCTTATTTAGTTTCTCCGGCCTAGATTTCAAATCAAGTTCGACATTACTTGAGTCTCTTAGCTTCTCTTCTAAATCCACAATCCTATACTCGAGCACATGCCTGAAATCTTCAAACTCAAGAATCTCCCTTTAAAATCTCCATAAAACCATGAAGGTTCTCTCCCTCACCTTTAACAAACTCAAGATTCTCCCTAAGATTCTTCGTATGCACCCTAAAATCATCAATCAATTTTAAATCATTATTTTTATAGCATGTTCTTTCCTCTTAACTTCTAAATGCAAGTTATCCTTTTTTAACTTCAACAACTCGGTGTAAAACTCCTGAAAGGCCACTTAAATCTCACTCCCGTTCTCGTTTTCTTCTTTTTCATCACTCCTTACTTGGGAATCACAAGACTGGACCTCAAAATCTTCATGCAAATGATCATATTCAAAGATGAAAGACTTTTCATCTAAGCCCACATAATTAGCCGTGAATGCGGTGTAGTTATGCTCAATAGTGGAATCACATTCCTCTTCTTACTTACTATCACTAAAATGGCATTGTATACCTTTGGTTTCTTTCCTTCATTCCTTAGTCCAGTGCGACTTTCATGAGAATAATGATCAAAACCTTGGCATTCAAAGCACTTATCCCAGCCATCCACCTTCATAGGACCATCCATCTGCTTCCTAACATTATAATTAAAGTTCTTAGTTTTTTATCAAAACTATTATCTTCTTTAAGTTTAAGAAACTTCTTAAACTTCCTAGAAAAATTAGCTATCTCTTCAGCATCAAGTTCACCATCACTATCGGATTCGAAATGTCCACTTTTTGGGATTTCAAAGTAATTCCCTTCTCTTTCTTTATATAATTTTTTTGGAGGACACATGTTCATCGCATAAATTTGAAGATCACCTATAAGATCATGGACTCTTATAGTGTCGACACTTGCTAGGGAATTTAGGACCATAAATTTAGCATTAAATATTTTAGGAAATGAACTTAAGATTTTTTGCACAACTCTAGCCTCGGGGATAAGCTCTCCTAAGTTAAATGAGGAATTGATAATATCCGACAACTAGGAATGCATCAAAAGACTCAATCTCTATAATCTTAATTATGTAAAACTTAGTCGTTAAATTTTGTAATTTTAAAACCCTAATAGTATTGTTTCCCCTATGTGTGGTTCTCAAAATATCCTAAGATTCCTTTGTGCTCTCGTAAGTCATTATTATTCTAAACTTGTCAGTGGTCATATTACAAAAATAATTTGTGCACCCTTGGAATTAATAGTCGAGGTATTATTTTCATTAAGGGTGGCAATTTGAGCTAGTCATGTCATTTTTGAGTTGTGTTGATTTTTATTTGAGTATAAGTTTTGAGTACTCTTAAATCTATACAAGTTAATCATGTCATCTTCGGGTCATTTCGGGTTATTACAATAAACAGATCATCATCTCAAAAATTACAAGCCCTAATTTTCATTCAATGTCCAAAAGTTGAACGTTTTCGGAGCATCACCTTCGGTGGGAGGAGTCCACCCAAACTCAACTAATAAGCAAACGTTCTCTTCAATAGATTTCAAGAAAAATCGCATCCGCGCCAACTAATAGGGAGAGTTTGTCCCATCAAATAATATATGTCGAGCAACTAATCTCCCCTCTCCAAAACGAGCACAAAAAAGGTAATCTACATGATATCTTAATGTAATGATCTCATACACATTTGAAAATATCTAATGCCCTAGGGTTGGTATGAAAAAACCACTAATATTAATTTTCACAATTTTTATAAATCTAACACCAATACAAAAACCACAAGTATTGTGTTAAATAATTTTTAAATTTAAGTCTTTATCTAAGCATCCATCCAGGTGAGTGTATGCAAGAGTAAAATAAATATAAAATCATAACACGATAGTGTACGAGAAAAATTAATATATAAAAAAACCTCGGACGACCCAGCCACACAAGCCCACTACGATATAGGTCTATATATAAGGGAAAATTAGACTTAATCACAGAATCGACACTTTCAAACCTTCTTTATCCATTGTCACCCTCTTCTAAGCCACTGTTGGATGCCTTCCAACAACCACACAACGCATGTGCTTTTTCACATCTTGGTGTCCCATCGATCTTACTTGCATCGTGACTAGTCCAGTTGCGTACGATACAAATGCGATGTGCACGGCTAGAAACTATCTTTAAAGATATAGCAAACCACTTTGATGAAGCATATTTGAGATCTCAAACAAATATATGGATATATGATTCTTGGATCTCAAACTTGGATGTAAACATGGTTTGGGTCTCAAAAGCTTGATCGTAAAAGATCACATAAACATGGAGAGATTTTTGGAGGAGCTTGGGACCTTAGTAATCATGAAAAAGTTTCTACTAAAACAACTTCTCCACACTCCTATTTATAAGAGGATTTCTAAAAATGAGATAAGGATGAAAAACTTTGAAGAAAATCTTAAAATATTGAAAAACTCGTCGGATCGTTTGAACAAACCTGATCTTGTTTGAACGAAGCACCAAATCTCATTCGAACCTACATCAAATGCCATTTCTAATGACAAAGCAGTTTAAACTAAAAAATGATTCGTACAAAGATTCATTGGAAGTAATTCGGTTTTAAACAGGACCTTGAGCTCACTGAACGGTATACCATTGTCGTTAGAATGACCTTAAAAATTCTTGAAATATTTTAAAAATCATTTAAAAATAATTTATAAAACAACACCCAAACTTAATCCAGGGATCAAACATAAATATGCATTCATACTTTATTAAGATCCATGATGATCTCGAATCAAAACATGATGTATACTCGATGTCTTTTTATCTTGGTTGCTACAGTTCTCAATAACACATCATAAACTTAAAGGACAAAAATTAAATCCTAACTATAACTTAAATGACTTTTATCCAAACACGGAATACAACCATACATATAAATTAACTCGATGCGAAAATTTGTCCGTGCACGTTCTTTGAACCCAAAAGAGGACAAGAAAAGATTGTTAAATGAAATTAATTAAGGAAACAAGTGATAAAAAATACAACAAGTGAAGGTTTTTGGATTTCAGGGTTTGGTTCCATGGAATTTATTTAGATATTTTAAGTTTTGAGACCATGAAATAAATTTGGATATTTTAGGATTTTGAACCATCAAATCGGTTTGAGATGAAAAAGGGTTTGAAGACCATGATATTGTTTTGAGTTAGAAACTGGGTCTAAAAATTATGATATGGATTGTGGTTTGAATATTGTGTTAGCAATTTGAGTTCACATATATAAAAATGGAGAAGAAGAGAGAGAGAGAGAGAGAGAGAGAGAGAGGGAGAGAGAGATTGGTATTGAAAAGGGCATTTGGGTAAGCTTGAATTTATTTATTAGTTGTAACAGGTAATATAGGGGGAGACCTCACCAAAGGTTAATTAGCTGAGTTGATATTGTACTTAGCAACTTAAAAAGGAAGACGAAGACCTCTTGAAGGACCTGCCACGAAGACCCTTCACAGATACTCCTCGAAGGACTCCTTTTGAAGACCAAAGTTATTCGAATGAAAATATTTTATAATAAGAAGTAGAATTCATTTGATACTGTACTTTATTTATTAAACAAGCTTACTTTGTAATATGGGTGACGTTGTTCGGTACCCTTAAGGGACCATGCCTAGTAGGGTATGTGAGATCTCGCATGCTCTATCGAATGACCTCCTCTTGGAAACCTCACAGGGAAACGGTTTAGAGGATTAGGAGTAAGGCAACGTTGAGAAAATAATAGCCAACCCTCTTGGAACACTTGGGCAAAACTTCACTCAGCATAATTTGTTGCTCGAGCTACTTCCAGTCGAGAGACTATGACTTTAACATATTCAAAAGAACCTCCTCGAGAAGCCCCAATCCTTTATCTTTTTCCTAGAGATAGTTCCTAGCCAACAAGCAACATACTTAATGCTCGAGCTACTTCTAGTCGAGAAACTTCAAAACCATACACCATCTCTTTGGTTGATTGACCACACGTCTAGTAGGGGTCACTATTCACCTACTTTATAACGTCATAACGTCTGGCATTTAGGGACTCGAAGTTACAACACTTAAGTGAGTTTTATCCTTAGGATGTAAGGCCTAGTTAACCAGATTTGATTTCATAGTCGTTATAAGCTAAGCCTTTGAGCTACCATGTCACATCCTCATTAATGCCACCACACTTCTAACTTCTTGAGAAGTTTCCCCCCAAAACATAATATCTCATACATTTAATGCAATATCTTCGACATTAATGTGATGGTACTTTAGCACTTATTGCTGGTCAATCACATTTAATGCCAGTAAAGTTACTCGAGTAACCCTGCCTCCATATAAATAGACCAACCAAACAGTTTACACGGATGAAAATCTTGATTAAAAATTGTTGTTGGATTTTCCTCATACACAAGATCTTTCGTGAGAACAATTATTGTACAAACATTTGATCTGTATCCATTAACGTCCTCATTATTGAGCACCAACTGAACTTGAAGTTCTCGCCTTGACGTTATTGTGATAAGAGTGCTTACTCTTTCTCCCTTCTACCAAGTCACTTGATGGTCCCACTCATTTATTGTATTTACAGTGCATTTATGGTGTAAAGATGTCATTTAATACTAGCTTAAGTGTTGAATGTTATTGTCTCTCTTACCCTCATTTATTATCATTATTAAACACAGTCTTCAGCATCAATCCCGATCTTGATAAGAGGTTATGCCTCGCTTGATAAGGGGAGAATTTCTCTTTTGAAAATATGCCAGAGGATAATACTGTAAGGACCTTTGATATTGACGTCATGCATGGCAAAGAGGAGATAAATCTCATTGTATTACTTGAAGGAGTAAGAGTAACACGAGTGGAACCTAGCACAGCTACTAGCGATGTGACGGAGACGATCGACGTGTAGTCAGGAATAAGCCCAGTGCAAATGATGGGGCTCATGGGTTTATTCGTAGAGTTATAGGGGCTCAGGCGATGTTAAGAATCATTGGAGGAGCAAACTCTTTCATGACACCATTGGTAAGAATACCAGTTCCCTCTGTTACAGAAGGGTTTCCAAGCCTACCTTCAATACTATTCCTCCCACAGACCTCCTACTATTCTACCTATAACAACAGGGTCAGTAGTGCAAGGCCAGGGAATGGCTTCGATGGCACCCGTAATGACTGGTGGCATGGGGAAGAGTGCATCGACTGCATCGATAATGCCTATCGTAGTGATAACACTGCTAACTAGTTCCCCACCACCCAAGATAGAGGAAAAGAAGAAGGAGCTCTTAAAGTTCGTAGCAATGTCCAAAAACTAGAGGGGATAGTTCCTCAGTTTATAATGACTTTTACACTCTGTACCCGGAGGAATATAATAATGAACCCTACCTAGTAGGGTATATTCTACCCATCTTTGAAAAGTACACAGGAAAGGGTTCAATCCCTAAGGAACACGTAAAAAGATTCATTGAGAGCCTTGGAGCCTATTGTAATGACAAAGAGCTGAGATTGAGGGAGTTTTTAAAATCCCTGACAGAAAAGGCCTACACATGGTACTCCCACTTAGGCCCAGGTAGCGTGGCCTCCTGGGAGGAATTGCATATTTTATTTGTACAAAAGTTCTTTTTAGCTGAAGATGAGTTTACACTTATCCAACTGGCGCGCGAGAAGCACAAGCCGGGAGAAGATGTTGTTGCCTACATCAGGAGGTTTCGTGAGCGCTATCTAGATTTGAGAGAGGAAACACGAGAAGATAAGCTTTTGCAAGTCTATACAGAGGGGCTGCTGCCCGAATATATTTCTCACTTGATTAATGAGACACAATAAGGAACATTCCCAGTATTCGTAAAAGCAACAAGGAATATTTCCCTAGTGGTAAAACCCACACCACCCCCACCTGCCTTAGGAAATTTATTGCTAAGACCATTAGCTACCTCGAGGAGGGGAATACCCTTAAGGATAAATTACATAGACGATGGAGGAATGGGGGAAGGTGGTGGCGACTGAGAGAGAAGGAGTAGAGGCAACAAGAGGAGATTTGAATGTGAAGAGGATCCCCTCGAGCTTCTATGCACGGTAGAGCAAGCTCTAAACCTGTATAATCTCATGGTTCGAGATAAGGTATGCATACCGATCAACACCAATACAACGCAACTCTCTTGAGAAGATAGAGATAAGCTAAATTATTATGCACTTCACAACAGAGTGAACCACCTAACCAGGGTATGTTTTTCACTAAGGCGATTGATCGACCATCATGTGAATAAAGGAGATAATAAACTGCCCTAAGGTAATGCGAATGACAATCCTCTACCAGATCACAGGGCCCACATAGCTAGTGCTTTTGATGTAGAAGCTAAGCAACTATTGAGTAACAGTGGATCCTCAAGAAAGACTTTGAGGAATCTCTAGAGGAATGCACCTTCGAGTTGGATCAGCTGTAATTGGAGGATGAGACAAACAAAGAGGATAAACAAGAAGATGAAGATGAGGCTGTTCTCTAAAAGTAGTCAATGCAGTCATAACCTATGATGAGGTTATTTACAGAGATATGGAGGAAGTTTATGAACTCGAAGAGGAACAAATGAATCCTTGGGTTGACTGTATAGTAGTTGAACGCTCGCAGAAGTTTGGTTAGTTCTTTGACTAGGTTGGGCTCCCCAAGCGCTCACGATTGGAAGTCACGCAAGACATCTTGAAGATTGCTAAGAAGAACATAAGGCCACATCTGAAATGGGAGGGTCCATAGCCAAGATTGTGAGAAGGTATCTCTCTGAAGTTACATTTTCAGAAGCTGACAAATCAGTAAGGTATCCCCACAACATGCCCCTTTATGTTACAGCGTCCGTGAATGGTTGTGTTCTCTCCCGTGTGCTATTGAATGGAGGGGAATCCATTAATATATTGCCCATCAAAACATTTTATTCTACTGGCTTATCTGAGACAAGGATAGTACTGCACTCGTTGGCAATTTTGGGGTATGACAATCAGTTGTCTAAATTCGTGGGGTACGTTAGCGTGGTCATCACAATGGGGAAAATCACTTCCCACATTAAATTCCATATTATGGACTGCAAGCCATCGCATCAACTACTGGTAGGCAGAGTATGGATGCATAACCATGGGCTGGTAGGGCAAAGAGGTCGTGATTCAAGAATCCAAGAACCTTTCGCTAAAGAGGAAGCACACTTGGTGGATGTTACCTTTTACATTGAGCTATCCGAGGAGGACATAATGGTAACAAAGTATACTGAAGGAATAAGAATACCTAAGCACTCGAGAGATAATGTGCGCACCTACTCGACTAGTGGTAACCAATGAAGAAGAACATGATTAGGAGGTAGTGAGGCCCCCAAGTTTATCAAGGCAGTTGCGTGATCGAATGATGCCACGCATTGATCCGATTGAATACAAGGTCCAGAGCCAGAGCGTTCTCAGCAGACATTTTGTGAGAGAGTTAGAAGAAAATTATCGAAAGAGGCCTCATAGGGAAGAAAGCTCCCAACAGTGCAAAAGAGTAGTTTTGCCTAACGGCAGAATTATTTACAAATTATGAGGGTGTGAATGGGCATCTAAAAGTCTGGACGATGAGGATGAACCAATTTATGAATGTTTCTTGGTAGACAACCAAGGACAATGCTTAGTAATTGACATCTCGAGTGTCCAAGAATTTGTAGAAGAGTTAGAGGAGGAGCCTGAGTGCATGAAACACAGATCCAGGCCACAAATTGAAGAGTTAAAGAAGATAGACTTAGCTAAGGAGGGTGATGACCCTAGACCTATCTTTTATCTCGAAGGAACCGGAAGGGGAATCTTGAGAGGGTTTGATCAAGATGCTCCAGAAATTCAAAGACTTCTTCACATGAAAGTATACCGAGATGCCGGGGGTTGACAAGGAGGTGAGCTGCCATAAGTTGAATATTTTATCGTCAGCCATCCCAGTGAAGCAGGCCACCTAAACATACAAGGCATATTATATTTAAAAATTAAAGAAGAAGCTTAAAGGCTGCTCAGTGCTGATTTTACTGTCCCCATCCAATACCCTGTTTTGATGTCTAGTATTGTGCTCGTGGGAAAGAAAGACAAGAGCCAAATCAAGATCTGCATAGACTTTAAGGACCTAAACCTTGCGTGTCCAAAATATGAGTTCTCGTTGCCTTTCATAGATAACTTAATCGATGAAAATATGGGGCACGAGATTTACAACTTCATAGATGATTATGTGTGGTATAGCCAGATCAAGATGGACCTCAGCTAATGCTGAGAAGACTGTTTTTTAAATGCCTTTGGGTAACTTCATGTACACAGTTATGCCTTTCGATTTGAAAAATATAGGAGCTACCTATTAGAGGACTAGGACCCTTGTATTGGTAGCACAAAAACTTAGGCATTACTTACTATCATTCACAATCCATATTATAACTAATGTGATCCTATAAAGTTTTTACTTTCTAGAATTGTATTAATAGGCAGGGCAACCCGATGGTTCTTAATATTCCCAGAGTATGATCTTAAATGCATAGTTCCTCAAGCTATCAAGAGTCAAGCTTATGCATACCTCTTAGCTATATTTCCTTCTAGGACGTTCAAGCCACCTATGGAGGAGCTTTTGGGTGATGATCTTCAAGTTAGTTTTTTAGCAGCCAACTTGGATGAATGGAGCATGGAATTTGATGGCTCTTCGACCGAAAATAAGGGAGGATATGGCATCATTTTGAGATATAACGAGGAAGAAATTTGGCTGTCCTTCAAGTTAGATTTTAAATATTCGAATAATAAAACTGAATACGAGGCACTGGTGTTGGGACTACTCAAAGCCCTTAGAAGGGGCATACATGTGCTCACGATAAAGGGGAACTCCAATCTAGTGGTTAAATAAGTGGTGGGTGAGTTTGCTTTGAAGAACAAGATATTGGCACCCTATCGAACAATTATACAAAGGTTGCTTGGGAAATTTTAGGTGGTAAAGAT
Organism: Sambucus nigra; assembly: GCA_949130495.1. Lineage (NCBI taxonomy): Eukaryota > Viridiplantae > Streptophyta > Magnoliopsida > Dipsacales > Adoxaceae > Sambucus > Sambucus nigra. The sequence continues at coordinate 585,482,270 of OX422209.1, forward strand.
CAAGAGACACCCACGAATAATGAATCGACATGCTGATGCTTATGCCACTATTGTCCAAAAGATTACTTTTGATGGAATGTCAACAGTAGTTTGAATTACTAAGAGGACAACTCCTTTGGCCATACTAGAGATGATACCCACAGATAATAGCAATGACTGGAGGGGTGAAATAAGGAAGAAGCTAGAGATAGGTGAAGGCTCACTGAGTTTGGTTGACCTCGCACAGTGTTTCATTTCTAGGGGAAACTTTTACTACAAAAATAAAGGAGGTTAGCTATCCAGATGTGTAGACCCCAAGGAAGCCAAGAGAAAATTAATTGAATTCCATGATGACAGTCGTGAAACCACAGAGGTCCCCTTGTACAGAAGGGTTCGATGAGTATGTTATTTCTGGCCTACGATGAGGCAAGACGTCGCGATGGTATAAAGGGATTATGGGAAATGCCAGTTATTTTACCAGGCCGTGGAGTACAACTTCATCGATGAACTTCAAGATTGGAGGCAACCATACATGGACTTGTTTGTAGATGGAGTGATTGCGATAGATAAGGATGATGATATGAGGTTAAAGAGGTAAGCGCCTAGATATCATGTCCAAGAAGGGCAGTTGTACCAAAGAGGCTATCATGACAGACCTTTGAGGTGCATAAGGGGGGAAAAGTCGAAGAAGTGCTGAAGTAGGCCCATGAGCCAGGACATATCGGGGAAGCCAAACTTTATGATTAACTTATGACCTTAGGGTATTACTAGCCTATGATGGAAAAAGACTCGACGGAGTTTATTTGCAAATGCAAGGCTTGTTAGCTGCAGGAGAATATGATCCAAGCTCCTTTCGTGAACCTGTATTCTCTCTTTACGCCTTTCCCATTCCATACATGGGCATTCGACTTAGTAGAAGCAATAAATCCTTCCTCGCGAGGAAAGGTTTGGATACTTATTGCCACAGAATGTTTTACCAACTGGGCAGAATTCATACCACTAAAAAGAGCCACCGTGGGGGTAATTGCTCGATTTATGAAGGGATACATCATTTGCCATTTTCGTATCTCGAAGGTCTTCCTCTCAGATAACGGCACTCCTTTTGTGAATAATAAAGTAAGTCTTCTCACAAATAAATACTCCATCATCCACCATAAGTCAACTATAGCATACCCAAAGTGCAACGGGTAGGTAGAAGCTACTAATAAGACTTTCGTAAACATCTTATCCAAAATGCTAAAAGATTTCTCGAGAATATAGGATGACAAGATTCCCGAGGTTCTATGGGCCTATCAAACGACTAAGAGAAAACCCACAGGGTATACCCCATTTTCCTTAATTTTTGGTACATAAGCTATTTTGCCAGTAGAACTCGAGGTACCTTCTGCTTGATATAATTTACAAAGTTCCATGCTTCTCCATAGCCGACATGTATAACTCGAAGCACTAGAGGAGCATAAAGATAATGCGACTAGTCTCTTCGAAATGTATACAAAATATTTATCCAGATCCTATGATCAATAGGTGAGGCCAACGAAGTTCAATGAAGGTGACTTAGTCTTGAAAGCTTGCATGAGGCATATCAGGGGACTGTCATTGCTCAAGTTTGAAGCCAACTGGGAAGGGCGCCACATCATTCGAGAAGCTTATGATTCGGGATACTACGAGATATCTAACGTGGATAATGATGTCACTTTCAAACTGAACAACAAGTGGCTCAAAACTTATTATGTTTGAATGTATTCGATTTACCCCCAACACTTCAATTTATTTCATTATGTTATGTTCTTACTTAATTGGGAGAATGTTCCCTACAATGATGGGCTATCATTTTAATATGGTATAAAGTCATCTTTATTTTGAATTATTTATCTATTTTTCTTTCTTCATTATACATAATGTAAATTGTATGGATATACTAGCTCATTCAACATTTCGACAATACCGAAAAGTGAGACAACCAAATGCAAAGTAGTTTATTTAAGTAAAGAAAGAAATACTGAGTTACATGCCACAAAAGTCCCAAGGTAGTAAAAACACAAAAGAAGGGGGAACTTAAATTAAAAGCTTCTAATTATTAGGGGCATCCATTATGAATCGCAAGTTGGTCGAGCCAAGAAGATGATGGCGGTGTTAAGGAAGTATCTACTCAAGGTTATTCTAGTCGAAATCTAGATCTTCCAAGTCCTTCTGACGGAACTCCTTTCTCTGATGAACATTATCTAGTTTCAACTCAGACCTAAGTAATTCATCTTTCGCTTGGGCAACATCATTACGAGCATCCTTAACCTTTTGCTCAGACATAACCAGTTCAGCCTCCAAACTTACTAGCACCTCTGAGATTAGGCATGTCAATCGGGCTCTATGAGCCGAGCTTATGGTTGATCAGGCTCGACCCAATTTTGATTTACTTAGCTCAAGCTTAAGCTCGGCCCGAACGAGCTTGCGAGTGCTTGGCTCAAGCTCGGCTCACAAAGTAAATCGGGCTTCGGAACCGATTTGAGCAGGCCCGAATTAAATATTCCAATACATATTTATTTATTTTAATAATAAATATTCATATTTCAGCAATAAAAAACATATTTTAGCAATAAAAAAACAGATTTGAGCACTAAAAAAAATAAAATTCAGCACTAATATTGACATTTCAACATTAGTAAAACACATTTCAACACTAAAAAAATAGATTTCAACACTAATAAAAACACATTTCAGCACTAAAAAACAGATTTCAGCACTAATATTGACATTTTAGCATTAAAAACACAGATTTAAGCACTAAAATAATATATTTCAGCACTAATATTGACAAGTCCCGTAAGATTAAGTAAAGTAAATTAATAAATGACCCACCTTATTTTGTTTCTTTAATATTAAGTCCAATAGTTTATTTGCATAATAATAAAATTATAAAAATTATTTTGTTTTAAAATATTTTTTACATATCATAGAAAATAAAATAATTTTGTTTATATATATAAATATATATTTAGATATATTATTTCGGGCCGAGCTTAGTTCGGGCTTGAAAGTGCTTCACTCGCGCTCGGCTCAAATTGAGTTCAGGCTTAATATCTCGGCTCAAACTCTACTCGGATCAAGCTCAATAAAAGCTCGGCCCAAATTTAGCGGGCCGAGCAACCGGGCTTCGGTCCTGCTCGGCTCAATTGACAGGCCTATCTAAGATAGTCACCTATGAACAATGAGAAATTTGCAGCCGAGCATAACGAGCAAGTAAATTAGCTTTTTTAAAGTTGCGCAGAAGTTTCACCAACTAAGACAACGAAAACCCATTGCTGATAAGAAGATTGACTTTTCCCAATAAAACCTTAATGATATTATAACTCAAAGACTCCAGAGGAGTATTGAGGATTTCGTCTAAAATAGTGGTTAGGTTGAGCAATCTACAGGCCATCATCATGAGTATGGTCTGAACGCTACGAGGAGCAAAGGTTGATGGAAATCGATCTAAGAGCGGTTCAATCGACGCGCGAGGAAAAGTAGTCAAGATGTGGGGGAAATTGAGCAAAGTCTACCTCACAACTGCTTCGGAAGAAGCCTTAGGAGGATGCACGCTGAAAACACTATTGTTGGAAGAAGGGCATCGAGTGTGCAAAGCACTGTCACTTTCTTATATCGTGGAAGCAACTATTTCGGGCACCTCACCAATGTTTGGAGCCATCGCCTGAACCTACAAACCAGGGGACTGGCCCGTCGTCGCCAACCCAACTCGTGTCCTTGCTTGTGCAATCTCATGCCCAACACATTCAACTTCTGGATCATGCGCAGATGACTACTCAACTTCAACCTCAAATACAAATAAAATTTTATCAAGTCAGATAAATATACAAACTGGCTTATAAGAAAAATTAAAGTCCAATATTACTTGGCCCAACTGACCCTCGGTTATGGGAGATTTAAAGTCCAACATTAATTGGACCGCCTCACCCTCGGTTATGGGAGATTTAAAGTCCAACATTAATTAGATCACCTGACCCTCGGCTATGGGAGATTTAAAGTCCAATATTACTTGGCCCTCTTATCCCTTGGTTATGGGATATTTAAAGTCCTACATTACTAGGCCCGCCTGACCCTCGGTTATGGGATATTTAAAGTCCTACATTACTAAGCCCACCTGACCCTCGCTCATGGGAGATTCAAAGTCCTATTTACTAGGCAGTTATAATAACTTTTAAATAAAGGAGTTACATAAAAGAAGAGGTGACGCCATACCTATGGTGCAAAACATCGACGAATTGCTTGGTATCCATTTGCACTAAATCTTCCTCCTTATAAAAACCTCCTGGAGATACCAAAGGATGTTGCTCTATGGGAACAATAGTAGCGCCTCCAACTTCAGTAACTTCTTCCTATCCAACTCCTATATGACTAGTAGCAATAATCTCTACTCCCTCTGGATTTGGGATTAATGTCCTAAAAAGAGTAACCAAGATTTGGTCATTCGAGGGAGGAGTGGCTAGCAGGGCAGTTTGCTCAGGGAGTGAAACTTATGAGACCAACAGAGAATAAGATGAGAACAATAAGAATTTGTATAAAGAGTCCAAAAAGAAAATGAAAAGAGTTTACCATAATAGAGGGTACAACCATGGGGGACTTTCCAACACTGGAATCAATGACATTATCATCAGGAACACATTCCTCGAGACCAGTCTAATTGTGTAAGAAGGTAGAGTCAGGAGAATAGCCACTACTGGACTGAACAGAACAAAAATCTTTATCTGCCCCTAGGGGAAAATTTGTAGTTACATTCGAACTTATAGGGGAAGCTATTTCCTTTAGCAGGGCTTCCTCTAAGACATGCAAAACTACAGTTGTCTGCACTAATGGACCCTTAGGATCACTACCAACTTCAGCATCCTCATGAAAATCACCTTGGACATCAGCCTGAAGAAAGGGAACATGAGTTAATATTTTAAGGAAAAATAAGGAAGTGTTAGAAGTAAAAAAAGGAAAATAACAGACATACCTCTTCCTCAAGAACATCTTCTAAAACTTCATAGTCACAAGGAGGCAAAGCAGGATTGGAGGAAGAAACTATCCTTTATAACCTATGCCTTTGAATAAGGGGATAGTCTTCTTCCTCCTCATCTTCCTTATCTTCTTCCTCTTCCTCATTCTCTTCATCATTATCACCTACCACTTCTTCATCAATAACTGCCTCTTCTTCAGAGTGCTCCTCATCACTTGTCTCACCTGTCTCCTCTAAAATAATTTTAACAGAACTAGTTAACTTTCATTTCCTGCTACCTTTAGCAGTCAGGGGAGCATAAGAAATACCTCGAGAGGCCATCTGGGCTGAAATAAAAGCCTCATCTTCCTCAAAAAATTCTCCCAAGTACATTAAAGTTATGCGAACATCTGATTAACTTCATGGATAACCTTGGAGTCAGGGGTTAAGGTAGGAAAAACTTCATGAGTAACCTTGATATTTTTCTTGGTAGCCTTCCTAGTGGCCCTCATTGTTTCTCTAGTCGAAGCAGCATGAGGAGTGTCAACCCTTTCGACTGATTTTGAGGGACCAAGGGAGGCAATAATTGCTTCGACCAGAACTGAGAGCTCTTATTCTTTTTCACTATAGCTTTCTCCACAGGGGCCAAGGGGGTAGCTCAGAAGGGATGGAACTGTTAGTGGTACTAAGAGAGAATAAAAAACTAGAAGCAATGAAGCTATTCAATCCTAGATCCATTGGAGGAAATATCTCAATACCGGCGTAGCGAGGTTCTTTGAGAAGATTTCTCTTAAAGTGGACCAACTGATTTTGCCAAAACATAGTCAAATACATACCAGACATCCCCTCTTGGGCTATTTCACTCGGGATAACAGATTGGCAGCATAATTGGAATAAAGGTTAATGATGATCGAGGTTAGAAAATTGCTACAGGTAAAAGAGAAATTGGTAGGCTTCTCGAGAGTAAAGTGACTCAGCATGGGGTTACCTTGAATGTAACCAAACTGCATGGCCACGTGATTGAGGCAATAGGCTGAATAAAAGGAGGACCACTCACTATATGAAGGCAGGTAGGAAGGAACCAACAATAGAGAAACATTGTTCATAGGAAAACTCCTGGCTAATGATTCCTCGATGGGGGTAACAGGACATTCCTCGTCCGCAAAAAAATGGTTTGTAAAAAGTTCAGAGGATATTTTTTGAGGCCTTTAAACAAAGGGTTCATCCATAAACCTGAAACAAGATTTATGATTAACCCTTTTCACTTTTTTATAAGTAATATATATATATATATATATATATATATATATATATATATATATATATATATATATATATATATATAATAAAGGAGGAGGGTCTTTTGCCACATAAAATAAGTTTATACACAAAACCTATATAAACAACTTTTGTATCTATCTATTTGGTGGGTTGATTCACAGATCTCAAAAACAAAAAGGATTGGCACTTCACGGGTCTCAAAAAAAATATTAGTGTACTTCTACTTTTTCACACTTCACTTTAATTTGAAAACTTAATCTACATAGTCTCAAGGTACAGACCCATCTCTACCTGTCAGCTTAATTTAGACGGAAGACGAGCATAGTTTTTCATTGTTTATTTTATTTTTTCACGCTCTAACATCTCTCTACCTCTCTCTCTTTGTCGGAGCTAACGCTATTGGATCTGGACATGCCCTTATTGATTGTGATGTGGTCTTTAATTAATATAGCTCTAGGGCAAATCGGAGTGAGTAACTCATATATGCCGCTGTTATCGACTGAGATCGGGGATATCAGGGCAGATCGGAGTGAGTAACTCATCCACGTCGATCGGAGTGAGTAACTTATGTTACATATCAGGGCAGATCGAATGATGGGGTTGAGGTTCATAGGTTTCACTCCTCCTACCTCTTCTTATTCATCTTTGCTTCAGTACAGGAAAATAGGAAATCAAAGATGTTTTTACTAAAGATGTTGAGAAACAATATCCTATACATAGTAGCTGACATTGGTACCTGAGATTTTCACGTACCAAAGTAATGGTTTTGTGTATTTATTATATAGTTATAATTATGTATGGTTATAGATTTTATATAATTATGTTTGACTGTGAAATTTGATATGGTTCGAGACGGGGTTTTCTGATTTTGTGAAATTTGATATGATTTGACTGTAGATCTAACATAACTACATGATTTGTGTTGTAGAAAAGCTTTCTGGATGGAGAAAAGCTTTATAGCTTTTATGCATTGTCCATTTCTGTTAGACATTTTTTTTCTAGATCTCACTCGGTCAAACATTTGTTTTGCTTTTTCTTTCAAGTTCTCAAGAGGTGACGGTAACTACGTGTGTGTGGCTCCTCCATCAACGGATCTTGGCATTCACATGCAATAAGGTTTGGGTAGCTATTCAGTTTTTCTTTTCATTTTAATATTTTTGCTTCTTGATCCATAAAAACAAATGACATTTTGTTGGGTATTTTTTGGCTTTTTGAAGTTGTTATTATACTCTGTTTAACTCTCTCTCCTGACATTTTGCAGTCTCCGTCTGAGTCGTAAAGAAAATAAGAGAAGGGATTTGTAGAAATAACTGTTGAAGTCTCCAACCTTTGTTTCTTTTGAAGACTCCAACTGACGTTGAGAAATAGATGATATCACCTGTTGAAGTCTCCAACCTTTGTGTTTATCTTAAATGCAGTCATCTGTTTATCACCTGTTTTCATGCTTTATTTTTCTGTCCAACATATTAGATGATAATTTGGTGAGTTGTGTCCCCCGTGTCCGGTGGTAAATCTACGGTGAGTTAGCTAGATAGCGGTGAAAATTATTGAGATGAGCCCCTCTTTTAGGGAGTTTACTCTTTTAACCAACGTTACCATAGGGACTTTACTCTTTGATCATGATGGATCTAATTATTTAATTTTCTAAATAATTAATTGAACCATTAATTAGTTGCATATGACAATAGCCGAAGTTTTCTTTTATTATTCATTAAAATAAGATTGGTATGATAAAGCTATGTATTTTTCTCTGTTGTCTAATCACGAAGACAAAGGAGATGGTGTCTTATCTCTTTCCAATCCTATGCATGGTACTAGAAAGTACACATGTAACAAAAAATAATATCACAAAAGATATGGTCAGTGACTTTTCTAGCAATTACATTATTACCAAGTTGTCATTCTTTTCAACCAATACGGATCAGTGCATGACATGATGATAAGGATATACTTTTTAATGTTAGCTTCTTTGTTTTTTTATTTAGAAATTATAAAAGGTTAAATTTTCAAATAAACATACAAAACCAATTTTGTATTTATATACAAAATAAAAATAACAATTTATACAAAAAATGTGTACTAATAGTTTCTTATTCCATCGTTTGCATTGTCTCATGCCGTTACTTCTTAGTCATACTTTAAAAAATGTTGGATGAGCCCCTCCGAATATTTTTTGGCTTTTATCAAGAGTGGGGGTTCTAGAGAGCCCTAATCTAATCAAATTAATTAAATATGGGCAATATGAATTTAAAAATAACGGAACCTCTAATGAAAATAAAAATTAATAATGAAATAACAGAACTTGGGATTTGACACCCCTGGAGTAATTAGAGTATTTTAATTTACACCTAATTTCTTTTTCTTCACCCAAATTAGTACCATCAATACCGTCAAGAGTTAGTTTGTTCAACACACTCATATATTAGTTTGTTTATTTCGTAAAAAACTAAATTAGTATGATCTTATAGTTTTAATATCACTATGCTATCATGATAAATATCCAATTTTTATCATTATCATAGTATGATAAATATACAATTTTTATCATTATTTTAAAAATAAATTTATTTAAAATTAATTTCCATTTTTATGTTTTCGTGTTAATTTATTTAAAATACTAACTCTCTTGCACCCTAAACATGAGTCAGTGTGTTGATTTTCCTTTCGTGTTTAAAATTCCCAACTACTTTATAAAGGTTAAAACTAATATATTTGAGGAAAAATAAATTCAATAAAATATCTTCATCCTGCCATCGATACGGGTATACCCTAAAATATCTTCTCCAATCTATCAATTTTATTTTCATCAATTTTTTGTTGATCTTTTATAATTCGTCAAAATTTTTGTCCAACTCCATTTTCTTCACGAGTAGCTCGCGCCGTTCGGTATCCGCCAATTTTTCAGTATCAAGCCAGAAATTCACAAGAACTAATTTTGTAATTCAGACACGCAATATTCGGAACATTTTTTTAACCGTGCCATCATCACGGGTACACCCTAGTGTATATATATATATATATATATATATATATATATATATGAACACCCTCCTAAGGTGTTGGAACCGGTATACACGATGTATACAAGAGAATAGTGAGGGAAAATACAAAAAAAAAACCTACTAATGCCTTAAGGGAATGAAGAAAGTTCCAGGATAAAAAAAACTACCTTAAACTCTCTTATCAAAACACCTCCCAAAAATCTAGAAAAAATAATAGAGACATATATGGATATAACCTACACCACACAAGCATAGCTCTCAATAATATACATCGTCAATGGTGTTAACTCCACACCTTCAAAACACTTATTATTCTTTTCTGATTAGGCATAAATTCTTCATATTTATCCCCGTAATTTAGAGTATTTTAACACTCTGTGCGGTGTAATTCAAGTTGATTTATCTCATATCCTTTTATTTATATTTTATAACGAGTACGTTGAGTTTCGTGCAGTTTTCATCGATTTTGCAGATATTTAGTGCACGCTAAGAAAGAAATAAATCAGAAGCAAGAAAGAAGAGAAAAGAAGAAAAGTTAAAGGGTAAACCAATAATTTTATATCTAGAATTAGGATGAGAAGCCTAAAGAAAAGTTGAATACCTCAAGTCTACAAGCACATAGGAATAAATGCCCTCCAAATCCGAGTCCCGGATCTAAAGTTATGAAGCGTCGAAGTTGAGAGAAAATCACAAGAAGGCAAATATTTTGAATACACCAAACCGAATCGATGGAGGAAAAAACAAATCGGTCTAGTGTTGGTAAATCTTATGTATAAGCATAAGTAAACCGATGAGGAGGAAAAACGAACTGATCCAGTGCTGCCAGAGCTTTTGTATAAAGCGAATCGAACCGATGCCCCTGGCTCAGACCGGTTTGGTTGAAGATTTTTCGAATTATTTTCTTCTAAGTTACAGTTGTGTATGGATAAAAAATATTGTAAAACGTAGTGTTTTTATTCGAGAATTGGTAAGTTCTTTTTTTGTCATAATTTTAGAGAGAGAAAAAGGCTAAGAACCCTAGGAACTCAAGGTTGTAATTTTATGATTTACAATTCAAGATTTTTGCAATAGAGTTTATTTCTTCTCCTTTATTATTTGAGGTTTATAATTTGTGTTTGATTTGTTTATTTCCATTATTTCTTCAATTCTATTGCTTATCTAGGTATAATTTCATAATGGCTTTGAGTATATGCACATTAGAATACATAGTTTTAATTAATTGTACTATGCTAGGCTAGATTTTTAAGGGTTGGGATGCATGAACCCAACCCGATGTGGTTTGCATGACTATAAATTTTTTTCTTTGAATTAAATAAATGATTGAATCGTGTTGTGTAGTAGTCAAAACCGTCGTAGGGCTTTTAACCTCGTTTGCCCTAGGTAACCAGGGTGTTTAAGAGTGCGATGCGCGTGTTAGCTATTTCGACACCGCTTTATTCTTACTCTTGATTATGTATGATGTGGTCTAATACCCTCATATATGTAATGCTTGAGATTAATAAAGATTGGGCTTAATCAATTATCTAATTTACGACCAATTTTATATCCGATAAATTACTAGGGTTCGGGGGATTGTATTCCAACCAATTTTTCTCATTCATATTTAGTTAATCATAGTCAGTTTAACTCTACATATGTAGTTTAATTTAATTTACATTTAGTTAGTAGAAATCAAATTCTAAAAGTTCATCACCTTTTCCTTTCTTTTTTTTGAGTCAACTTAGGATTAGTTATATTGTCGTCATGAGCATTTATCCTATTTCCCTCAGGATTTGACCCCATCTTACCGAGTTTATTACTTACGCGACCAGTTTAAACTTGAACCGTAATAGCATGCGCTGGAGACATATTTTCAGTCACGTCAGTTTCCCTCCACAACGTCCAAAAGTATAATAAGATGAGTCATTTTCCAAAATATCTATGATCCCTGACCTTTAACGGGAAATATCCACGCCGCTAACATATCTTTCACAAACTAAGATAACACCCAATGCTCCTGAAACAGAGATATAATTAACTTCCACATATCTCTAGCCATCATACAATGTAAAAGTAAATAATTTATCATATCCTCAACCTTCTTACACATCCACACATGTTGGCCATCTGATGACCCGTATTTGTAATCCACATGTTATAAATCTGAATTAGTCATCCATACCTTATCCTCATAAAGAAATCCACTCTCAAAGAAGCTTTAGTTATCCATATACTCGTCCAAAGAAATGAGACTCCACTACTGGGAATCAACACTGAATAACAGTCCTTTATTAAGAACACATCTTCCATTCTTGATTTCAATTGTAATTTATCCTCCCTATCTTGAGAAAATAATACCCCCAACCACTCGAAGAAATGTTTCAGCTCTTCTAATTCTCATTCCCCTAAATATCTTTAGAATTTGAGGCTCCACTCTGCCTTGTCCCCACTCTCATAAACTCCTCAGCCACAACCCCCTTCCTCTTCCTTATAATGCGAAATAACCCTATAAACCTCTCCTTAAAAGAAAACTCCACTCCCCACCTATCTCTTAAAAATCTAACCTTGTCCACCCTCAAGAAATAAAAATTCGTATATTTTAAGAACTCATCCTACCACTTCACAATATGCTTTCACAAACCCAATCTATGATGAAAATGCCCTCCCCGAACCTTATGTCTCTCCCCAAATCTAACCACCACCACCACCTTTCTCTAAAGATAGTCCTCATCTAACTTTACTCCATAACCACTTTCGTGGTAAGGCCTTGTAAAAAACGGTCAAACTTCTCACTCCTGCCTCCATCCACTATCGGGCTTCTAACCTTATACCATCTTACTAAACTATATTTACAACTTTCCTCATTCCCTCTCCAAAGAAATTCCTACGTTAGTTTTTCCAGTTTCACACGTATAGACGTTGAGAGAGGAATTATTGATAAGAAATAATTATGCAAACTTGACAATGCATTTTTCTATTAAGGGTAAACTACCCCCTTAAACAAATAACCCTTCTTCCAACTACCATGAAGCATATCAAAATAAGTCCCATACTTCGAATCTGATCCACCTCATCTCCATAAAATATAATAGTGTCATCGATAAAATGTGAAACCCGAATGGGGGAAGACCTAACATTACCAATCAAGAATATGCTAACCATCGCAACCCCCCCTATGCGAGAAAGAATCTGACTCAATATGTCCATAACTAAAATGAATAAAAATGGCGATAAAGAATCCCCATAATGCATACCTCAAGTACTCGAACAGAAACATTAATGTGATCCATTAACGAACACTGAAAATATAACGGTTGAAATACAACTCTCAATCCACATCCTCCATCTATAACCAAAGCCAATTATTTCCAAAAGATACATAACAAGACTTTGATTAACATGATCGTACACCTTATTTATGTCAATATTGCAAATCACTCCAAGATCCCCACTCATCATCCTCGCTTCCACACATTTGTTCACAACAAGAACCACATCCAATATTTGTCTCTCACCCACAAAGGCATTTTATGCCTATTTATTGATAGAGTCTAATACCCTCCTAAGCCTGATAGAAAACACCTTAGATAGCAATTTATAAATGCTCCCTACAAAACTAATAGGCCTGAAGTTCCTCACATCAATTGCACCACCCTTTTTCGGGATCAACATGTTGAAAGATGCATTGAAACTCCGTTGGAATTTCCATCTACCATGAAAATATATAAAGAAATAATCAATGTTAGACCGTACTACCTCCCAATAGTTATAAAAGAAAGTCATAGTAAACTCATCGTTCATAGATGCCATATCTCCCTCTCATTACCTTCAATGGACTTACCAATTCCTCTTTTATGAATGGACCCTCAAACATTACTTGATCCTCTCCTAAAATACTCTTAAACCCCAACCCATCTAATGAAGGCCTCCATGTTTCCTTTTCTATATAAGGTCCTTCGTAAAACTGCCTCATAGCCTCCGTAATCTCCCCATCATCTGAATACTCTAACCCTCCTGCTAAAATCTTCCCGATATGATTAAAGTAAAATTTTGAATTAGATAATCTATGAAATAATGTGGGGTTCTTATCCCCTCCTTAAGCCACAATGATCGAGAATTTTTCCTCCAATTTATCTCTTTTTGAATCATCTTCCCCACCTCCCCCTATCCTCACCTTCCCATTCTTTTGCACCTTGCTATGATATCTACTTTAACCCTATCTGTGTCCATCCTCGATCCTCGCATCGGGCGGGCAGCGTGAGGGAGGATCCTAGGTCCCGCGCGTCCCTCTCGGGAGCTCTTCGGCCGGCGTCACTTGGGTGAGGTGAAAAATGTGGAGAGATAGAGTCGCCAGTCTATTTTACTCAAAACAGACAAAATAAAGGGAGCCATCCCGAAGGACAGCATCCAAAGACATACTGATGCATACGAAACCAAAATGATTTGAAAAGGGTCTGGACACTAAGTTGCGAAATGGGAATGTGTTAGGCACCCATTCCGCCCTTACGGTCTCTCATGGGTTTTTGCTATTTTCCTTTATTTTCCCCGTGATATGTGTGCATGTGTATATATATATATATAGTGGAGATAGGAATTATTGACTTGTACCATGGAAGGGGTAAAGAGAGTCATCCGTAGGAAGGTATAAAATATTAGAAAATAGGATTTACGCGATTATCCTTACGTTGATCATTACGACAGAACGATAATGCATATGGGATAATACGCCACTAAGAACAAATATATGTATATATATGTAATCTAGGAGAATTGAATTTAGAGAAAATAGGAGACTGAAAGAAAAAGTAAAAATAAGACTCGAATATCGAATTTTATCCTGAGACGCCTACGTAGCCTATAGACGCATCAAAGTCCACGTAGTTCTCATGCAAAACGAGGGGTGGGGTTTATCCCATAAATCCAACCGGGGACTTCTCTTATTTGTGTGTGTGTGTGTGTAGAAAAAGTGTTTTAGTTGTGAGAAAAGTGTAAGAAAAGTGTGAGAATTTTGTTTGGAATTTATGAGCAAACCCACTTTTTCTTGTTTTTTGGTTTTTTATTTGTATGAAAATAAGAGATGTGAAATAATACTAAATAAAAAGTATATTAGGATATGTGAGATGAGAGATGAGAGGATAAAAGTGCTAAGTAATAAAATAAGTTAATGCGAATTTATGAGAATTTAAGGAGAGAATTGAGAAAATTGGACCTTCTTGAAGATCTTGAGCTTGATCTTGAATGTTGAAGAGAAGCCCTTGCACTTGGATGATGATGGAGAATGGTTAATTAACCAAGTTTGATGAAAAGGATGATGAAAAGTGAAGGTTGGAAAGGGATTTTGATGTGGAGATCGCGTTAACTTCGAGAGAGGTTTTATGAATTTGCTGAGAGTGATATGCTTCTGATCTGGGCTTTTTTGTAATGAGGTCAAGACCCAGGTCATTGACAATCGACATAGCCTTGGTCCTGCCAATCGACAGGTGCGTTTAGGCACACTGCCGATAGGCAGGGTCTGGGATCTACCGTTTGCCAGTGTCTTTCAGGCCTTTTCAGAAAATTGATCGTAGAGTGCAAACCGTTGATCCGAATTGCATACGGGGCAAACCATTGGAAAGGTAATTCAGAGACCTTAGAAAGTCTTTTGGACCTCTCCCGGGTTTGGGAGATGAATTTGGGTTAAATGTGGCTCGAAAGCATTCGTCGATCCATTGGATGGGGAATCGTCGAATGCAAACGGATCGTTCGTCCATATGGTAAGTTTGAATTGTGTACGGGGGTGGACTGTTGGAAATATTAGGAGATGTACTTCGATATTCTAAAGAGTTTTATCCGGTTCGTGGAGTTGACTTTGGTCAACTGGGACCTGAAAGCATTCGGTGACCTTTCGGAGTAAAACGGATCGTTCGTCCGTACCGTAAGTCAGAATCCTGCACTGGGTGGACCGTTGGAAAGGGGTTTTAGTTCCATTTAAAGATTCATTCAGTCTCGATAGAGTTGAAGAGTTGACTCAGGTCAAACGGAGCCCGAGAGCGCCCGGTGGCCTCCTGATTGAGTTTCGGGGGAAAATGGGTCATTCATCCGCATGGTAAGTCGGAATCGCGCATGGGATGGACCGTTGGAAAGGGGTTTCAGGGCCCTTCGAAGATTCATTCAGTCTCAATCAAGCTAAAGAATTTGACTTTCGATCAAACAGAGCCTGGGAGTGCCCGACGGCTTCTAGCTAAGTACTCGGGTTATGACCTGGGTTTGTAGTGATGAAGGGAGGTGCTAAGGACCTAAGGGGAGTTTAAGGGGTAACAGAATGGAGTGTCTATAGATCCCCTCGACAGGTGAGTTTGGAATAAACCATAGCCGTCGAATAGACACCGCATGATGCTTTTGAGGGAGGATGACCAATTCAGAGGGTCGAGACCGATTCTGAGGACCTGAGGGAGTGAGGATGACCAATTCAGGGGGTCGAGGTCAATTTTGAGGACCTAAGGGATGGTTTGGAGGAAAAGTTTAGGCCAATTCCTGAGGAGGTGCTGGGGATGATCGATTCTGCGGGTCGAAGCCAATTCTGAGGGCTTGAAGATGAGGATGACCGATTCTGCAGGTCGAAGCTAATTTTGAGGGCTTGATGATGAGGGTGATCGATTCTGTGGGTCGAAGCCAATTCTTAGGGCTTAAGTAAAGATGACCATTTCTGCGGGTCGAAGCCAATTCTGCGGGCTTAAGTAGAGATGACCAGTTCTGCGGGTCGAAGCCAACTTTACGGGCTTAAGGTGAGATGATCAATTCTGCGAGTCGAAGCCAATTCTGCAAGCTTAAGTAGAGATGACCAATTCTCCGGGTCGAAGTCAATCCTACGGGCTTAAGGTGAGATGACCAATTCTGCGGGTCAAAGTCAATTCTGCGGGCTTAAGGTGAGATGACCAATTCTGCGAGTCGAAGCCAATTATGTGGGCTTAAGTAGAGATGACCAATTCTGTGGGTCAAAGCCAATTCTACGGGCTTAAGTAGAGATGACCAATTCTACGGGTCAAAGCCAATTCTGCGGGCTTAAGGTGAGATGACCAATTCTGCGGGCTTAAGTAGAGATGACGAATTCTGCGGGTCGAAGCCAATTCTGTGGGCTTAAGTAGGGATGACCAATTTTGCGGGTCAAAGCCAATTCCGCGGGCTTAAGTAGAGATGTTCTTGGGGAACTCCGCCGGGGAGATTTATCTTATGGTTTTGTTTTGGACCGGGGAGCCGATTAGTGGGGAAATCTTTTGCAAAAATTTTAGTAGGGATGTGATTAGGTGGCCCAGGGTTTGGATGTATTGCTTGGGGAAAATTGAGACCTTTGGGGTATAGGGGCGATCTTTAAAGATCCTCCAGGGACATTGCCGGGAGGAGTTTTTCTTGGTTTTTGGGAGTTCCATTGGGGAAATAGGGTTTTTGCTTGAGGGAGTACGAAATTTTCTTGGTGAAAATGTTCTAAATCCTTCCTGGGATTTTTAGGAATTTTCTGAGAATTTTTCAGGGCTGTCCGGTATTTTTTGGGAATTTTTGTACGAAATTTTAAGGGGGTGTCGGTCGGCATGATACAGAGGGTGCCATTCGGCAGTGGCACGGACTTTTGGACTGCCTCGGGAAGGTAAGGGGTCAGTTCCAATCGGAGGTTGGGGGGTCAGTGCCGATTGGCATGACCCTTGGTATCCTATTTAAAGGGGCAAATTACCTTCATTTTTCACAGCTTCTTGCTTTCTTTCTTTCTGCGATTTTCCTATGCAAATCTTTCTAGCATTCCGATCTCTAAGAAATGGCTGCCTTTGTGAGAACTTCAACGTATAGGGAATGGTTGACTGTTGATGACTGGGAGAACGTGGAGTGGAGGGACAGGTCACCTCTTGCTTTGAGGAGTGAGAACTCCTTTGACGCATTCAAGCCGATTGCGAATGAGCGGACCTTGCTATGGGAGACTTCGAGTCATCACTCTTTGAGGGTGGTGAACCCTAGCGGTTACGTAAGTAAATACTTTTAGCATTCTTCTCTTTTTGATGATTTTTCCTTCCTTTTTGAATTTTTGACAAGGTTTTTTCTTTTGACAGTCCGATATCTCTTTGAAGAACATGCGTGCCTGTGGGACGACGGGGATTAAGGATGTTTGGGAGCATCTTCCATCCATGGTGCGCTGGATGGTATCTTCATCGAGTTTTAGGAGGTTGGCGTCTGCACTGGATGATACGCCTCCTTCGACAGCGGTCCTGTGCGCTTTGGGGGAGAGGTGGTGGGATACTATCCATACCTTCCATTTTGGCTTTGGGGAGATGATCGTGACTCCCATAAATGTGCAGCAGCTGCTGGGGCTGGATTATGCTGGGGAGAAGATAGAGGTGGATCGTTCTTTGTGGGTGAGGTCGGAGGCGGTGAGGGCGGCGCTCGGCGATGTAGGGAGGATAATGTCTGGAGATTTCATACGGCTGTCCTTACTGAAGGATGTTCTGCTGAGTTGGGTGGTTGATATGGAGGATGGGATGCAGGTGAGGCAGATAGCCCGGTTGTTCATATTATTGGTACTGGGAGGTTTCATGGTGGCGTCGAGTGGCGACGTCGTCCACTTGTGTTTCTTGCCGTATTTGAGGATATTTTCGAGCATCCCTCTCTATGATTGGGGGAGCATGACTTTGGCGACCCTCTATTTTTCTTTGGATGCATTCAGTCGGTGCTGTTGATAAACTTTTACTGGAGCCACGTATCTCCTTGAGGTATTCTTTAATTTGCGCATTTTCTTTTCATGCATTCGTATTTTCCTTATGCGTCTCTTTTTTATTGTGAATTCTTGTCTTTGGCAGACATGGTTTTACGAGGTGATTGGGTGAAATAACCTGCTGATTGCCTTGAAGGACGAGACTGTTGGGGACTTCTGCCGATTGTATCGATGGCGCAAGGCCAATCGACAGTCGAAGGGATCTCTCTCTCTGGAGGCTGTACGACATGTCTTGAATGGCCTGACTAGTGGTAGGGTAAGATTCTTTCTTTTCAGCCTTGATTTTTGCATTTCTGATTTTGTATTGACTTATGCCTGCTGGGGATTTTCAGGTGACTTTTTACACTTGGGGGACAGCCATTCAGGATACGGGGGCGACCGGGGTGAATGCACAGATGAGGCATTTGTTGGCGCATGAGTTTGGCCGTTCTTGGTATCTCGGGGAGCGGGTGGTTCGGCAGATTACGGAGGAGGAGGTGATGGTGCCACCTGCACAACCTCCTACGTCTATGAGGCAGGAGCGATTGTTGTCAGAGGATGCGAGGATCACGGTGATGATCGGCAACACCTACCCGTTGTATACTGATACGGTTGTGCCGTATGGCTATATGGACTTTGTGACGAGATGGTTGATGGCGCTTAGTATATATGATGCCTTGCCTTTCCCTCCTACGGGTTCGAGTCGAGTGGTGGGGTCTTCCCATAACGGCGGTGGTCCGTCGGCATCTGCGGCGGTGACGACTTCAGAGGTTCCCTTTATGCGATTGCATACCCCTTCATACAACATTCAACGGGCTGATGGAGGGATGGTACCTATGTTACACCGTCCTCACGCGATGGATCCGGAGGAGTTGGGTTTGACAGAGGAGGTTCTTCATCCTATGGTATACCTTTCTGTTCTTTTCTTTCTTTTCTATTTTGATCCTTTCCGCTTTGATACTGATTTTTCCTTTTACTTACAGTAAGTCCGAGTGTCGACTATTTGGCTGAGGGATATTAGAGACTGGATATCTTCGATGACTGCCAATGTTCGGGATGCAATCCCGATTCCTTTTTGTTTGGTGCCGTCTGCTTCGTCCGGGGAGGACTCTAGCTCGGGTAGTGGTGGTGCGTCGTCTCGCCGAAAGGGAAAGAGAGCGCGTCGCAGGGGTGTAAACTCTTAGAGAATGGGGTGAAGGGTAGGTGAGAGAGAGAGACAATGTGGGTTCGGGCTCAGTCCCGTTATTTTTTTCTTTTCTTTTATTTCCTGCAACATTTGATGTAACATAGAAGAATATATATGCAATGGAGTTTTTTATTATCTTTTGTTAATGGTAAATGAATGAATGCATGTACATGCGCTTTTTACTTTGTTGCTGAGACCATAAAAAGAGATATTTTTAGGATTTTGGAGGAAAGTTTTTAAAAAATGAGAAATTATATAAGGGTGGAAGAGGATTTTTTGAAATTCTGTTTGAGAATATCAATTTATTTTTATTGAGTCTGATTTTGACACAAGAGGAAAAAAGAAAAATTTCTAAAAATAGGGGGTTGTCGATAGGTAAAACCCTTGTCCTTCCTATCGGCAGTCAAGTCGAGTCCCATTAATTCAAAGCTTTGATTAGTGCCCTCTTCACCCTTTTGTACTTTGTGGGGTAGGATTCCTTCCGATTTCTGCAGGGGTCATGTCTTTTGTGAGGGTTCTCAAGTATAAAAAGGGTTAAGGGTGGAGTGTTTCCATCACACCTTCACATTATTACTTACTCGCCTACTATTTCTTAGTCTTGAAAGATGTTTCTCCCTGGTAGCATTGAGTTTGCTAACTACCTCAAAGCTTTGGAAGTCATGTGCTCTTATAATGTCGACTACGATGCTTACAACATGCGTCGAGTCTCTTTGTGGTGCAATCGGCCCATTGAATGGAACATGCTGATGGCGGCGGTACAATTTTGGTACCCCGAAGACCATATATTCCGCTTTGGGTTGGATAAAGTTTGTCCTACCTACGAGGAATTTTTTACCATGATGGGGATAAATCCCAGTGTTATCGTGAATTTACCCGAATTTTCCCGTTCTCCTAGGGATTTGCTGGCTAGGCTTTTTCGCATTTCACCTTCGGCGGCCAGACCAGTGGTTACTGGAGGAATAATCTCCCTTTCGGCGGTGTTACTATTCATGCATTTGCAGGAGACTGGCGATGCTAGATACGCCGGAGCCGTTGTTCTAGGTTTAGTATCAAAATTACTGCTGGTGACTGGGGAGCTGCTGGTGGACCCACAACTTGCAGCCATTACCTCCTGGATGTCATACTGTCGCAATCCTGTGGGGGTGATACTGGCAGAGACTTTGAATGGCCTGGATTCCTGGCGAGAAGGTTGTTCTGCCTTCCTGAGGGGTAGCTCCGTGATGCTGTTCATGTGGTTGTCTGAAAGACTCCGCCTGGTGACTCCTCCAGAATATCCTTTGTCGGTTGTACCCAACTTCTTTTTGCGCTGCTTCATCAGCGTTGGCTTGGATATTGAGAGCTGGGAGAATTGGCTTGTGGAGCACGAGGCTCTAAATTTGTGCTAGTTAGTGCCCTGGTGGGGACAGTTGCTGCCTATTCTGGAGCTGGGAGAATACTCGTATGTCCGACTGGTTGGTCTCAGACAGACCTCTTTCTATTTCCCTTGGCGGCTTCTGCATCAATTTGGCTGGGAGAAGGCCATGCCACCTCGAACACTGGACTTCTTTTCGGTAGAAGATTTGACTGAGCGTCTGCGCATGCGGCTTGGCTCTATATGGGAGAATCGACGTTCGTCGACTCGTCCTTCTCAATCTATTGGGAGAGTTTGGCATATCCCTGGGGATTATATGAGGTGGTTGTGGAGGGGAGTAGTCATCAAGATGTTGGCAGTGGACACTGGACAAAGGTGGTTTGTTTTGTTTAATACCATGGAGGGAGGTGTGGTAGTTTTTCTGAAGCTGATTCGATCTTATCGATTTATGGAGCGTTTGTGACACTCAATTCAGGCGGGGGAAGCTTGGGGACCCCAGGATGCAGATGATGATGATGGAGCGGGCTCTTATGGTAGCTGCGGCTAGGACTCTTAGAGAGTTTATTTTATAATGAGGAATAAATATGGGGATTTTATTTTGGCGTTTTTAGGAAGGTAGGGGGAAGGGAGTTATCCGTTCCTTTATGTAATTGCATTGCAATTTCCTATTAATGAAATAAACAAGTTTTTGATCATCCAGTTGTGCCTTTTGATGAGTTTTGTATTTTTGAATTATCTATACCGGTCGCTAAGGCATACATAATCCTTTTGTTCAAGTGTATGTTAGAATGAACTGTCGTTCTCGGAGATAAGAAAAGAATAGTATTTTATGAAAAAGAAAGGGTTGTAAGGTGTATGAGCTGCCTACGTACCTATGGGGTTTTTTAAAAAGTTTTCATTTGTTTGAAAATGGTTTTTTGTAGAGGATCAGGCCCACGTAGTTCTGGGTAAAGGGAAATGAAGAGATTTTTTTTTAAAGAATAGAAGGGAGATGAGAAGAGTCGTAGTGCGTCGAGATTTCGGACTAGGGGTATAACTTCTTGAGATGGTCCAGGTTGACTGGACGAGCCATCTCTTCCCCATCTAAATCAGTGAGCATGGTAGTACCGCCAGACAAGATCTTCTTAATAATATAGGGGCCGCTACAATTGGGCTTGAATTTCCCTCTAGGGTCCCAGATGGGTTCTATGATCTCTTTGAGGACTAGATCCCCTTCTCGGACACCGCGATCCTTGACTCTCTTATTGAATGATCGCGCTATTCGTCGATTGTACCCTTGTAAGTGGTATAGCGCTTTTAATCTCCTTTCGTCTAGGAGGGCCATCTCGTCAAGATGGCTTTGGCACCAGTCTTCTTCACTGACCTTGCTTTCAAGCATGACACGTAGCGAGGGTATTTCCAGCTCGACTGGTAGGACGACTTCCATGCCATAGACTAGAGATTAAGGGGTAGCCCCAATAGAGGTTCGGATTGAGGTTCGTTATCCCTAGAGGGCATACGGGATCCGATCAACCCAATCTCGACAGCTTTCGGTCATTTTGTTGATAATGGCTTTGAGGTTCTTGTTGGCGACCTCAACTGCACCGTTGGTCTGAGGTCGGTAGGGATAAGATTTGTGTCTCTAAATCCCATACTCGTTGACCAATTCTGTAACTTCTATCTCAAAATATAACCCGTTATCTAACACCAGCTCATGTGGGACCCCATATCGGTAGATGATATTTTTCTTGATGAATTTGGCTACTTTCTTGGCGTTCAGCACTGCATATGACTCAACTTCGACCCATTTGGTGAAGTAATCAATGGAAACTAGGATGAACTCATGCCCGTTGGAATCCTTCGGTGTAACCTTCCCTATGGTGTCAATGCCCCAGGTGGAGAACAGTTAGGGAGAGGTTATATTGTATAATTCATGCGGAGGCAGATGCTGAAGGTTGGAGAGTTGTTGGCACTTGAGGCATCT
The DNA here is from genome assembly GCA_949130495.1 of Sambucus nigra. Classification (NCBI taxonomy): domain Eukaryota; kingdom Viridiplantae; phylum Streptophyta; class Magnoliopsida; order Dipsacales; family Adoxaceae; genus Sambucus; species Sambucus nigra. The sequence continues at coordinate 585,504,693 of OX422209.1, forward strand.
CCGGACATAGGCGGTGCAATCCTGGAGCATGGTGGTCCAGTAGTAGCCTTGTCGTATGATCTTCTTCGCAAGCATGTGATCGTTTATGTGGGGTCCGTATTCCCCATTGTGGATCTTCTGCATTATTTTTACAATGTTAGCCCCTGCGATGCAGTGTAGATGGGTTCCATCAAATTTCCTTTTGAGCAGTGCTTTGTGACAGATGATGTACTAGGCAGCTAGTCTTCGAAGGGTTTCCCGATCTTTCTAGTTGGAACCCTCAGGATACCTACCATGCTTGAGAGGCGCCAGATATAATAGTACCAGTAATTGGCTAGCTCGGGATCTTCTGTGGTGACAAGCTCGATGTGGTAACAGTGGGTTGGTTTGTCTTGCTTTTGAATCTGGAAGGGGGTCATTGTGATTCCTTTAGGCATGTCGACCATGGAGGCCAAAGTATCAAGGGCATCGTCTAGGTTATTTTTTGCTCGAGGTAGGTAGTGGAAGTTGATGTCTTGGAATTGAGAGGCTAGTTCTTCTAAGTGGGCATGGAAGGGTTGGAGTTTCTCGTCCTTAACTCTCCATTTTCTGAGCACTTGATCGATGATGAGGGCGTAATCCCTGTAGACGTCTAGGCATTGAATACCTTTCTTGAGAGTAACTTTGAGGCCTATCGTGCATGCCTCATATTCAGTCATGTTGTTGGTATAAGGGAAATCCAGCTTGATGGTGATTGGAGTGTGGGATTCATCTGGGGCGATCAAGAGTATCCCAATGCCATATCCTTTTTTGTTTGCAGCGTCGTTAAAGAACATTTGCCATCGGAGGTTGTCCTGGGCAGTGCAGAGAATATTCTCATCTGGAAATTTGGAGACCCAAGCATCGACTTCATCCATGGGGTAATCAGCGAGGTAGTCAGAGATGGATCTTCCTTTCATAGCTTTCTATGTGACGTACACGATATCAAACTCGGCTAGGAGCATCAACCATCAGTCCATTCGGATGGACAAGGCAGGTTTCTCAAGCAGATATTTGATGGGGTCCATTCGGGATACAAGTTTGATAAGGAAAGCGAGTATGTAGTGTCGTAACTTTTGGGTGACCCAGACAAGCGCGACACATGCCTTTTCCAAAGCAGTGCAGTTAACCTCGTATCCGGCCAATTTGCGACTGGCATAATAAATGGCTCTTTATTTGTGGGAATCTTCAAGGTATTGGGCTATCAAAGCCCCAACTGCAGTGTCAGTTATGGTTAGGTATAGGAGCAAAGGGAGATCAGGCTGTGGTGGCATGAGTACCGGGGGTTGGGTCAGATATTATTTGATTCGGTTAAAATCTTCTTGGCAGGCCTCATTCCAAACCTTAGTTGAATCCTTTCAGAGGAGTTTGAAGATAGGTTCATAGATGGAGGTTAGTTGGCTGATAAATTGACTGATGTATTGTAATTTCCCAAGGAAACCTCGGACCTCTTTCTCTGCTTGGGGAGGTGTCATTTCAAGTATGGCTTTCAGCTTGGAAGGATCTACTTCTATCCCTTTCTCACTGACCATTAATCCCAAGAGTTTTCCCTTTGTAATGCCGAAGACACATTTCTGCGGATTGAGTCTCATCTGATACTGTCACAGTCGTTCGAAGAACTTTCGGAGAGCGGGAAAATGACCTTCTCTAGTCTTGGATTTGATAATCATATCATCCACATAGACCTCAACCTCTTTGTTAATCAAATCATGCAGGATGGTTGTGGCAACCCTCTAGTAGGTAGCCTCGACGTTCTTGAGACCAAATGGCATAACAGTGTAACAAAAGGTTCCCCATAGGGTGATGAATGCGGTATTTTCTTGGTGATCTGGGTGCATTTTGATATGGTTGTATCTGGTAAACCCATCGACGAATGACTTGAGAGCATGACTGACTGTGTTGTCTACGATCATGTCGATATTGGGCAACGGATAATCATCCTTTGGAGAGGCTTTGTTCAAGTCTCGATAGTCTACACACATCCAAACTTTTCCTCCTGATTTTGACATGGGTACTATGTTGGCTAGACATGTTGGATACTCGATCACATGAATGAAACCTACGTTCAACTGTTTTGACCACCTCTTCTTTGACCTTGAGCGACCATTCGGTGCGGAGCTTTCTCAACTTCTGTTTAATCGGCTTGTAATCTGAGAGAGTGGGAATCTCATGCTGAGATATTTCAGGATCAATGTCGGGCATATCGTCATAGGACCATGCGAAGACATCCACGAATTCCTTTAGCAATTCTTCGAGTTGTGCACACTCATGCTCGTTAAGGGTAGCCCCTATCCTAATCTCGTGCAGTTGGCTACTAGAATCGAGGTTAATAACAATAGTCTATTATTTATTAACTTAAACGCGGTTATGTTGTTTATTATTAACCTTATTTAGATCAGTTAAGAGTTATTCATTTGCAAAATCATCATCATCAAAAGTTTGATTAGAATCCAAACAGTTAATGTAAGGCACAACAAGATACTCAAAATCTTTATTTATTTCATTGATAGGAAAAATAACATTAAGAACCTCATCAAAGGAGGACTCAATTATATTTAAACAAGGATAGACAACAGAAGAAGAAATGGGGTAAACATTAGGATTAGGAGAGGTTTTAGCAGGTAGAACTGGCGCAGCATGCCAGTTGAGGAGATGTGTATCATCAGTTTTAATCAGTTAGGACGGATCCGATGATGTAGTGCCTGAGTGAACCATGCAGAGTGTTAGCACCAGTATCTATAAGTTGAAGGAATCTTCGGAGTCACTTTCCTCAGTCTCTTCGGTATCTTTGATGAACGATTGTACATAGTGTTGGGAACTCTCGGCCCATGGGTAGCTACCTTGGAAAAGGATCTCCATTCCGAGCTTCATCTTCTTATTTGTATGGTCATACCATGGTTCTGGAAAGCCGTAAAAGGGGAAGTCTTCACCCTCTTTGATGAATCATCCATTCAAGGAATTACCTGGGATAGTTTGGACGCAGTCTAGTCCTCTCTTTGGTCGAGACTGGCGGATCATTTTGAGCTCTTGTTTTGATGGTTGATACCCCAAACCACAAGGAGGGGATAGCCTTCTTCAGTTCAATCAGTTTGAGTATCCCTTGCTGTCTTTGACCTAGCCCCAGTCCGGGCATAAAGTGTATGTTTCTGAACATCTGAATCACATTGACGTTGCCATGAGGGTCGTATTCTGGATAAAAACTTTCTTTGAAGTCGTCCCCTGTCGGGAGTAGGAGTGGTTTAACTCAGAATCCTGATAGGAGCATATCATTTGACCCGTATTGTATTTCAAGAATGGGACTGCTGGTACTTGCACCCTCGGTATTATCGTCATCGCCCAAAATGGTGATGACTCGTCCGCCGGCGAAGAACTTCAATTTCTGATAGAGTGAGGAAGACACACCCTTGATACTGTGGAGCCAAGGTCGTCCTAGCAACAAATTGAAATAAGTTGGGATGTCAATAACTTAGAATTCGACGACAGGGTTTATAGGGCCAGCCCCTATTACAAGCTTTATGGATCCCATCACCTCCCGACGGGTATTATCATAGGCACGCACAGAAGTGGAGGTTGGAGTGAGGTCACTTTCTTTCAGTCCTAAACATTTAAAGGTTCTCAATGGACAAACATTCAAGGCGGATATATTATCGACAAGAGAGTGTGGCACAACCTTCCCCATAACTTCAACGGAGATATTGAGTGCATGATTATAGTTTGGCCCAATCTTGGGGATATCTTCTTCGGAAAAGGATAGCATTCGGGTAGAGGTCAAGTATCCGACCAAATTTACCGCTTCTTCTGGTGTGGTAGAAGGAGGAACTGTAGGTCCAGTGAGCAACTTGATCAAAGCATTTCTGTGCAGCTGAGAAGACATGAAAAGCCCCCATCGAGTGATGCTAGCTTGAGTTTTCTTTAGTTGATCGATGATCTTTCTCTCCTCGAGGGTCATCTCTGGCATAGGAAGGTTTTCCACCCCCTTCCCCTTGTCATTGGATGGTAGTGAGCTTGGGATCTTGTAATGCCTCCCTGATCTGGTCCTATGATTTACTGAAGAAGGGAAGAACATGAATCCAATTTCCTTATCAACCTCGGGTTATTTCGCCACCTTGTTTATTTCTCCGAGAATTTTTTCAAAATGATATCATCCCATACATGTTCGCCATCGGGCCAGTTTTCTCTGAAGCTTACTCTTCATTCGAATCTTTGAATTCCTCCCCCCATCCGGTGGCAATAATTATGTCTTTCCACATGAAGTCGATACATTCCACAACTTTAACGGCTTCTTCATACAGGTCTTCCCAATCGGTGGGGATGTGTAAGGGTGAAGGGACCAGGCGCCCTTATAGCTTCAAAGCATCGAATAACTTGGTGATACTAAAATATGTTATTGGTTTGTCAGAATAATTCTGCCATAATCTGGACAACATCATCCAGACTGACTTCATCGGTCGGTACTACCCAACTATGTGACTTTCGAGCCCATTTTCGTGCTTCTAAGAACAACGTACTGAACCTTTGGCAATCAATGATCATCTATGAGGGCAATTTCAGCCCGAACTTTAGGAGTTGGTTTAAGACTTCTAATAATTCCATACTTTCATTTTCGGAACGAATACAGACGACGATGCATGCTCTGGTAAGGAGTGAAAGTGCCCGGTCAGTGAGGCTAGCAGGGTTAAGGAGGAGATATGTGCAAATTTGGATATGTTTAGGAGAGTATATGGGTGTGATTTGAGTTGAGGGATTGAATTCTGGGTTCTCTTTTAGAAAGATGGCATGGGTATGATTTGGGAGTGGGTTGTGAGTAGTGTTTGGCTTAGGATTGGCTGGTGGGGCGATGGTACCCCGATCAATTAGACCTTGGATTATGTTTCGGAGGTGAAAGGATTGGTCAGTGGTATGGCCAGCTATTTAGTGAAAGGCGCAATGGGCATCTGCCTTGAAGTTTCTTGGGAGTGGATTTGTCAATGGACGAGGTTCCAAGGGTTTGATAAGGTTTTGGCTTAGAAGGGCTTGATAGACTTTGGAGAGAGGATTATGGAGCTTGGTTTATTCCTTTCGGACTAGTACAGGATAGATTTTTAGCGCCCATGAGGTGGTTGGTTGAGAGATGTTGTTGATGGTTGAGACTACAGCACTGGAAGACTTATTATATTTCTTTGGGGTGAACTGTCCGAACACCTTCTTCGGTTCGACATCTGTTTTAGCAAGACCTTCCTCGATTTCTACTCTTACTTATCTGAGAGTTTAGAAATGGGGATATTATTGTCCTCCCATCGTTGCTCGGACATGGGGTAAGAAGTTCTTCTTCACTATGTTGACTTGTTCTTCCTCGGAAGGCCGATTGGTCATAGTTGCTGGTTTTTCCCTCCATCGGGCTATGAAGTTACTGAATGATTCCCCAGAGTTCTGTTTGAGCAGCTCTAAATCACGATGGGTGACCATAAGCTCTTCGTTGTATTTATACTGCGACATGAATTCTCGAGCTACATCCTCCTAGCTACGGATTTTAGACTCTTCGAGAGATAAAAACCATTGGATGGCGCTATCCTTCAAAGTTTGCTAAAACATTTGAGCCATCACTTCTTCTGAAGCCCCTAGTAGAGTCATGGAACGGTGATAGCTACGGAGATGAACAATCGGGGGTCCACTTCCTCCGAATTTCTCGATATTTGGCATATTGAACTTCTCGGGTAACCTCGCTTTAGGATAAGGAGACATGTGGGTGTAGTCCATGTAATTTCTCGAGATTATGACTTGTTCAAACTTCTTGGTGAGCATCTTGAGGTCCTCTTTGACTTTGTTCAGCTCTTCTTCCTTCGGATCAATGATCATAGGCAAGTTAGCCCCATACTGGGCAAGATTCAGCATCGGAAGCTGGGCAGGCGGCGGCCCATTAGAAGAAGGGGCACATGGAGCGTGCTGATACTCTTTGGGAACCCAGATAAGGTCGGGTGGACCCATAACGTGAGGAAATAGAGCCTTGGGATCTCGAGGAACAGGCACCTGGTTTCATTGCATCTCTTGGACCTCAGTTTGGAGGTTGTCAATCTTGGACACAAGCTGAGCTAGGACTGCCGTCAGATTTGGATGCACAACGGGGACTTGATCTATGTTCTCCATGGAAAGCGGATGGATACCGGACTCAGAAGAAGTAACAGGGGAACAGATGAAACTCTGGGGTGATTTGACTGAATACCGAAGCCAATAAGGAGTCGGGCCAAGGGCTTGCGATTGACCTGAGAAGGCGCAATAATGGGATTTATTTTGAGAAAAAGAATGAAAATATTTTTTGACTTTTTTTTTAGATTGGAAGACAAAATATTTTTGGCTTTTTGATAAAGAGAGGAATTTTTTTTTGGATTTTTTGATAAAGAAATGAGAGACGGTCTCAGCATGATTATTATAATTATTATGTTTTCACTTGTATTAATTCTCCTAAATGCAAAATGAAATGGCGGACGGGACCCGAGCCTGGAAAAATTAGGTTTGTAATATATGCAAAGCTATGGATGGACTTGTGACTAGGCTCACGGGTAGGGTCCTATTTTAAAAATGCGCTAGAATTTGGGCGGCAAGCCGATCTGCAATTTTGGCAGAGTTTCGGGTTGAAACCGACAATCTTATACGTGTGTCCTAGGCTTGACACCTATATACGAGTATGAAGTTGGTTGGGTGAATCAGAAAGGGTTCCCCCCTTTGGCGTGACTTCCACGATATACGTCTTGCTCTTGTGGTTGGCAATCGGTACGTGTGGACAAGCCATTTGATATACCTGAGTGTACGTGAATTGCCTCACTATATACCTCGTGAGTACGTGTAAGAGCGAATTCGATATACTCAAAGTACGTGAACAAGTTCCCTACCATATGCCTCCCATCATGACTTCGATCAAGCAGTACGATGCAGGGGAACCATTAGATATACGTCGAAGGTACTTGGCCAATGGAAGGTGAGAGTCATATCGATTAGGCTAACTACGTCCTGCCGAGCCAGCGCCCATCACGAATTGACCCTCCAGTTACTGGGTAAAATTTGGTCAATCACAATGCTCTTTTGCTGATGTCGTGTGAATCATCCATGATTCTCTTATTAGTATCTTACGAGAATGTATTTCTTGATTATGCCAAACAGGGAGAAAAGTACAAGTACCAATGGTACACCAAGTATGGATGGTTGATGCGTGCAACATGTGGATATATGTGATCCTAGATTCACGTGGTGTGAAGTGTACATGGAGAATTTTCTACAAGTGTGTGAATAGAAGCATAAGCATGGGGTACACATGAGTAATAAGGGGGAACATGCAAATAGGGGGAAAATATAAACAAATAAATCACCCATGTTAATAGAGTCTAGCCCTCATATAATCCCCAGCAGAGTCGCCACTGTGGCCATCCCCGATCCTCGCGGTGGGCGGGGGGCGTGAGGGAGGATCCTAGGTCCCGCCGGTCCCTCTCGGGAGCGCTTTGGCCGACGTCATTTGGGTGAGGTGAAAAATGTAGGGAGATAGAGTCGTCAGTCTATTTTACTCAAAACAGACAAAAGGAAGGGAGCCATCCCGAAGGACAACATCCAAAGACATACTGATGCATACGAAACCAAAATGATTCGAAAAGGGTCCGGAGGCTAAGTTATGAAATGGAAAGGTGTTAGGCACTCATTCCGCCCTTACGGTCTCTCATGGGTTTTTTCTATTTTCCTTTATTTTCCCCGTGATATGTGTGCATGTGTATATATATAGTGGACATAGGAATTATCAACCTGTACCATAGAAGGGGTAAAGCGAGTCATCCGTAGGAAGGTATAAAAATATTAGAAAATAGGATTTACGCGATTATCCTTACGTTGATCATTACGACGGAACGATAACGCATATGGGATAATACACCACTAAGAACAAATATATGTATATATATGTAATCTAGGAGAATTGAATTTAGAGAAAATAGGAGTTTGAAAGAAAAGTAAAAATAGGACTCGAATATTGATTTTTACCCCGAGACGCCTACGTAGCCTATAGAGGCATCAAAGTCCACGTAGTTTGCATGAAAAACGAGGGGTGGGGTTTATACCATAAATCCAACCGGGGACTTCTCTTATTCGTGTGTGTGTAGAAAAAGTGTTTTAGTTGTGAGAAAAGTGTAAGAAAAGTGTGAGAATTCTCGTTTGGAATTTATTAGCAAACCCTCTTTTTCTTATTTTTTGGTTTTTTATTTGTATGAAAATAAGAGATGTGCAATAATACTAAATAAAAAGGATATTAGGATATGTGAGATGAGAGGATAAAAGTGCTAAGTAGTAAAATAAGTTAATGCGAATTTATGAGAATTTAAAGAGAGAATTGAGAAAATTGGACCTTCTTGAAGATCATGAGCTTGATCTTGAATGTTGGAGAGAAGACCTTGCACTTGGATGATGATGGAGAGTGGTTAATTAACCAAGTTTGATGAAAAGTGAAGGTTGGAAAGGAATTTTGATGTGGAGATCGCACTGACTTCGAGAGAGGTTTTCTGGATTTGCTGAGAGTGATATGCTTCTAATCTGGGATTTTTTGTAATGAGGTCAAGGCCTCCTTTTTATAGTCCCAGGGCATTGCCAATCGGCATAGCCCTGGTCCTGCCAATAGGTAGGTGCGTTTAGGCACACTGCCGATAGGCAGAGTCTGGGACCTACCATTTGGGAGTGTCTTTCAGGCCTTTTCGGAAAATCGGTCGCAGAGCGCAAACCATTGATCTGAATCGTGCACGAGGCAGACCGTTGGAATGGTAATTCAGAGACCTTTGAAAGTCCTTTGGACCGCTCTCGGGTTCAGGAGTTTACTTTGGGTCAAATGTGGCTCGGAAGCATTCGTCGGTCCATTGGACGGGAAATCGTCGAACGCAAACGGATCGTTCGTCCGTATGGTAAGTCCGAATCGTGCATGGGGTAGACCGTTGGAAAGTTTAGGAGATGTACTTCGACATTCCAAAGAGTTTGATCCGGTTCGGGGAGTTGACTTTGGTCAACCGAGACCTGAAAGCCTTTGGTGACCTTTCAGAGTAAAACAGATCGTTCATCCATACCGTAAGTCAGAATCGCGCACGGGGTGGACCGTTGGAAATGGGTTTCAGTTCCTTTTGAAGATTCATTCAGTATCGGTTGAGTTGAAGAGTTGACTTAGGTCAAACGGAGCCCAGGAGAGCCCGATGGCCTCCTGATTGAGTTTCGGGAGAAAATAGGTCGTTCGTTAGCATGGTAAGTCGAAATCGCGCACGGGATGGACCATTGGAAAAGGGTTTCAGGGCCCTTCTAAGATTCATCCAGTCTCGATCGAGTTAAAGAATTTGACTTTTGATCAAATGGAGCCTGGGAGTGCCCGACGGCTTCTAGGTTAGTACTCAGGGTATGACCTGGGTCTGTAGTGATGAAGGGAGGTGCTAAGGACCTAAGGGGAGTTTAAGGGGTAACAGAATGGGGTGTCTACACTATCCTAATAAGCCACCAATGTCACCAAATATGTCTTTATTTTACACTTTAAGGTCCTCCTTAAGCAAAGAAAGCTTTTGAGCTAAAAAAAAAATCTACTTCTCTCTAATCAATACCTTTGCCACCACGCCTTCACTCTATCTCCAAAATCACCTTCCTAAGGACACATATTCTCAAATTTAAATTAGACCCCATCTTTACACTCCCCTGCATTCAATTTGAATCGAAATATGACTAGAGGTGACTCGAGATAGACAAGACTAAATGACCCCAGGAAGTGCTCCTCTCATTCCGTTTAGTAAAAAAAGATCCAACCTAGATAAAGACGGAGGGTCCCTATTGATAGACCATGTAAAAATTTTTTTTAATGTCAAATCAATGGGCTTCAACTCACTAATAAACTCCGAGAACTCCCTCATTAGTTTATTCACTCTCCCCTACTTCTTTTTTGAAAATCAAACTACGTCAAAGTTACCACCCATAAACCAAGGGACTCCCCCTAACCTCCTCCCAATGATCCCACCTATCCGCATCGTCCACTGACCCATAAACTCTGAAAAACACGAAAAAATCCAACCTTTTTATATCTAAATAAATAATACAAAGAGTAGATTCCCTGAAGGAATTCAACTTCTCCATAACCCTAGAGTCCATAAGATCAACACCATTTAGAAAAGACCATAAGTATCAATCTGACAATATTCAATCCACCTCCCTCTCCAAATCCCATCTACCACCTCTCTCCTTATGTTACTTTTCTTAGTCTCCTAGAAACAAATCACACTAGACTTATACATAAAATAAATTCCACTAACCTCCCCTCTTTTAGGAGGATACCCCTCACATTCCATGAAATAATTTGTAACCTCATGATAAATATCTCTTGATTCCCCTCGTACTCCCCCCATCTTTTCTCTTTTTCCTCCCCTCATAATTTCAAGACCATTACGGCTTTTATAACTCCCGCTTCATCTAACTTTTCCCACTAAAAGACGAGCCACCATTTGCTTACTTTTTGTCTTTACCTTCCATTTACTCTCTATCTTCCTTTATAGCCTCCATGCCTCTCACTCATTTTCTTCATATGAAACCTACAGGATTTTACTAAACTAGCCTATAATTTTTTCTACCAGTCCTTCACACAACACCCCTTGCTCTCCTTATCCATCATCTATGCCTTTGATTCATAAGGGAAAAAATATCTAGAGGTACATATAACTAGGTCAATAATGTCCCCTCATTTCCTTTTGCCTCCTCTAAACTTCCGTCCATAGCAGGATCCCCATTTTCAATCAATAAAAAATTATTTTGAAAGTTCACAATCTCCTCAATCGACATCGACACCTTCGAAAAATTAAATTGATTATCCCAATCCTCCTCCTAATATTTTTTTTGCAAAGCATTTTCACATGAAGTATATGATCTTCCCCAATATCCCCCCCGTCCCTGTCGAATTACCAAATTCCGAAAAGATGTTCCCTCGGCCCTTACAATTGTCTTCCAAAACCTTCATCAAAAAATTGAGACGACAATCATAATATTTTACAACATCGTCCACCACTAACGCTCGCGACGTCTCCTCTTTGACTTTGTAAACTTTTTCCATTTTCCCTTTCCTTTGTGTTTTTCTAAACACCCACTCACCACATAATCTTTCTCATAATTAATTATCGACCCACCTTCTTCCTTGCCTTTTTTGAAAAAAATTATTAAAAACAATATGTGTTTTTTTCTTTCCAAAATCATCACACAGTCACGTTTTTACCATATTTTCAGGACTGAAACTCGCTAGTGCTTATTTGAGAATTTGGGCTGCTAAACAGAACAACCTAATTCGCTAAGTTTGTTGTAGGACCAAATAATGAGTTTGAGAATATGAATTCACATAATTGTTGTTTTTCTCCACCTTCCCAAAGCTCTCGCAGACCTTCCTTGATAAAAACTCATAAATGTCCACCATACCCCCTATCCATGAAACATACCTCTCCCCTCCATCCATGTTTCTCCTTTGTAAATTCTCTCTTTAGCTCTGACGTATGACCTAACAGCATCACTAGCGCACCCTCCTCTACCCGCGTGTGAGACACATACACATATTTACCTTCCAATACCTCATCCCTTTCCTTTCTTCCCACACCGGCACCTCGAACACCCACTACCTAACTGTGAGAAGCCTCCTTTTTCGTTAACTTCTTCTCGCCTCTACCCAATATCTTGGCCCATCAGAGATCGTTCTTCTCTATCATTCCCTCGTCAACTCTGATAAAACCCCCATATTGTTCTCCAATGGCCTTGAACACCTCCACCCCCTTAAATGCAATGGCATACCCACTAGTATAACCCACCAACAATCATTGATCTTCCTAGACTTGTTGCACCTTCCTAATGGGTACCACTTATCAAGTCACACCTCTACCCCATTAAAAAACCAAAGCTTTTCCTCCAACACTCTTTTTGACTCTTTATCTGAAGCAAAAATAAATAAAAAGCATGAGTTATTTAATTTTTGTACCTTCAGCCCTCTAATATATTTTCACCTATCTTTCACCCATTTTGAAAGTGCATCAACGACACGCGGCCTCAAATCGGTACCCCCAACACGGCTAACTAAGGCATGATGAAGGAACTCAATCTGCTCAATACAAGATGAAACATCCACCGTAATTACATCCATAAATCCATCATTTTTTTCTCATAAAAGAGGGAAATATATTCAAACAACATTATCTTATAAGAGATGTTACAAGCACTACACCAAAAACAGCATTTTGGCACACCCTGATATTAAAAATCTGGCACAGTTTAAAACTGTGCCAGATTTTGGCACGGTTTTATAGAGATTTGGCACACTTTAAAACAGTGCCAAAATTGAGTACACTTACTAAAATATATAATACCAAAAAAAAACATTACACTTCCCTCTTTCTCTTGTTCCCGCTCACGATTCCCGCCTCTCTCTAGCCTATGCACTCTCCTGCCTCTCCTCTCTCTCTCGCGGCGGTCTCTCTCTCTCTCGCGGCGGTCTCTCTCTCTCGCGGCGGTCTCTCTCTCTCTCGGCGGTCTCTCTCTCTCGGCGGCTGCTGCTGACACTGCCCTAGGTCAGCATCTCTACTGCCGACACTCTCTCTCCCGCCCATTCTCTCTTTCTCTGGTCACTGCCTTGTTCTCTCACTGCACTCATCCCAATCAGGTAATTTCTTTAAAGCATTGTATTTTTTTTAACCTAAGTTAGATTTCAGATTTGATCCTAGAGTTTATGATATGCTTGATTTGATTCGTATTTGATTTTTAGGGTTTTATATATACATATATACATATTTATTATTTTTTTTAATGTGTGAGTTTTTGGTGCAAATTGAATGTTGATAATGAAAAAAAAATAAATCATGGGTTTTTATGTTCTTACCCCTTTAACAAAAATGTATATTTGATCTGATTTGTAAATGTTACGTAGTTTTAAGAAAATTTAAGTGCTAAATATTCAATAATAATGTAAAAATAACAAATTGAAAAGTAGACACCCCACTAATTAAATGGATAAATGAGATTATGTGTTGAAAATTTAAGAAAAAACAAAAAAAACTATTTAAATAGTAAGTAGACATTAATACTAAACATTCAATAATGATGTTACACATGTAGAAAAACCTTAGACCCGTTCAAGAGGTCTCACTATGACTGTGGTGAGAACTCTTGAATTGTCCCATTTTTGGACAGTTTGGAAATGCAAAAGTTTGTATTGTACATAATGATTATGCATGTCCTATTTTGAAAAATTCGGTGGCATCTCTTTATGTTCTTTGGGTGCATACTAGATTGATGTAGTGTTTTGTGTTTTCTTGGTTGAAAAACTTAAGTAACACATGAACACTCCCAATTTAAGTTGTGTACTTGAAGAACTGTAGGGAGATGCTGGCGAAATTTTCTAGATTAGGACATGGCATGAGACATTATGAACAATACAAAATATGCATTTTCGAATGGGATAGGACCCTTACCCTGTAGAGGAGATGGAGGAAATATAGGAGCTCAAATATATACATATTTACACTTGAATAAACTTAAATATATTTACAGTAAGCGTTTATATTATAATGTGTGCTCTTTAAACTTATCAGGATGTCGTCGGGAATCAACAAAGAATGGATAAATGAGAAAAATATCGAGACCGATACATATAGAGATGGGGTGTTACAGTTTCTTCATTATGTGCGTAGTAATAGTTCGAATGTTAAACATTCATGTCCCTGTAGACGTTGTCGAAATGGGAAAGGACATGTTGTTATAGATGACATATTCATTCATTTAATGACATATGGTATGGACATGAACTATACCTTATGGCATTTTCACGGTGAGACATTAGTTGTTGATCAAGTCCAACCACCACCGCAATCTGTGACACCGACAGAACACGCTGATGTGCACAATATTCCAATTTTGAATGATCTTGTGAATGATGCTTGTGAGATGTTTATGGGTGAAGCGGAATCTAGTGAACCTAATTGTGTAGGCAGTGATGAAGCCCCCCCAACTTCTGAGGTTCCCAATGATTCGCACACACATAAATACAAAGGCAAGAAGTATGATCGTTTACATCAACTCGCATAGGAGCCATTGCACCTAGCTACCGGTTCTTCGCGTCATACCACAATGTATGCTCTTATAAAGTTGAATGATTTGAAAACACAATTCAATTTATCGGATGGTGCTACAGGTGGAATTCTTAGATTGTTAAATGAACTACTTCCTGAAGAGAACAACTTGACAACTAGTTATACAGAAATGAAAAACACCGTTAGAGATCTCGGTATGGATTATGTTAAGTATGACGTATGCATTAACAACTGTATGATATTTTGGAAAAAGCATGAAAAATCTATTAGATGTATAAAATGTGGTTCTTTACGCTACAAGTTTACTTGTCTAGACGAGGACGGGGTAGAAATTCAGAATACTATTGGAAAAAAAAAGTACTCTAGGGTTCCTAAGAAGGTAATGCGACATTTCCCTCTAATCCCTAGGCTAAAACGGTTGTATACCATAAAATGGATAGCAGAGAAAATGACTTGGCACGCTCGTGCAAGCTCTTGTATGGAATTCTTGCGTCATCCCCGAGATTCAGCAGAATGGGTAAATTCAAACATTATGTGGAGAGATTTTGCAAAAGATCCGCGGAATATTCGACTTGCAATAGCAACTGATGGTTTCGGCCCGAATAACATGTTTGGCCGTAAGTATAGTTGTTGGCCAGTGATAATTCAACCTCTCAACCCTCCCCCATCAATGTGTATGAAAAGTGAGTTTTCAATGTTGTCTGTATTGATTCCCGGACCAAAGTCACCATCAAGTAATATTGATGTCTTCCTCCAACCGTTGGTCGATGAGTTAAAGATCTTATGGTCTGGAGTTGAGGCTTGGGATGCGTACAAAAATGAGAAATTTCAGTTAAAAGCCATGTTGATGTGGGGTATACATGATTTTCCAGCTTATGGGATGTTAGCAGGTTGTTCAACTCAAGGTTACAATGGGTGCCCTGTTTGTTCTACAAATACACCTTCTGAATATCTTTCTAAGTCAACGAAATGTTGTTACCAACGATCTCGTATGTTCCTTCCTAAAGACCATCCTTATAGGTTTGACACATCAAAGCAAACATTTAATGGTAAAATAGAGGATGCTATGGCTCCAAGAAAGTTAACAAGTGCAGAAGTTGAGCAGATAGTGTCACTTATCGCTCGAGAAGGTGCTCAAAGAGAGGGAGAGGGAGAGGGAGACAAAAAGGGAAAGGGAAAGGGAAAGGGAAAGGGAAAGGGGAAGGGGAAGGGGAAGGAGAAGGAGAAGGAGAAGAAGGGGAAGGGGAAGGGGAAGGGGAAGGGGAAGGGGAAGGAGAAGGAGGATGTCGTAATGGAAGACGATGATTATCCAAGTGAGGGTGACGATAAGAATCTAGCAGGTACCGAGGGTTTTTCAAGGAGGTCAATTTTCTTTGACTTAGAGTATTGGAAGGATCATGATATTAGACATAATTTAGATGTTATGCATGTTGAAAAGAATGTCACAGAGACTCTTTTAGGTACAATACTCTCGGTGAAAGGTTCATCAAATAAAGATACGGTCAAAGCCCGTGAAGACTTGAAAGTTCATTTGAAGCTTAAAAGGAAATTATGGATGAAAGATGTTGAAGGCAGTAAAAAAAGGCTTATGCCAAAGGCACCTTTCGCATTAGGAAAGGAAGAGAAAGAAGCCTTTTTTCGTACACTAAAAACATTAAAGGTACCGATTGGATTTTCATCAAATTTCAGCAACAATGTTAACCTCGATCCACCTGGATTTACCAATCTCAAGTCCCACGATTATCACGTCATTATGCAACGGTTGCTTCCTGCATTGCTTATGCATTCATTTCCGGATGATAAGCCTTTGTTTAAAGCTATACAGCGGATCAGCATATTCTTTAATGTGTTGTGTGCCAAAGTGATATTTAGAGAACATCTTTTGAAGGCTAAAAACGCATTAGTAGAGGCACTTTGTGTCTTTGAAATTTATTTTCCACCTGCCTTTTTTGTGGTGATGATCCACCTCATGCACCATTTAGCCGATGAAGCTTTGACAGCTGGGCCACCAAGATATCGGGCGATGTGGTTATTTGAGAGAGAAATGGGAAGATATAAAAAGTGGTCACGAAACAAGAGGTACATTGAAGGGAGCATTGCTAATGCATATTTGTTACATGAAGCTTCTTTGTATGCCATGGAGTACATATCGAAAAGAGGTGAAGGAACTCATAAGAAGAATCTTGAGGATTTTCTTGATGATGAGTTTGATGACTCGGAATGCCAACGACCATTGGGTAAAAGTAAAGAATTGATCTTAAATAATGTACAATATGAGCAAGTGAGAAGATGGGTTTTATCTCAATGCGACGGTGTTGATGAATGGAGAAGGTACACACTTAGTTCTATGTTAATTCATATTAATTGATTGTAATGTGATATTTCTTAATTTTGAAACTAATTTCTTGTAGAAAATTTGTGGTAACTGAGACTCAATCGACGCATAGAATTGATGATTTCATCCCTTGGCTAAGGAACGAGGCAAGTCTTTATTTATACATGTACTTTTTTATCAACCGTAATTATTTTTAATGAAACTTTAAAAAATTATCAATTCCTTACAGGCCTCAAGATTTAGTGATACGGGAATTTTGCCATATGCTGATGGTCCTCTCCATAGGGTTACCAGTTATGAGAAATTTCAATGCAATGGGTACACCTTTTGTACTTCTGGACATGAAGAGAATCATAACTTTCAGAGTAGTGGTGTATCCACTAAGGCCTTTAATAAGAAGGGGATTATGACAACCTTTTATGGAGTTATTAGACAAATACTCGACCTCAATTACATTGAGTTCGCACATACTGTCTTTTATTGTGATTGGGTGGATGTTGATGATAAGAATGCTTGCAAAGTTGAACCCATCTCAAAATTGGTGATGGTGAATCTTAGTAAGCTCGTGAGTAAAAATACCATTCACGATGATCCGTTCATCCTTGCATCTCAAGCCAGTCAAGTATTTTATTGTCAAGATGTAAAGCTGAATGGGTGGTCAGTTGTTTTACACTCTCCCAAGAGACTGACGAAAGAAATAGATGCGATTGATATTGACCGTACGATGTATGACTCCATTTTCGAGGAAAATGATAAATTGCTGGAGCTTTTGGACACACATTTCTAGTGCAATGATTTAGTTCTGAACTTGTTTTTGAATATGCGATATTCTATTTATTCCGTTTGTTGTTGTTGTTGTTGTTGTAAACATTTAATAGTTTATTGCTTTTTGAACATTTAATACATGTATGGTTGTTTCAAATTATAATTCTATTTGAACATGCCATCTTCTTTATATTGCTATTTGAACATGTAATATTCTTGTAAATGTTTATTTTGATTATTTTGGTCTCCAATAGTCACTTTTTTCCAGATAAATGTCTCATATGGGTGATACTTCGCAACCGTCAATAAATGTGGAGACACCTATATCAACCTCCCGTTCTAAGGTTGCTTCGGGTGCTTCAAGAGTAGGTGGTGACTCTTCCACTAAGAAGTTAAAATTTAATGAGCACGGCCTTCCAGTTGGTGAAGACTCATATACACTCTCAACCAGGTTGGGAGACTTAGCAAGGACACATGTTCCCATATCTTATACGAGTTGGAAACAAGTGGATGTGCGATATAAGAACTCAGTTTGGTCATCATTAATGGTATACTATTCCTTTCTATTCCAAAGAATGTAAATTCAATTATGTGATGTTTTAATTTTATTTCTTCATATATTGTAGAAAGAGTTCCCAGATGTGCGCGAAAGTCAGAAGCAATTTTTTATGAAAAAAGCGAACGATGCTTGGAAAAAGTTCAAGTCCAAGCTAAGGGTTAATTTGAAGGATGGTGATATTGGAAAGTGGAAGGAGAAAGTGCCACGAAATGTCAAATCTGAGGACTGGGAGGTGTTTTGCAATAAGTTTTAGAGGTTCAAAGGGCTTTGCGAAGAAAGAACAAAAAGACTAAACTAAATTGTGTGAGAAAGACAACTCATAATACAGGTCGTCATGGTTATGCCCGAGCTTCAGAGAATTGGAGAAAGGAGCATGGGCGTGCACCCACTCGTGCTGAATTGTGGTTGGCAACTCATATAATCAAAGGAGGTGGTTATGCCCCTCATGATAAAATATTTGCGGTAATTTAAATTTTTTAATGTTCGTTTTGTTTAAACAAAGTATCGTATCATCAAACCTAATGTTAATATATTTTTATACAGGACCAAATTCAAATGCTTCTGGATGTATACAAAGCGAGTGGTCAGGAGGAGACCTTGGATGCCGGGCCTATTTTTGAGGTTTTCGGAAAAGATACGCGAGGACGTGTACGTTGTGTTGGGTCCACAATTTCGAGAACCGCTATATTAGGGTCGGCATTCGCTAGAGAAATGCTTGAGGAGGTGAAAGAGGACACCGAAAATTGGAAGGATCATGTTGATCACCTTAGGAGTGACATAGATGGGATAAAATCCTCACTAGATGAATTCATTACCGACTTCAAAACCGGAAAATTTTCATGTGTTGGACACAACGTTCAGGAGTTACCTACTATAGGCACTGTAACTCCTTCGTGTTCTCGTTCCTCCCCTGCATTCGAGGTTCCAAATTTCACCTCGCTAATTGAATGCAAAATACTATCCCACACACGTGAACTTGTTGGTTATGGGAGGAAAACGCAACCAGGAGCCGTCTCGACCGTTCACTTCCATAAGTTGAGAAAGAATGAAGTGCGAGTTTTACTCGATGACATCAAAGTGCCCGAGTATCCAGTTTGGGGTGGAAAACAAGCTCATTGCGAGAACTTGGAAGATGTTGGTAAAAATGGAATTATGTATTGGCTCGACGACCTTTGTCCTCCCATTGGTGACACCGACGAATGACTTGCTTCGAAGTACTTCCCTCTAAGGTACAAATCTGCAAAATCTCTACTTATATTCCTAATTCATGCTTCTATAATCCTGCTCCACCATCTACTGAATTGAGTTATGTTGTTTCTATAATCGTTATGCAATCAACTAGGAAAACCAGTTATTTATTTATCATTATTGAGCGGGAAGCACGGGCAAGCTATTATATATAACATGTGTAATCAATCGTTAAAGAGGTAAGGTGTACTAATCAAACACACACATATATGCATATGCTGCATATATATGCAGTTGCCCTGCCCCGTCCCCTGCCCCTCCCCCCCCCCCTTCCCCACTCACACACGCACACACAAACACACACATATATGCATATGCTGCATATGCATATATATGCAGTTGCCCTGCCCCTGCCCCGTCCCCTGCCCCTTCCCCCCCCCCCCCCCTCCATCATTAAAGATAAGCTCTTCTCTGGTGGGCAATGCCGATTACATTTATATGGCGCCGTAGATATTTACGGGTATTTGAATCCTGCCACAACACCCAAAGATTGAGGACTTGGTTAGTATAGCAAGTTCCGGGGTGGAGCCTTGGCGCTTGACTTATTTGAATCACTTAATTTTTTATAATTAGACACAAATATGGGTTGGATCATAGCGGGTGGTACCCCAAAAGGGTAGGGCTGTGAGGTTCTTTTAGCAACCCTTGACAATTCATTTCCCATGATATCGATTTATTCCTTATGGGATTGTCATTGGAAGGAACAGTACTTACATTCGAAAGAACAGTACTGACAATTCATTTTAGCAACCCTGGCCCTGCCCCTGCCCCGTCCCCTGGCCCTGCCCCGTCCCCTGCCCCTCCCCCCCCCTCCCCCCCCTTCCCCACTCACACACGCACACACAAACACACACATATATGCATATGCTGCATATGCATATATATGCAGTTGCCCTGCCCCGTCCCCGTCCCCTGCCCCTGCCCCCCCCCCCCTTCCCCACTCACACACGCACACACAAACACACACATATATGCATATGTTGCTGAAATAATTCAGCATTTGTTCTTACACAGTGAAATGTCTCAAACCATTTATGCTCATTTTTCTGCTCAGGTAGAGATTTTTCCTTGCTTAAAGTGTATTCTATCTATGCTTATCTCTTGGTGGTTTTTCAAGTCCAATAAGGACTACATCAAATTTATTTATAAAGTTTTCCTATGGTGATTTTATTAGAGATTTAGAATGCTAGATGTAATAGCTTATTTGAAGGTGTTCTTATGTCTGCTGCTGATATAATAAAAAAAGTGATAGACTTAATTTCATCTAAAGCCAGTTCCACTCTTTTTGTTAACCGAGTAAATCAAAACCATGTGTCCTTAGTTGATACATTTCATCTCAAAGTGAAAGTAAAAAAGCCCAAGTTAATTATTACCAGATAATTATGTCCTTCAGGCACTATAAAAATCAATGTTGATGGTCTCCCTCATGTTATTAAAGGGTGAAAACTCAGCACTTAGGGGGCACGAACACCTCAAACTTAAAAATCAGCACTTAAACTTAAAAACAAGCCGTTAATGGGTGAAAACCCAAACCACCCCCAAATGACCCCGTAGGGGGCACGAACACCTCGCACGGGACCAATGTAACTTGTAGGAACTGACCGCGTAGTCCCGGGTCTCCCGGTTTGTGAATATGACGATAATTTGCAAAAATCACACTTAGTTAAAAACATGCCGTCAATGGGTGAATACCCAAACCACCCCCCAAACGACCCCGTAGGGGGCACGAACACCTCGCACGGGACCAATGTAACTTGTAGGAACTGACCGCGTAGTCCCGGGTCTCCCGGTTTGTGAATATGACGATAATTTGCAAAAATCAGCACTTAAACTTAAAAACATGCCGTCAAAGGGTGAAAACCCAAACCACCCCCCAAACGACCCCGTAGGAGGCACGAACACCTCGCACGGGACCAATGTAACTTGTAGGAACTGATCGCGTAGTCCCGGGTCTCCCGGTTTGTGAATATGACGATAATTTGCAAAAATCAGCACTTAAACTTAAAAACAAGCCGTTAAAGGGTGAAAACCCAAACCACCCCCCAAACGACCCCGTAGGGGGTACGAACACCTCGCACGGGACCAATGTAACTTGTAGGAACTGACCGCGTAGTCCCGGGTCTCCCGGTTTGTGAATATGACGATAATTTGCAAAAATCAACACTTAAACTTAAAAACAAGCCGTTAATGGGTGAAAACCCAAACCACCCCTCAAACGACCCCGTAGGAGGCACGAACACCTCGCACGGGACCAATGTAACTTGTAGGAACTGACTGCGTTGTCCCGGGTCTCCCGGTTTGTGAATATGACGATAATTTGCAAAAATCAGCACTTAAACTTAAAAACAAGCCGTTAATGGGTGAAAACCCAAACCACCCCCCAAACGACCCCGTAGGAGGCACGAACACCTCGCATGGGACCAATGTAACTTATAGGAACTGATCGCGTAGTCCCGGGTCTCCCGGTTTGTGAATATGACGATAATTTGCAAAAATCAACACTTAAACTTAAAAACAAGCCGTTAAAGGGTGAAAACCCAAACCACCCCCCAAACGACCCCGTAGGGGGCACGAACACCTCGCACGGGACCAATGTAACTTGTAGGAACTGACCGCGTAGTCCCGGGTCTCCCGGTTTGTGAATATGACGATAATTTGCAAAAGTCACACTTAGTTAAAAACATGCCGTCAATGGGTGAATACCCAAACCACCCCCCAAACGACCCCGTAGGGGGCACGAACACCTCGCACGGGACCAATGTAACTTGTAGGAACTGACCGCGTAGTTCCGGGTCTCCCGGTTTGTGAATATGACGACAATTTGCAAAAATCACACTTAGTTAAAAACATGCCGTCAAAGGGTGAATACCCAAACCACCCCCCAAACGACCCCGTAGGGGGTACAAACACCTCGCACGGGACCAATGTAACTTGTAGGAACTGATCGCGTAGTCCCGGGTCTCCCGGTTTGTGAATATGACGATAATTTGCAAAAATCAGCACTTAAACTTAAAAACAAGCCGTTAAAGGGTGAAAACCCAAACCACCCCCCAAACGACCCCGTAGGGGGCACGAACACCTCGCACGGGACCAATGTAACTTGTAGGAACTGACCGCGTAGTCCCGGGTCTCCCGGTTTGTAAATATGACGATAATTTGCAAAAATCAGCACTTAAACTTAAAAACAAGCCGTTAATGGGTGAAAACCCAAACCACCCCCCAAACGACCCCGTAGGAGGCACGGACACCTCGCACGGGACCAATGTAACTTGTAGGAACTGACCGCGTAGTCCCGGGTCTCCCGGTTTGTGAGTATGACGTTAATTTCCATTCATATATGTAATTTTTTTGTTTTGAGTATTTTTTTTTATAAATTATTGGGTTACTAATATCGTATCTTTTTTGTATTCTATTTTTTTTGCGGGATAACAGTTTATCGTTGGCTTTTATTCGCGTGGAATACACAAAGAACTCAATGGTTTACAACAAGGGGTTTATTAATGAATCCATTTTTTTGTGTCATGACCGTACGGTCTTTTGTTGTTTTATTATTGACTTTTATGGCCATGAAGGCTTTTGTAAGTTAATTGTTATATTTTGTGGCCGTGCGGGCTTTATGTTAGACAGGTTTTGTATTAACAGGTTTTGGAATGTCCAGAAAATAGAGGAAACTCTGCCCAATTTTTTTTGGCAAGCGAGCAGTTAAAGACTTGTAATATTTTGAAGTTTGTATGTACATTAGTTTATTAATAACGCGCAATATTATTAATTTGTGAATTTTGTGCTTTCAAATATTTTTTTTTTAAATTAAAAAAATTTGGCACAGTTCAAAACCGTGGCAAAAATGTATCATATTTTGGCACGGTTTTAAACTGTGCTATTTTTTTTTAAATTATGCTGAATCTGGCACAGTTAAAAACTGTGCCAAAAGTGTGCCAGAAATATCAAATTCTGGCACGGTTTAAAAGTGTGTCAGAAATGTTCTTATTTTGAAGAATCTGGCACAGTTAAAAACTGTGCCAAAAGTGTGCCAGAAATATCAAATTCTGGCACGGTTTAAAAGTGTGCCAGAAGTGTTCCTGTTTGACTGATTCTGGCACACTTTTAAACCGTGCCAGAAAAAAATTCCCATTTTGGAACACCTGATTCTGGCACAGTTCAAAACCGTGCCAGAGGCACGGTTTTGAACTGTGCCAGAATCCTGTTTTTGGTGTAGTGAAGAGGCAGACTGAAAAACACTAAAAGGACTCTGATCAAACATTAAACAGGAAAGTAAAGACGTGGGGGCATACTGGAAACCATGAAAGTTAAACGGTGTATTAATTGACATATTAGCAAAAAGATCCGCGCAGTAGTTTGCTTATCGGAAACAGACGCTGATAGTGATATTAACAGAATCAAGCCAAGGCAATACCTTAGCAGCTTGCAAATAAGATTTTGCACATTTAATCCCCAAATTGACAATATCCACTTCACTTTTCCTATTCTTGACAATAAAATTATTTGTCAAAATTACTGGCTCCATTTTATAAAAAGCTTCACCAGCATAAACCTATATTCCACCTTCAAATAACTCAAGAATCTGGTAGCACACACGACGTCTATCTTCCTTCACAACAATGACAAATGAAGCACCATTTTTATTAAAACATGATCAAGTAATCACTCCCTAGATAAACCCCACCTTCTTTTATAAAATATGCCTACTCTTTAAGACACATCTAAGAAACAACAGATCAACCGATTTTCCTCCCCTTTGTCCAAAACCTAGAGTACCCACGTCCCTTTTCAGTAATATGAGCCAACAACTTCTCACACCTCTTTTCATAGCTAAAAAATTCTCAATCTTGCTTGGAATATCTCTCGGCCATGAGGTTGGGAGAATTTTTTTACCATTAAGTATCATCTTCTCGCACTATCCTCCACAAAAATTAACTAATACTTTTGATTTCTTTAATTATTATGTAATAATTATTTAATTTTTTCTATTTCCACTTTTTATCAAAATTACTTTTGCTGAACATTCTTATCACCCCATATATTTTGATTGGTTGCTTTCAATGTCAAAGATTTTTTTCTATAACCTTGAACCTCAACACGAACGAACCCTTTGGACTCCCTCATGTAAGCTAAATAAGGGAGAAGCTGTGGCAAAGCCACCCTAACATACGCGCAACTTAATATCGGGTATCCATTGGGGGGTTTCAAGCCCTCAACCTTTCGTTGAAAGAAAATGTGAAGTAACCAGGGTAGATGTGTGTCAAAGATTTTATCACTTGAACATCGAAAATAGTTTGCTATAATTGGGTATACCATCCTTTTTGGCTCAATTTTTAAATTATAAAATAAGTTAAATATATTTTATTCATAGATTTAAATTTGACCACATTGTTGAAGTTCATTTTTGTTAGGGGTGTAAACAGATATTCAAAAGCTCGAATGCGTTCGGTATCGGAGTTCGAATTTTACAAATATTTATCCAAAAAACGAATATGGATAGTGATGCGACTCAGAAAGTGTCTCTAATGTGCGTTCTCTCTAGGCTCAAGTGCAAGCCTATTGCGTTAGTAATAAATCCGATAAGTCGAGATCGTATCCACAGGGAAATAGGACAACAGAGTTATGACGACATTGGAAGACGAAGGAATCTTAACTCTGACTCTAAAAAGAAAAAGAAAAAGAAAAGATGATTTGTTTGGGAATTGGCTACAACTAAATGCAATTATGAAATTAGGAAATAAATGAAACTATTCTAAATTACCTAAAATACTAACGATGAATGATTTAAAACTCGAAATATATGATGAAGAAAACAGGACGGGAATACAATCCCTGAACCCTAGTGTATTGCAGGTATAAAACTAATAATAAATTTAAGTGATTAATTAGACCCAAAATTTAGTACTCCTAAGCATTACGTATATGAGGTTCAAGCCCACACCATACTTAATCAGAGGACAAGTAAATCGATATTGCGATAGTTACATTCGAATTGCATTCTAAAGCATCCCGGTTACCCTAAAGCAAACGAGATCCAAAGATCTACAATTTTCGCGTTCTATGCAATACGGTCAAAATTAAATCATTAAATTTAGAGTACTAATTTTATACGCATGAAACTACCACATCAGGTTGAGTTCATGTAGCCCGACCTTTAAAATCTAGCCGGGCATATGAAAACTTGAAAACAACATGTTAAGAATGAAAGAAACCATTTTTATTTATGACTGAAGATGAAGAAAGGTGAAATTAGTAATGAACAAGCAACTAGAATAATTATTGAAACAGAAATCAGAATGATTGTACTTGAATTGCAATTTGAAAGTAACTAGGGTTAGTTGTTCTTCCTCCTAAATTAATTACAAAGCTTCCTTCAGGAATTAGAAGCCTCCCTCTACGTTTGGGAGGAGTTTCAATTTATATTCTACGAAATACAAGAGTTTGAACCAAATAGGACTCCATTTTTACAAGTGGATAAATCCGAAAAATCGAGAACAGAACCGATCCAGGTAAATGGTCCGGTTCGGTTCCATCTTTTATAGCCTTTATAGAATACTCTTCAAGCATGGGATCGGTTCGTTATTTGCCAGCTTCGGTTCGGTTCCATCTTTTCGTCTCTTCACAGGAAGTTTTTCCAAGGTGGATTCAGTTCGTTTTTTTCATTGCTTCGATTCGGTTTCGTTTTTCCATCCTTTACAGAAGCTTTACCCATGAGGGATTCGGTTCTTTTTAGCTCCCTTGGGTTCGGTTCCCTTTTATCAGTCTTTGCAGAAACCTTGCTTTCTTGTGTTTCTTTGAAGCTTTTGGTACGAAACTCGGATTAGAACACCGAACACCTGCAAAATAGATGACGAACACACGAAACTCGACATATTCATTAGAAACTTGCCATTATCGAAGATAAGATATAAATCCACTTGAATTACATTGCACGTAGCGATAAAACCCTCTAAATTACGGGGATAAATGGGAAGAATTTATGCCTAATCAGATAGTGTGTTAAAATATTTGAAAAATGGATACAGATAGTATGTGTATCCAACACAAATTATCCATATTTGAGGTGGAGTATCCATATTTGCAGATATCCATTTTTTCGAATGTTGATTGCGAAATTTATTCCCCTACGTGGACCAATGAGAAATGGATACTCGTTATCCTATTTGGTGATCTTCATAGTAATTACTTAAGTGGTCGGCTAACCGACTGACCGACCAACTTAAAAGAATATGAACCGTCAAGAATATAAAAAGCCATTTTTGTGGTGTCACCAACAGTCATTATACCAGTGAAAATTAATAGTTATATTTAATATCAACGGTTATATCTATTGTATACATATGTAACTGCTCGAATATATAAAGTCATTCCGTCTCTTGGACTTCCGAAACACTATAAATACACGATCTCCCCTAGCTTAACAGGACAGATGAATCATTCTTATGCACAGTCTGCTGTGTTATTGTAACCACAAAATAAAATAATACAAACAATGGATATAGGCTTTGTTCATAGCCGAAATACTTTAAAAATCTTTATATCTTGTGTGTTTGTTTATATCGCATATCATACTTTATCTATGATTAGAAATCTGGGTCCATTTTTTGACATCAACAGATTGACACCTTCTGTGGGAATCGACGTGAAAAAGTCTTCCTTCTTTAGCAGAAGAGACAGAGATCTATGTCACAAGCCGACGATGTGAACAATCTAATCAAGATAAAATTTTCTTTTTCCACATACGACTAATTATATGTTGTACATGCATCTTTTTATTCATACATGATTCTCATAAGTTTATATTCATAAACTTTGTGATCCATTCCTATTTGGAAATCTGCAAAAACAGTCGATTTCAAAATCATAAGTTTTATACAGGTCCTTAAAAGGGATAAACATTCAAACGGTTCTGCAAATATATCTGATGACTTTCTTCAAATAGACTTTTCTTTACAGAAAGATATGAATTTTAAGGAACTAAAAAATGGGGAGCACAATTTTAGTTCTGGACAATCTCAAGAGGATATACCGGATCTTGATTTATTCATAAATATCTTCTTAACATTTATTTTCTTTGAATTGAGATTAGATTCTATTAGTAACAACAGGGTAGGCAAACCTTTACACAAACAAGATTGTCAACCCTAATGTAAAAAACCCAATCATCAGCAATAATCGTAGGGTTTGCCTAAATTCAAGTTTCCACGACAATAAAGATGGTAAAACTTGCATTATTAGCACAAAAATATTCTGCAGCAACAAAAAATTATCCTTGATCGTACTGACCAGTCTCCGATTCCAAAATCAAATCCAAACTCTGACCAAGGTAGATTGCCGACCCATAGTGCCAAATGAGAAATCAAGTGAGGACCCATTAACAATGTCTCTGGAGGTCAGCGACCACTATACAAATGCATCAACAACATCGCTCAAAGTTGGTGACTAAAATTGGAAGGGTACCACACCTCAGCGACATCACCGCCACTGTTTATTGGCTGACGACCACTAGGCTATAACAATGAATGCATAAGTGGTCGTCGCTGGACCATCAAAACTGGTCGGCGGCAAGACAAATATAAATTTAACTGAAGTGGTCACCGTTGGACCATCAACCCTAGTCGACGGTAGTAGTGGCAAATGGGCGGTTATGGGCGGTTATGGACGGGTCAAAAATGGATATGAATAAATTTGGGCGGATCAAAAGCGGGTCGGACATAATAATTTGGGCGGGTTTGATCGGGTTAAATCCGGGTCGGGTCGGGTCAACCCGGATCAGGTCGGGTTGACCCGCTTTTTTTTTTGGGAAAAAACAATTATTATACCATATACAAATAAACATGGTATAATAATTTTGAAAAAAAATATACAAGTACATACTTGAATAAAAAAAAATCTTTTAATTCTTAAGTAATTTGAGTTTTATTTTTGTGAGGGTCCAAAACCATTTTGACCCGCTAATGACCCGCCAACAAACCATCTTATTGGATCGTTCAAACCATTTTGACCCACAAACACAATTAATGGGATCCAAACACATTATTTTGGGTGGATTATGGGCGGTTTCATCCTCAAAAGCCCATATTGCCAACCCTAGTCGACGGAAAGACAAGGACAATCTCTCACGGCACGAGACCGTTTGGGGCATGATGGGTTTTAAACCCTTTATGACGTCATCAAAATTAACATAATGTTGTTAAAGGCAAATATCAACCTTTTGGACTTCGTCAAAATTAACCAAAGCAGTGATAATACTGCTTCCCTATTCTTTTTTACTTCACAACTTTATGTGGAAAAAGATTTTTAAAACAAACTTATATTTTAGTATTTGCTTGGATTACAAATAATTTTGCAAAAAATCTCAATTAAGCCTTATGTCTTACATCTTATGTATAGTTGACAAAAAATTGCTTATGTGACATGTATCTGGCATAAAACTTATTATTTCATGCTTTAAAATTTTGATTGCCTGATGTTCGAGCAGATACATATCGTACATTATTTGGCCAAATAAATTAATCGCATGATGATTTTTATTTGATTTAGCCTGAAGAAATGGTTGGACAACTTATTAACATCCACAGGTACAAGATTCTATCATGACGAATGCTCGGTCGTAATATTAATCTCTTAGAAATTTTACTTATGCTCCGACAGATGCTCGAGCACGAATCACTCATGGTATTTACTCAGTAATATACAATTTATATCTACTCGGTACTATACAATTTTGCCTTGATGGATTATCCAGGCACCATTTATTTTATTAATGCTCCGACGGATGGTTGAGAATGCTAAAGCATTTTCAGACCCGAAAAATGGTTGGGCAAGATTATTTGTTATAATCGATAGATAATCGAGCTTTGATATTTCTTCAACTTCCTTATTAATTCTATGATTCTTAACTGGAAGGATAACTATGCATATTCAATATTCATCTTAGCAGAAGATCGATAAAACATTTATTGTCATATATTTAATCTCAAAGATATTTGCCATATAAATTGTATTTTATCCCTAACATATGGTTGATCGAGATACTCCTTATCTATATTCAGTCCCGACAAATGATCTGTATAGTCTATTATTAGTTGACATTACATTTATTATTGATATGAATGGTTTGGAAATTCATTTTTCTCTAACAATGCAGGATTATTAGGCACCCTAAGGCATTATTTAAAGGCCCAGACAGATGGTCGACCCTTTTATTATTTTTCTGAATTTCTCATTAGCTTCAATGCAATTTATATTATGTGAATCATCACAATCTACCCTAACGGACTGTTACACATTATCATTATTATTTGATTCAACTTCAGCTCTTGACTGCATGTTCATTCGTTAGTCGACATTAGATCACGACAAAGTCCCAATGGATGGTCGGGCATTATTATTATTGGCATGATATTATTATTATTCAGTCATCTCTTCAAAACCCCAACTGGGGGCTCCGTTGTTATGTTGACTTGTTCACTACAACGTTAGTCGAGCAAGCCTCAACACATTAATGCTTCACAGACCTTTGGTCGACCTCTCTAATTGGGTCATTTACCATATCAACAAATCCATTTATCCGATCCACAGATAATAATGGCTCGCACGAATTATCAATCAGACAAAAAAAAAAAACGCAGAGGAAGCGCACCTCAGCATAAATTGGTCTAGAATTGAAGACATTTCAGCAAAGCACCTCAGCTGCACGACCGAAATCAAGCTTCCTGTATGACCTCATCTTCGAATATTTCATGAATAAGAAGTTCACTAAATCTAGGAAATTTGTTGCAGTCTTAAGGACGACAAGATCCAACCATACTTGACTAAAGCATGTACAAGATCCTGACATCAAACTTAGGGGTGCAATCGGTACGGGTTTTTACCGTACCGTACCGTTTTGGTCCGGAAAAAAATAGTTTTGGTTTCATATTATGAAATACTGAAAATCAATTTTACCGAAATCAAAAATACCGTAAAAAATTTGGTTGGTTTTGGTTTTTAGATACAAAAACCGATTTACCGAATTTACTGTACCGATATCGTACCAAAATTACCGTACCAAACTTTTTGTGCAGTGTCAAATTATTTTGGGTATCATACTACTTCTATTTATTTTATTTCTCATGAGTGAGTTTTTATATTCTCTTTGAATTTAAATTTATTTATTTGAGTATTTGGTTTAAGTGTTAAATAATCATGTTAATTAAACATATATTTTGTTTAATTAATCAAACATTTAACACAAAATGAATTAGGCAACATTTTGTTAAAATAAAAAGAGCCGTTTGTTTTGTTGGCTATATTTTCGTTTTACCCTTATTTCATTTGGGCTTTATATTGTGGTTTGTGTAGAGATCTTTTTTTAGGGTTTCCATTTCATTTTTTTTTACCTCTTTCTCTATCAAAAAGTGTGGCCGTCATTTTTGTTTGAGCTCTCTCTCTCTCATTTTTTTCTTCTTCTTCAACCTTGGGTTGATTTTGAGAAATAATTTTTTGGGGAATTTTATTTGAGAACACCATTTTTTTTGTTTTGAGATTTGGCTTTCGATTTGGTGTGGTTACTTCGTTTTGAGATCGGGTTTTCGGTGACAATTTTTTAGACGCCAGTTGTATTCGGATCTGAGTTCCCTCCATGTTTTTCGGTGATTTTTTTTCCCGACGAGTTGGCTTTTCCGGTGAGTTGGCTTTTTCGGCGAAGGTTTGTTTTTCTGGTGTTGGAGGTGTGGATGATTTTGACTTTCCGATGAACATTTTTTGAGGAAACAGCTCCCTCATTTTTTGAGGCTCATCATCTTGGCTCACTCTCCTCAGGCACCAGCTCCCTCATCTTGTCTCACTCTCCTCCGGCTCCAACGAAAGCAAACCGATTAGTTTGGTCTCGCATCTGTTTAAATATATTATTCCAAATGCTACAAATGCTAGAAATTGTACCTGTTTGTGTATGTTTATAATTGTTCCAAACAACTAGAAATGCTAGAAATAATAATAGCTAAAAATGCTAGAAATTGTAACAGCTAGAAATGGGTATATCGAAATATATACCATATTTACCGAATGCATAAACCGATTTGAAATTCTGGTATTTACCGGGAAAAAACTGAATTGAAATCGAAATTATCGAAAAAAACCCCGAAAATAACGAAAAAACCGAAAAACCGGTCGATTTGGTTTTGATTTTTGTTTTGATGTACCGTTCGGTAAATTGGTACGGTACGGTTTTGCCATATAAAATGTGGTTTTGGTATTGGTAAGGGGTCGTTACCGACCATACCGTACCGGTTGCACCCCTAATCAAACTTCATATATGATTTCTTCTTTGACAAGTCAAGAACAAGAAGTCTGTGAAACTTCATGTATAAACACAAGAAGTTTTGCCTGACCAAATTAAAATACAGGAATAATTATACATTCCTAATACACTTGATCACCACTGACAACCAATGCTACAACTTATATCAACAAAACTATTTACAGTTTTGTCTAAGAACAACATTAATAGAATCTGAGGCATTACAATCATCAATGACCTGACTAACTAGTTTACACCATTTGCCTAGTCGGCAAGATGATTAAAAATTAATCACAAGCTTAAATAAAGATCAACTAATTGTTCAAAAACCAATGGCTTCAGCAGGATAGTACAAAAGTAGAAAATTCATGGGCCAACTTTCCTTGGCCTTATCCTAGCAAGAGCGACATCAAGGGCAGAAAAATTAGAGTACATTTTAGCGATTCACAATTTTTTAAACTATCCACAAGAACGGCACCCAGTGAAATATATTACAGAGTTCAGTAATTCGTTTTCCGACCATCAGCGTAATTAAAAGCCGAGAAAGTATTTAGATCTCGTACTCCATCCTTTTAACAAATCTTTAAGAATGGAGCATGGGGATATTTTTGTGGGTTAAATTGTTCATACCACATGGATTAACGATGGAAGAACAACTGTCATATGTTTCTAAGAGATTCCAAGTGGTACATTATGTAATTTAGAATTGATGAAATCAAACGGTACTAGCTGAACCAACAACATTATGGCACTTATCCTCCTAAGTAGACACCTTAAGAATTCATCAGAACTTGGTCGGCTCCAGACCTAATTGGTCGGCACATCGATCGATTAACTCCAGAAGGTAAATCGTTAAGAAGAAGAAGGGTTGTACACATAGGATTTATCAAGAGACACTCTACACGTGTTGTTAAAGATCAATAACCTCATTCATTATGTATGGATGTAACGTTTCAGAATAAATACTCCATCCTTTCACTAAATAATCAAGCATGGAGCATTGGGGGATTTAGTTGATTGCAAAATTTACTCCCCTATGTGGACCAATGAGAAATGGGCACCCGTTCTCCTACCTAGCGATCTTCATAGTAATTACTTACGTGATCGGCTCTCGAGGCAGTTGGTCAGCTAACCGACCGACCAACTTAAAAGAATATGAACCATAAAGAATATCAAAATCCATATGTGGGGAGTCACCAACAATCATTGTACTCGTGAATATCAACAGTTATATTGATTGTATACAAATGTAAATGCCCGAATATATAATGACATTCCATCTCTTGGACATTTCAGCCACGATAAATACATGATCTCCCCTAGCTCAAAGGGACAGATGAATCATTCTTATGCACACTCAACTGTGCTATTGTAACCACCCAAAATAATACAAACACTGGACGTAGTCTTTCTTCATAACCGATCCACTTTAAAAATCTTTGTCTCCTGTGTGTTTGTTTACACCGCATATCATACTTTATCTGTAATTAGAAATCTGGATGTAGTCCATTTTTTTATATCAACACCAGATATCCGTATTTGTATTGTATTAGTTATATATAATTATTATTTATAATATTTATTATATGTAATTTAAAATATAAAAATGTAAATCATCACTTTTCACCCATTTAAAAAAATAAAGAAATACTATTTATAAAAAATAAAAGATAATGAATGGCTTAAAAAGAAAAAAATGAAAATAATAAAAAAGAACAAAAAGCAAACAAAACAAACTCAAACAAAACATTTGACCTAAAACCCTTCTCTTTCATTTTACCCGTTTCCCCCTTTTCCCACATTTTCGGCGCACCCCCTCTTCTTCAAAACCTTTCCTTTATCGGTAACTTAGTAAGCTCCTCCTCCTCCTCCTCCTCCTCCTCCTCTCTCTCTCTCTCTCTCTCTCTCTCTCTCTCACCCCCACACACCCCTCACACAGAGCAACACATACACACACAGATATAACATCACATTAACACAAGTACACAACAACAACAACAACAACACACACACACACAAACAAACACAACAACAACAACACACACACACACACAGTAATACATACACATAGACGTACACAACAACTGTTTGGGGCTAAATTGTGGATTCTAATTTCTAAGTTATTGATTATTAAATGGTAGATTAATTTATTGACAAATGTTAGAGCTAAATTATTGATTCTAATTATTAAGTTGTTGATTATGAAATGGTAGATCAATTTATTGATTTTAAATTATTGATTCTAAACAATTAGGGCTTGATATATATTTTTTTATAGTAGTATTGATATTACCTATTAAAAGAGGCAGGTCAATTGCAATGAATAAGCAATGTAAACGGATACAGATATTAGCCGAATCTGAAAAATTCGAGAGGATACGGATATGAATAGTAATTTTTACTATCCGGGTGGATACGAATAGTGTATTTAGATAGCGGATACGGATATGGATAGCATTGTATCCGCTCCGTATCCGTCCATTTACCACCCCTATTTTTTCAGTTCGCTTGGACTTAGTAAGTCTTTACTATCTAGAAAATTCTAGCACACAATTCTAACACCACCGGTGACGTAATATGGTAATATCATAATTAATAGTGTGACAAATTTTCTATAAGTCTGCTTAACCCCAAAAATATAATTTTTTTATAGAAGAAAATGTATTAGTAATATGTCAATATTTAATTTTGAATTAAGACATCCTAATAATTGTTGTTTATAAATGTTTCTTTTTCCCCACATGTTACGATATATTTAGAATATTTATATGTGTCAATATTAGAACATCTTTAAATAATATAAGGGTTTATAATCTTTATCCATGTTCACTTATTAAAATAATTACTTCTAGAAATTCTTAGTAAAGCTTTTTATATCCTTACCCCATCATACATAAATAAAAAAATAAATTCTCAATACATATAAAATCTTACATTTTACATTTCTATTATCAAAATGCAGGTAGATAAATTAACGTAGCACTATTCCCACTCGAAGAATAGTTTCTAGCACTCCAATTCAACTTACAAATAGTTCAAAGACATAAATGTCCTTGCTCCCCAACTCATCCATACTATAGTAACACGTGTATTCATCCAAATACTTTAATCACATATCTTACCTAATGGACCCACTTGGCCTTATATCCATATAATAAAGGAGCATGGTTTTTGGAAAAATATCTCCACTTTTATGCATTACATTTCATGCATGATATTTTCTCCCTTTCATGCCCATGCATGAAATGTCATGCTAAAGTTTTTTTTTTTTAAAATAAAAAGGGTCTTGTTTTTGTTTTTTTAAAGGGAAATAATTTTAAATAATTTAGTTTATATATTTTTAAAATATTTATATTTTTTTATATTTTTTAATTTATATTTTAAATATATATATATATATATTTTAGTTTATATATATATATATATATATTTTTTTATCACGATGGCAAATTTATCACCGTGCTTCGGCACGGACATCCGCTAGTGTGTATATATATATATATAAAAAATATGGGGCCATATGGGGATGAGGGTTTGTCATGTATGATATTTTTTTCTTTTATGCCCATATATGAAATGTCATGCTAAAAGTTTTTTTATTTTTTAAGATTTTTTTATTTATAGAAAGGGTATTTTTTTTTAAAAATTGTATGATGCCATATGGGGATGGGGATTTGTCATGTATGATATTTTCTTCCTTTCAGTTTAATACCCCATATTTTTATGGCTTTTAAATTTAGGGATTTATTAAATTTAATTAAGAATTTACTAGCGTGATGAGAGTTAGTAATTATTATAAATTTGTTGAATATTACTAGATGAGTAATGTAATATATAAGATTGATTTTATAAAAATTGTCACGACAAAATAAAATGGCAATTATGAAAATTAAGTCGGGACGCGCCTGTGTCGTGTTAGGACTAAATTATTATTATATAAAATGAATAAATTTTAAGTCGGCCGTATAGTCATTTCGAGTGCACCAGTGTGTTCGGAAGGGTCGAGATAGTCAGAAAAGTGTACCCGAGGATTTAGTTTGGGTCTTGGGGAGTTTTTAGGCCTAATTGACATCCCGAGAGGGTATTATAGGTATTTGGTATTTTTGGGTAATTAAACTCACGAATTTAATTAGGTTATATCAGCCACTTGGAGTTTTCTCTTAGGGTTAGCAAACACAGAACCTTAGAACGGCCATTAGAGAAGGAGCTGGAGAGCTTTCCAAGCAACTCAAGGCCAAAGACTCACCCGTTTGCACCGCCACCACCACCAAAGCGTAGATCGCGCGACGTGGAACACAACCATACCTTTTTATCCACGAAATCAGAACCTTGAATTCCAGGCAAGTATCTATCTTTATTTGTTTTTAGTTAATGTCTCACCCATGTTAGTTTAGGATTATCAAGAACATGTTTTATGAAAGAAATTGATAATTTAGAGACTTTAAATCGCATGTTTAGAGAAATTTAATATGTTCCCGACATACCCATCACATGTAGAGGATTATCCACGAATTAGTATGAATTTATAAACAAGGAATCTAGGAAATAATTAGAAGAATGTATGTTTCCTCCAAAATTAAGGTTCTTGAGGATTATGTCAATTTTACCCCATTATTTCGATATCGTTGATGAATTTGAACATGTTTCACGTAGGAAATCATGTAGTTAGGTATATAGTACTAGTAGTAATGTTGTTTGGGAGTTTGGTCAAAATTGATAGAGGTTTTGAGGACTTTTGATGATGAAACCCGTAGGATAGTATATGCAGAATCTGGGAAATATCTGGGTGATCGATCGATCGATCGAGCTTGAATGTCGATCGATCGACTAGATCGATCGATCGACCCCCTACCTTCGATCGATCGACCTCTTCTAAATTTTGAAGCTTTTTCTTTATTCTTAATGATTAACCCTATGTCACTTTGTGGGAATCCTTATACATATTTTATTTACCATAATGGGACTTGGGAAAGACCAGTAGGGTTATAGGCAAGGTTCGGGTGATACGATTCATATGTGACTTAACCGTGGGGTTTTGGGAATATAAATTTAGTGGGAAATCGTGCGTACGTTATGGTATATCTTGTGAGGATTAAGGAAGACTTAGACCAGTAAAGTAGTGAGGGTGCACCTATTGATTTTATATTAATTCGAGAGGATACACTTCGACGGTCGAGAAGTACTTAAGGCTTTGTTATACTTAATAGAATAAAAAGAGTGATTTACTTATACGTAAAACTCGAGCGTGATAAGTTACGCATGGCTAGAATAATAATATGGGTCGTGGGCGCACCTAATTTGAAAATGTGAATATTAATATATATATTACTGTGTGATTGTGCATATTATATATATGTGTAAAAATCATACCCGGGCTACTTACTATCATGGGGGTTTTCGCGCCGGAATAGTCTTATCTCGATTGGACCTTTATGGGGGATATTAACTCGTACCCTAGAAGATAGTATCCTCGATACAGGCTATCTGAAAATGATAGTCAGATGTTCTAAGAGATGTGAGGGTATGTGCTTATCTCTTAGGACTTGGAACTATGCTTCTCCTCCATTTGTTTGTGTATTGTGTTAATACAGTTCGAGACTGATTTCGAACTAGTATTTCCCTTAGTTTGTGTGATACAGGGACTTGATAGCAGAGTATGCCAACACCATAGATTTTATGTGGGGTTCCATTAGTATATATATTATATGTGTGGCTAATATATATATGTATATCTATATAGTAACTTTCTACTGCGCTTATAAGTAGATAAGTAATGAATAAATGCTTTAATTTTATTATAAGTGTTCGGGAATTTTATAATGGAAATGAGATGTTATAAATAACGTAAGAAATCTTGAAGAGAATGATTTCCTAAAGTAAATATCATAACCTCGCTTTTCACCTGATAAAACCTTATGTAGAATAAGTTAGATAAACTTATGAGATTTATTAGTACGGTAGGCGTATACTAACATAGTAATTGCATTAGCCGGTAAGCATTTTAAATACTTGCTAAACTATTTTTAAAACTGTTTTACACTCGGGCTCTGACCCGTTTCCTGTCTTTTTCTCTCCCTTGTATATATATATATATATATATATATATATATATATATATATATATATATATATATATATATTTATGTATTTCAGGTGCCCAGC
This sequence comes from Sambucus nigra, assembly GCA_949130495.1. Classification (NCBI taxonomy): domain Eukaryota; kingdom Viridiplantae; phylum Streptophyta; class Magnoliopsida; order Dipsacales; family Adoxaceae; genus Sambucus; species Sambucus nigra. Next base: position 585,542,126 of record OX422209.1, read on the forward strand.
CACAGGGGTGTCATGCTTAGATTCCTTGGACCGGACGCGCTGCAGCTTATGTGGGAGTTGCAGTCCATTGCTTAGACGACCTCGTTGTTGACTCTACTCTTAATTTAGTTCTGATTAGTCAGGGCATGTGTCGCCCGTTTCCCTATTCAGTTGGATTTGTTAGAGATTTATGTACATTTATTTTCAGTATTTGGTACCCTTTGGGGTGTAATTCGTGTCAGGATGATTTCATTTGTAGTATTTAAACTTGGTATTCGTTTATCTGAATGGTTGAATTCTTGGGTGTTTATTACCATTCTTCATATTTATGTGATTCTTAGACGGTTAATTATTAAAGAGGTTTTTATATCTAGATTTAAATCAAATGGAAATAAGGTTTTTAATTGTTTTGACACTTAGTGTAATTATTTAGGGTGTTTAAATTGGAAATTTATTTTGCTATAGTGATACTAAGAATGAACCAACCGTTCACCTTGATTCTAATTTAATAAAGTACTGATCACCCGGTATTTAATTAGGCGGGGTGTCATAGGTGGTATCAGAGCATCAGGTTCTAGTGTCCTTTAGGATCTGTGCGGCTTATTATGCTTCCAGCCTAGCTTTCTTTGATATAGATCCCTATGTTTAGGATTGTTGATTTCTTTAGTGAGATTTCATTCTCCTTCTATCATGACTATATCAATGAATCTTATTTACGTTCGGGCGTGTTCAAATAATGAAGTATGGCAGATGAGAGCCGTTGGGCGGACAACAGGAGGTAAGGCTTAGATGAGGTTGTAGAGTATATTCAAGGATGATGATCGTAGTAAGGGTCACCCCTATTATGGCATGAGAAGCCAGGACTGTAAAGACGGCTAGGGCGCTGCCTAGATTTCCAAGTGTTGCTATAGTCGAAAGAGGTGAAAGAGTATACTCACCCAATATAGTGTGACTGGGAAAGAGTCTGACGAAACATTGAAGAGAACTGTCAGTGGAAATCCTTGAAATGAGGAGATTGTGTGTGTTAGCCAAACGAAGGTAATATATTCAAAAGGATTGGGCATATGGAGGAGTGTGGTTAACTAGAAATGAAAATTTTGGGTAAAAAAAAATTCTTGACTCAGCGGAGCAAAGTTACAATAGTGGGAGTCAACCACCACCGTTAGTAGTGACAGACGTGTTACGTTCGGGGACCATTTATGCAGTCAAGACGATTGGCAAGGTAGAAGTATGAGTTTTATCCTCAGAGAATGAGGCGTGTTTTATGTGACATGAGCGAGTCACTATATTTTTGTTCATTGCTAGATTAGCATGTGAGACGAGTTTAATGTGTATAACTATAAACATTATTATTATGTGAATATTTTCCCTAGTGTAGCGGGATTATCCTTAGTGCTATCCGAGGATGATGAATGGGTATATTAATAGTGTTATATACTTTATTGAGATTAATCGTTTAAGTGATGTGATATACGAGTATGATATTGTCTGTGTTACAACTTTGTAGTAATGGTTAGTACGATAGTAGGCATTTATTGCAAGGTTATCGAAATGGTTACATTAGTGCAGCATGTTTTGTTCTTGCGAGGCCTCACTCGCGAGAGGGCCGGACTCGCACTTATATTATCTATTTTAGAGATTTCGGAGGGGATAGTGGTCTCGAGATATTCGATCCCGGTGTGTGTAGGGACTTTGTTTTTATGATTCAGTATGTATTGGGTTTACTGTTGAGCGAAAAGATTTAACTCATTATTATGTTTAGCGCTTGGGACTTGGTGATGTGAAGAGCACATTGTTATATCTATCCTTTAGATTTGTGAGAGTTAAGAGTTATAACCATATGGTTGGGGATAGGATTTCGAGAACCCCGATTGTATGTACTCGAGGTTTATGAAATGGGATTACCACCAATACTGAAAGATTGTACAATTGGTAAAATGTTCTTTGTTGAGTGTAATTACGGGAGGAGATGTAACTTTTCTGTCAAGAGACGGAATAAAGGGGTACATGTTATGGATGGAGGGCCTAACGGATTTCGATAATCGATAATGCTAGGTAGTAGTGTATCGGGGGTTTCCTTATTTGTATTTCACTTTGCGAGACATCCCACGCATGAAACTTAGCGTAAGGTTGGAAATGGGGAGATATTTGGTCATTAGTCCATGAGTTCGGTGCCTCGGTCGTAAAAGGAACAAGTAATTACAACTATAAGTGGGAAGATAAATTACAATTTAAGGTCAGTAGCTGTTTGTGTGGTAAGAAAGTATTAAAAGTTTTATCACCACGAGTTGAGGAGTGGAACGATGATAAGGAGAATTTAAAAGTTCGATTTCTAGGAGTGATTGAGATTACCCAAGTGTTGTAACCGCGTTTGAAACACAAGGGAAATAAAGAGTTGGGATGATTTTTTTTTAGCATGGATTATCTGGGAAGAAGTTTTAATACAAGAAGGAGACTTGTATTTATTTTGATGTATAGAGCATTGGTGATTTATTTCAGTTGTTGTATTTATTCGAGAGAATTGTTGTACTTATCTGAAGAGATTGGATATTAGTGGTTTCTATTTTGTTGTTGAGGGATTTAGATGCTCTATACCTTGTATTTTATTGGATTTGGGTAGTTTTATCGATGAGTAACGTGACGTTCGCTCTCCCCGGGCGAACATCCTGGTTAGTTGATGTTAAAATCATCCGAGTTGAAGGGACGTGGGAATAGATGTGTGGAATATATGTTTGTGGGACTATCATAACGAGGTGGAAGTGGTAGAGTGGATTAAGCGTCGCATGAAGAACGATAATCCATATATACGTGTGCGATTAGACTAGCACACCCGAATTTGGTTGGAAGACTGTGGGAAGCCATTTAAAACGGAGTATTCCTTGAGAAGGGTAGAATTTAATGGGGAAAACTCGGAGTGAAGTTGTAATTAGTCAAAGGTGAGAGCGACTTGCACATACAAGAATGATGATGTTAGTTTGGTATAAAAGCTCCAGAAGTACACATCGTGGAGAAAAGTGCACGGGTCAGAACTTTCAAAATACGAAAAGGAAAGAAAGGGAGTATTAAATATCTGTTAATGTGAGACATTACAAGTATAAGTCGATGTTTAACGGGATATAGTGAGTAGTCTCTGTATGCACCACTCATTGATAGAAAACGGTTGGAATAAGAGGATCAACCAGAGAATTTTGTGGCTATCGACAATTCCTGTAATGGAAGAGGCCGATAAAGTCGGTAAAGTTTCTTGGATGGGTTTCCACCCTCAAGGCAAGATCAAGGGTTCATTAGAACATGTGGAACAAGTCGCCCAAGATGGAAGTGATTGATATTCCTTTGGCGTAATTTACAATATTAACTAGTGTGCCCAGTCTTCCTTTGAAAGGAAGGATCGCGCCGGTACGTGGTCCAACACGGTATTATTTTTTGAATCGGGATGAGATTTTTTGAATCCTACCTTCAATATGGGATTTTAGGAAGCAGCGAGGATAACATTTCGTTTTGAGTAGGATGTATCACCTATAGCCGGGGAGTAGGCACACGATGATTAACGATTAGTAGAGACATGTGAAGGTAATTTTGGAATCTTGGTGATCATTTCATTTCAACAACGGATATAGCTAGCAAGTGAAGTATAGTAAGGTAGAGTTCCATGGAAGCACTCGTACCCGTTGGTCACGAACGAGGTGCTTATTGAGGTTTTGGTGTGGAAAAACCTTAACTATTCTCCCTCTGTATGTTTAGAGGTGAGAGGATAATCAAAATTTTGGATCAGTCGAGAATAATCTGATGAGTAAGGTGGAATTACCACGAACCGTTTTAGGCATCTTAGAATTTTGTAACCGGAAATCGAGATTTAAAGAACTGACAAAAGTGGTCAGATGTTCATATAGTTGCTCTCAGTATGGGAGTTTTGTGTTTAGATAAATCCGAGTAGTTGTCATGTAGTGAGGTGCATCCTCCCAATGATATTGAAATAATAGGAATTAATAATGTATAGCTGCGTCTTATGCGAATATTATCGGATATTAGCACAATGTGAAGTGTCTTTAATGAGAATGTTAGGCAAGCTTACTGTGAGGCAGGGGCTATAGTGATTGGGAGCCTTATTATGTAGATAGTTTGTGTCACACCCCAAACCCAAATTCCCAACTAATCATTTATTATTGGAATAACTAGATCGTAATCTTGATCCCATTGGAAATATGATTCACTTATCAATATTTTCCTACATACTATGTATAATGAACACAATATTATTCTTATACCATACAAAAATCATCATCAGAGTTATAATTAAGTGGACATATAATATTCTGATTAACTATGATCAACTCAATCCAAGCTAAATCAATATATACAATGTGTGAGTATATTAAAATCTTCAGTGTGACAACGATAAAATCCCATTTTTAAATCCCATCTCTCTCCAACGGTGCAACTCTCAAAGCTACCCGTCATATGGTATCCTAGCTGGCAGTGTGTGAACCTGAAATTGTTAAAATATAAACCGTAAGCATTAAGCTTAGTGAGGTACTCCTTCCCTGCAATAGAATAACAATTCTATATCGAATATGTAGATATAAAATCTGAACAATCCTGCCCATTGGCAATAACAAATCATGGATCATAAGATCCAAATAATTCTGCCCGTTGGCAATAACAAATCCTGGATATTTGAATATCCAAACAAATCCTGAATACCGAAGTATTCAAACCAATCCTGGATCATAGGACCCAAACAAATCCTGGATATTTTAATATCCAAACAAATCCTGAATACCGAAGTATTCAAACAAATCCGCTCTTAGAGCTATATTCATATTTATATATGAAACAAATCATAAGTACACTCACCTCGACCGTTTAACTGGCTTTTCCCTTGCCTTTATCCGGTACTTGTTCAATCAGCTCTTCTTCCCTTCCTATCATTCTCACAATATTAGTATCGTCATAAGAATATTAACAATTCAAAGAATAACTTAAACATAACTCAATCCATAAGCATCATATAATTCTATTCAAATCATTCATTATAAATGAAGTTCCATCCAAATTCATGTTAATACATTTGTCATATCCAAATCATAGACCAACATATATTCATTTATTCTTAGTAATTCAATCCTTATCATGTTAGGATTCCAATACAATAGCCGACACATCATTTCAAGCTTCCTAGGGCAAAATAAGCCTATTTCTTTACTACATAGCAAATCTGCCCTATAGGCTCTTTTATCGTTCATTCAACTTCCAGGAATTTTCATAATTTTTCTACATTATAAATTTCTATGATATTTCACCCAACATCAGTAAACACATTGAAAAATATAAGATTAAAGTTTCATAATTTTTAAGGTTCGTTTGCTATGTCAAGCAAAACACCGAACACATGGCAGGCATATTTTCACCCTTAGGGCAGATTTCATACCCGAACTTCAAACTCTCACTAAAGACTCATTTCTTGGTATTTTATCATGATTTCCGGATATGTCATACCTATATGAGTCCAGGTTAATCTCCAATTGGAATCAATCAATTCCAGTAACTACACCAAAATATATGGAAGTTTGAATAAACAGAGTTTCTAAACAAAGCAGTTTTAGGGTTTTGTACATTCAACTTAACTTAAACTTGCATATATCCATACATATGCACCCAAGCATGAAAGTTTAATAAAAATCAAGGATTTATATCATATAAATCTTAAATGAAAGAAAAATAGCAAGATTCATGGTTGGAATTACCTTAGGGGCTTTTTCATAATTTTCTATGAATTTTCTTCAATTTTCTCCTCACACTTTCTTCCTAAACTTCAAAACTCTCTTTCCTTAAGCTTAAAATCTCTCATGGCTGCATTTTGGCTGAATAAAGAGGTAATTCTAAGGGTTTGAGGTCGGCCAAAGCCACCACCCTTCCCAACCAATGAGAATAAAACATTTGTTGCCATATTAAGACAAAATACTACTTAACGGATGGACTACTTTGCCCTTGTTTCGTAATTTTGGGATAACTTCTCACTCGAACCTCCGTTTCACACACCGTTTGTTGTGTTACAACCATAACTCACTTGTCTACAACTATGTAGTTTTCACCTCAAGTCAATTGTTATTTCATAAAGGTCAAAACTAGCCTTAAACATGAACATTCCTACCGAAACCTTCAAAATTTTGTATTTGTAACTAATTCGACATTTCATGCTTTTTGAAGGTAGGATTAGACTAAACATAATAAATTAACATCACATGTATTAATAACACACTAATCATATCACATAAGCTAGGCATGATTTAAGTATAATTAATCATAATTATATTCGGGTTGTCACAATTCTCCCCCTGTTAGGAAATTTCGTCCTCGAAATTGACATACCTTGGTTGTCCGAATCAAACAAATACGGATAACGCATTTTCATGCTATCCTCACTCTCCCATGTAGCTTCTTCCATGGAATGCCTTCTCCACACAACTTTCACAAGTGGGATCACCTTTGACCTCAATATTTGTTCTTTCCTATCGACGATAGCAAGCGGTTCTTCCACGTAGTTCAAATCTTCCTTCAACTCAATAGGTTGTTCCACCGATACATGTGAAGGGTCTGCTACATACTTTCTTAACATAGAAACATGGAAAACATCATGTAACCGAGATAATTCTGGTGGTAACGCTAACTTGTAGGCAACCATCCCAACTTTCTCAAGGATTTCATAAGGTCCAATGTAGCGTGGACTTAATTTCCCTTTCTTTCCAAACCTCATAACTCCTTTCCATGGCGATATTCGAAGAAACACATAATCCCCTTTCTGGAATTCCAAATCTTTTCGTCGTTTATCCGCATAACTTTTCTGTCTGCTTTGAGGAGTTCTCATTCTATCTTGAATAATCTTCACTTTTTCAGTGGTGACTTCAATCAATTCTGGACCCTCTATCTTCCTTTCACCAACTTCACCCCAACATATTGGTGTACGACATCGTCTACCGTACAATGCTTCATATGGAGCCATACCAATACTAGACTGAAAACTATTGTTATATGCAAATTCTATCAAAGGCAAATATTCATCCCAATTACCCTTGAAATTAAGCACACAGGCTCTAAGCATATCTTCCAAAATCTGTATTGTCCTTTCAGACTGCCCATCTGTCTGGGGATGAAAAGCCGTACTAAACTTTAAGTTGGTACCCATAGCATACTGCAAACTATCCCAAAATCTGGATGTAAAAGTAGGGTCCCTATCTGAAACAATAGAAATAGGTGCCCCATGTAATCGAATAATTTCATTAACATACAATCTAGCATACCTATCAACTGTATATGTAGTCTTGACTGCTAAAAAATGAGCGGACTTGGTCAATCTGTCCACCACTACCCAAATCGAATCTGACCCCTTCTGAGATCGAGGAAGCCCAACCACAAAATCCATCGTTACATGATCCCATTTCCATTCCGGTATTGGCAATGGCTGAAGCAGACCAGTAGGTTTTTGATGCTCCACTTTCACTTGCTGACATATAAGGCATCTAGCAACAAAATCAGCTATTTCCTTCTTCATATTATTCCACCAATAATGCTCCTTTAAATCCCTATACATTTTAGTACTATCAGGATGCATAGTATAAATGGAATTATGAGCCTCATCTAAAATTTCCTCTTTCAATCCACCCACATTAGGCACACACAACCGCTGCTTATACAATAAGGTGCCATCATTCACAATATAAAAATCTTCAGACTTACCATCTTGGACATCTTGTCGTTTCTTCTCAAGGAAAGGATCTTGACTTTGCAAATCACGAATACGGGTAGCTAATAAAGGCCTCACGCTTACATGAGCGAAGAATCTATCCCCATCTACTAGTTGCAATTCTACTCCCATCAATCTCAACTCCATAATATGAGCAACTCTAGCACATCGAATACAAGATAACCTGCCTGAAGCCTTTCTACTCAAAGCATCTGCAACTACACTTTCCTTTCCTGGGTGGTAGTGAATTGTACAATCATAATCTTTAATTAACTCCATCCACCGCCTCTGCCTCAAATTCAACTCCTTCTGAGTAAATAAATACTTAAGGCTTTGATGGTCAGTAAAAATTTCACATACCTCACCATATAGATAATGACGCCATAATTTCAAAGCAAACACAATAGCAACAAGTTCCAAATCATGTGTAGGATAATTACGTTCATGTGTACGCAACTGCCTTGAAGCATAAGCAATAACTCTACCATGCTGCATAAAAACACAACCCAACCCCTGATGTGAAGCATCGGTATAAACAACAAAACCATCTCCACCATGCGGAATAGTAAGAACAGGTGCAGTTACCAACCTCTTTTTCAATTCATCAAAACTATTTTCACAATCAGAATTCCATTCAAACTTAACATCTTTCCGGGTTAGTTTAGTCATTGGTAAGGCAATCGAAGAAAATCCCTTAATAAACCTTCTATAATACCCAACTAAACCCAGAAAACTCCTCACCTCAGTCACATTATTGGGCCTCTCCCATTTTACAACAGCCTCTACCTTTTTAGGATCAACACATATACCATCTCCCGAAACAACATGGCCTAAAAATACAACTTGTGATAGCCAAAATTCACACTTGCTAAACTTGGCATACAACTTCTTATCTTTCAACAGATTCAAAATAGTTGTGAGATGCTTTTCATGTTCAACCATATCATGTGAATAAATCAGAATATCATCAATAAAAACTATCACAAATGAATCAACAAAAGGATGCAGTACCCGGTTCATAAGATCCATAAATACATCTGGAGCATTAGTCACGCCAAAAGGCATCACCAAAAACTCAAAATGACCATACCGAGTGCGAAAAGCAGTTTTAGAAATATCACTCTCCTTCACCCTCAACTGATGATACCCTGATCGCAAGTCTATTTTTGAAAACACTTTAGTACCCTGTAACTGATCAAACAAATCATCTATACGAGGTAAAGGGTATTTGTTCTTAATTGTAGCTTTATTCAGTTGCCTATAATCAATACACAAACGCATGGTACCATCTTTCTTCTTCACAAATAAAACTGGCGCACCCCATGGAGATACACTAGGCTGTATGAACCCCCTATCAAGTAAATCTTGCAACTGAATCTTGAGTTCTTTCAACTCAGCAGGTGCCATTCTATACGGTGCCATAGAAATAGGGGTTGTCCCTGGTGCTAATTCAATACTAAATTCAACTTCTCTTTCTGGAGGTAACCCTGGCAACTCACTAGGAAACACTTCAGGAAAATCCCTTACAATAGGAACATCAACTAATTGTAAAGCTCCCTTCCCAGTGTCAAGAACATATGCAATAAAACCCTCACAACCCTTACTCAATAATTTCCTCGTCTGAATAGCTGAAATGATGCAACTGGGAACAATTTTCCTTTCCCCCATAAATTTAAATTCAGGCTCACCAGGCATATTAAAAACAACTTCCTTACAGAAACAATCCATAGATGCATGATATTTAGATAACCAATCCATTCCCAGAATTATATCAAAATTAGAAATATCCAATGGGAGTAGATCTATAACTGTATCTCTAGCCCCCACAGTCAAAACACAATCACGAAAAGCATATTCAGCTACAACCATATCCCCCATAGGCATATAAATACCCAACCCCACATCTAAACGAGTACATGGTCTATTCAGGTATACAGCAAAAGCATAGGACACAAAAGAATGTGTGGAACCAGGATCAATCAAAACATAAGCACTTCTATCAGTAACAGAAAGTGTACCTGTCACCACATCTGGAGTAATCTGAGCTTCTTTCATTGTAAAAACTCGTCCACCTGGCCTGGAACTACTAGCTTGTCCTCTGCCCATACTTTTCACTGCACTGCCCGGAGATAACATTCGGCTTGCTACTTCACTATGTGCTGCTGGAGTCTCTGCCAATTGCGGACAATTCTTCTTAATATGCCCCACTTGATGACAATGGTAGCATTCCAATTCCTTAAGCTTAGGACACTCAGATTTATAATGCCCTTCCTCTTTACAAAAGAAACATGTAACAACTCTTGTCGGTGCCTCACCCTTTCCTGACCTCCTAACCAGACTAGAAGATCCTCCACCCCTAGTATCTCTGCCAAATCTCCCCAGACCTCTACCACTATCTCCACCACCTCTCTGAAATTTATGAGGTTCCATCTTAACACTTCCACCCTCACCTCCCTTAAAGTGAGATGCGTCGAATCTACTCTTTTTAAAACTCTCTCTACTTGCCACCCCTTGGTTCATTTGCCTTTCTGCTATCGTGGCTTTGTTTACCAGAGAAGCATAATCTTCTAACTCATAAGTGGCCACTCTATTTTGAATAGGCCAAATCAGTCCATCTTGAAATTTACTGCATTTATCTTCTTCCTCCTGCACATACTTAGTAGCAAATCTAGACAAAGCAGTAAATTTAGCATCATACTCCCTCACAGACATGTTCCCTTGGGTTAAATTTATAAACTCCCTCAGCTTCTCCCTCCTATAGACCTTAGGAAATACTTAACATACAAAGCTTTAATAAATTCAGCCCAAGTAATGACATCAGTACCTTCCATCCTTGGCACCAAATGGTTGCTAGCTTCCCACCAATACTTCGCCTCTCCTTTCAGCTTAAACACGGCTAGATTCACTTTCTGGTTATCTGGAACCTTCATAACTGCAAAGATAGTTTCTAGATCCCTGACCCACATCTCAGCTTCTGTAGGTTCAACTGACCCTGAATATTCTGGAGGATTCAACTTCAAAAACTTCTCATGCATGGAATCCTTCATTTCCTTCCTTGCCTCTTTCTCAATCCTGGCCACAATCTTTGATTCTAGATATCTAGCCTGCTGTTCTGCCATTTGCGCCATATTTCTTTCTTGTTGCTCTGCCATCCTCATCATTGCTTGTGCCATTATTTGCATCTCTGTAGGCTGTTCTTGCTCTCTAGCCCTCCCAGCAACACTTTACTCCACTTCAGCATTATCTGTACGAGAAGCTACTCCCTCTTCTCTAGGTTGTCCATTCCCAGGTTCCATCTGGAATAATCTGTAATACAACAAAGTTTTGACAACCAATATAAACAGTTTATAATACTAAACTATTGGTTAGTACATAACTAATTCATAAATATCAAATCAACTCAATACTGCCATCTAACCGTCACACACGTCCAGAATTTATAACCACGCTCTGATACCACTAATTGTCACACCCCAAACCCAAATTCCCAACTAATCATTTATTATTGGAATAACTAGATCGTAATCTTGATCCCATTGGAAATATGATTCACTTATCAATATTTTCCTACATACTATGTATAATGAACACAATATTATTCTTATACCATACAAAAATCATCATCAGAGTTATAATTAAGTGGACATACAATATTCTGATTAACTATGATCAACTCAATCCAAGCTAAATCAATATATACAATGTGTGAGTATATTAAAATCTTCAGTGTGACAACGATAAAATCCCATTTTTAAATCCCATCTCTCTCCAACGGTGCAACTCTCAAAGCTACCCGTCATATGGTATCCTAGCTGGCAGTGTGTGAACCTGAAATTGTTAAAATATAAACCGTAAGCATTAAGCTTAGTGAGGTACTCCTTCCCTGCAATAGAATAACAATTCTATATCGAATATGTAGATATAAAATCTGAACAATCCTGCCCATTGGCAATAACAAATCATGGATCATAAGATCCAAATAATTCTGCCCGTTGGCAATAACAAATCCTGGATATTTGAATATCCAAACAAATCCTGAATACCGAAGTATTCAAACCAATCCTGGATCATAGGACCCAAACAAATCCTGGATATTTTAATATCCAAACAAATCCTGAATACCGAAGTATTCAAACAAATCCGCTCTTAGAGCTATATTCATATTTATATATGAAACAAATCATAAGTACACTCACCTCGACCGTTTAACTGGCTTTTCCCTTGCCTTTATCCGGTACTTGTTCAATCAGCTCTTCTTCCCTTCCTATCATTCTCACAATATTAGTATCGTCATAAGAATATTAACAATTCAAAGAATAACTTAAACATAACTCAATCCATAAGCATCATATAATTCTATTCAAATCATTCATTATAAATGAAGTTCCATCCAAATTCATGTTAATACATTTGTCATATCCAAATCATAGACCAACATATATTCATTTATTCTTAGTAATTCAATCCTTATCATGTTAGGATTCCAATACAATAGCCGACACATCATTTCAAGCTTCCTAGGGCAAAATAAGCCTATTTCTTTACTACATAGCAAATCTTCCCTATAGGCTCTTTTATCGTTCATTCAACTTCCAGGAATTTTCATAATTTTTCTACATTATAAATTTCTATGATATTTCACCCAACATCAGTAAACACATTGAAAAATATAAGATTAAAGTTTCATAATTTTTAAGGTTCGTTTGCTATGTCAAGCAAAACACCGAACACATGGCGGGCATATTTTCACCCTTAGGGCAGATTTCATACCCGAACTTCAAACTCTCACTAAAGACTCATTTCTTGGTATTTTATCATGATTTCCGGATATGTCATACCTATATGAGTCCAGGTTAATCTCCAATTGGAATCAATCAATTCCAGTAACTACACCAAAATATATGGAAGTTTGAATAAACAGAGTTTCTAAACAAAGCAGTTTTAGGGTTTTGTACATTCAACTTAACTTAAACTTGCATATATCCATACATATGCACCCAAGCATGAAAGTTCAATAAAAATCAAGGATTTATATCATATAAATCTTAAATGAAAGAAAAATAGCAAGATTCATGGTTGGAATTACCTTAGGGGCTTTTTCATAATTTTCTATGAATTTTCTTCAATTTTCTCCTCACACTTTCTTCCTAAACTTCAAAACTCTCTTTCCTTAAGCTTAAAATCTCTCATGGCTGCATTTTGGCTGAATAAAGAGGTAATTCTAAGGGTTTGAGGTCGGCCAAAGCCACCACCCTTCCCAACCAATGAGAATAAAACATTTGTTGCCATATTAAGACAAAATACTACTTAACGGATGGACTACTTTGCCCTTGTTTCGTAATTTTGGGATAACTTCTCACTCGAACCTCCGTTTCACACACCGTTTGTTGTGTTACAACCATAACTCACTTTTCTACAACTATGTAGTTTTCACCTCAAGTCAATTGTTATTTCATAAAGGTCAAAACTAGCCTTAAACATGAACATTCCTACCGAAACCTTCAAAATTTTGTATTTGTAACTAATTCGACATTTCATGCTTTTTGAAGGTAGGATTAGACTAAACATAATAAATTAACATCACATGTATTAATAACACACTAATCATATCACATAAGCTAGGCATGATTTAAGTATAATTAATCATAATTATATTCGGGTTGTCACAGTTTGCGTATTGATATGGTATCCATAATTGTTCTACCAGGTAGGCCTAATTTTTTTTTTCGAATTTCGGGATGAAATTCCATTATTAGGAGGGAAGTATGTAATGCCCCGTATTTTTATGGATTTTAAATTTAGGGATTTATTAAATTTAATTAAGAATTTACTAGCGTGATGAGAGTTAGTAATTATTAGAAATTTGTTTAATATTACTAGATGAGTAAAGTAATATATAAGATTGATTTTATAAATATTGTCACGAGTGAATAAAATGGCAATTATGGCAATTAAGTCGGGACGCGCCTGTGTCGTGTTAGGACTAAATTATTATTATATAAAGTGAATAAATTATAAGTCGCCCGAATAGTTATTTCGATTGCACTAGTGTTCGGAAGGGTCGAGATAGTCAGAAAAATGTACCTGGGGGTTTAGTTTGGGTCTCGGGGCATTTTTAGGCCTAATTGACATCCCGGGAGGGTATTATAGGTGTTTTGTATTTTTGGGTAATTAAACCCACGAATTTAATTAGGTTATATCAGCCATTTGGAGTTGTCTCTTAGGGTTAGCAAACACAAAACCTTAGAACGGCCATTAGAGAAGGAGTCGGAGAGCTTTCGAAGCAACTCAAGGCCAAAGACTCACCCATTTGCACCGCCAGCACCATCAAAGCGTAGATCGCGCGACGGGGAACGCAACCATACTTTTTCATCCATGAAATCAGAACCTTGAATTCTAGGCAAGTATCTATCTTGCTTTGTTTTTAGTTAATGTCTCACCCATGTTAGTTTAGGATTATCAAGAACATATTTTATTAAAGAAATTGATAATTTAGAGACTTTAAATTGCATGTTTAGAGAAATTTAATATATTCTAGACATACCCATCACATATAGAGGATTACCCATGAATTAGTCTGAATTTAGAAACATGGAATTTGGAAAATAATTAGAAGAATGTATGTTTCCTCCAAAATTAGGGTTCTTGAGGATTATGTCAATTTTACCCCATTATTTCGATATCCTTGATGAATTTGAACATGTTTCACGTAGGAAATCATGTAGTTAGGTATACCAGTAGTAATGGTGTTTGGGAGTTTGGGCAAAATTAATAGAGGTTTTGAGGACTTTTGGTGATGGAACCGGTACGATAGTATATGCAGAATCTGGGAAATATCTGGGCGATCAGTCGATCAACCTTGAATGTCGATCGATCGACTGGATCGATCGATCAACCCCCTAACTTCGATCGATCGACCTCTTCTGAATTTTGAAGTTGTTCTTTATTCTTAATGATTAACCCTGTGTCACTTTGTGGAAACACTTATACTTATTTTATTTACCATAATGGGACTTGGAAAAGACCAGTAGGGTTGTAGGCAAGATTCGGGTGATACGATTCATATGTGACTTAACCGTGGGGTGTTGGGAATATAAATTTAGTGGGAAATCGTGCATACGTTATGTTATATCTTGTGAGGATTAAGGAAGACTTAGACCAGTAGAGTAGTGAGGGTGCACCTACTGATTTTATATTAATTCGAGAGGATACACTTCGAGGGTCGAGAAGTACTTAAGGACTTGTTATACTTAATAGAATAAAAAGAGTGATTTACTTATACGTAAAACTCGAGTGTGATAAGTTACGCATGGCTAGAATAATATTATGGGTCGTGGGTGCACCTAATTTAGAAATGTGAATATTAATATGTATATATGACTGTGTGATTGTGCATATTATATATCTGTGTAAAAATCATACCCGGGCTACTTACTATCACAGGGGTTTCCGCGCCGGGTCAATCTTATCTCGATTGGACCTTTATGGGGGATATTGACTCGTACCCTAGAAGATAGTATCCTCCATACGGGCTATCTGAAAATGATAGTCAGATGTTTTAAGAGACGTGAGGGTATGTGCTGACCTCTTAGGACCTGGAACTATGCTTCGCCTCCATTTGTTTGTGTATTTTGTTAATACAGTTAGAGAGTGATTCCGAACTAGTATTTCCCTTAGTTTGTGTGATACGGGGACTTGATAGTAGAGTATGCCAGCACCATAGATTTTATGTGAGGTTCTGTTAGTATATATATTATATGTGTGACTAATATATATACGTATATCTATATGTGAACTTTCTACTGCATGTATAAGTAGATAAGTAATGAATAAATGCTTTAATTGTATTATAAGTGTTCGAGAATCTTATAATGGCAATGAGGTATGCTGGAGAGCCTGACTCTCTCTCTCTCTCTCTTTCTCTCTCTCTCTCTCTCTATATATATATATACACTAGCGTATGCTCGTGCCTGAAGGCACGAAGAAATTTTCCAAAGTACGTAATCGCGAAACGGCGACAATTTTTCAAAGTACATAATCGCGAAACGGCGACAATGTCAAATTTTTAAAAAAATTGGGCATAATCTCCTTTGTTTATGGAACTATTCACCCTGCTTAACAAATAACAAATAGTTCAACATCCAAATTGTCTAAATTATTCAAACAAATTCACATATAAAATGAAGTATACAATATTCACCAATCAAATTAACTGTCTCAAAAAAACAAAGTGTCAATTTTTAAAAAAAATTGGGCATAGTCTCCTTTGTTTATTGGACTATCCACCCTATTTAAGGGGTAACAACAAATCCAACAAATTAAAAAAAAAATCCCAAATTCGGAGATGGGAGCTAGAAGGCAGGGAAAGGAGAATATGTGGAACTTCCTCAAAATGTTTGTGACATGGTGCTTCTGGATTAGGTGCTACTACTGATGTCTTCCCATCCTTCTTCCCACCTCTAGCCATGATCATTCTCTCCCTCTCAATTTTCTGTACAATTTGACAAATAATAAACATAATTAATCAGTTTCTCGAACAAAGATACAGCACATAAGTAAATATACAATCACATCCAAATTGTCTAAATTCGAGATTGATTCAACCGGATCCAATTGGATTACCTCTTTTATAAAAAAATGCAGTTTCGAGTTTGATCCCATCATATTTGGTCTACAAATAAAACAAATAACAATGTTAGGAAAAATGAACTATTTGAATAATTGCATATGCATATATGCGAGTGCATATATGCAGTGCGTGTGTGCATGTTTGTGCGTGTGCCCGTGTGCGTGTGAGTGGGAAAGGGGGGAGGGGATGGGCCGGGGGCGCGTGTGTGTTTGTGTGTGTGCGCATGTGTGAGTGGGGAAGGGGGAGGGGACGGGCAGGGGGCGCGTGTGTGCATGTGTGTGTCTGTGTTTGTGTGTGTGTGTGTGTGCGTGTGAGTGGGGAAGGGGGGAGGGGATGGGGCATGTATGCATATATGAATATGCATATATGTAGTGAGAGTGTGTGCGTGTGCATGTTTGTGTGCGCGTGTGTGAGTGGGCAAGGGGGAGGGGATGGGCAGGGGGCGTGTGTGTGCGTGTTTGTGTGTGTGCGTGTGCATGTTTGTGTGCGCGTGTGTGAGTGGGCAAGGGGGAGGGGATGGGCAGGGGGCGTGTGTGTGCGTGTGTGAGTGGGGAAGGGGGGAGGGGACGGGAAGGGAGAGCATGTGTGCGTGTGTGTGTGTTTGTGTGCGCATGTGTGCGTGTGTGAGTGGGTAAGGGGGGAGGGGGCGCGAGTGTGCATGTTTGTGTGTGTGTGTGTTTGTGTCCGCGTGCGTGCGTGTGAGTGGGGAAGGGGGAGGGGACGGGCAGGGGGCGCATGTGTGTGCGTGTGTGTGTTTGTGTGCGCATGTGTGCGTGTGTGAGTGGGGAAGGGGGGAGGGGACGGGGGTGGTATGCATATATGCATATATGCAATCTGCATATATGCAGTGCATATATGCATCTGCATATATGTAGTGCGAGTGTGTGCGCGTGTGTGAGTGTGAGTGGGAAAGGGGGGAGGGGACGGGCAGGAGGCGCGTGTGCGCGTCAAACCGTGGGGCAACCATTGAGAAAACATAGTAGCTCTATAATAGTACATAGAAGCAGTTATGTTATTCAAGCCAAGCCCTGTCTAACTTGAGACAAATGCGTATCGGATTTTCTTTCATGAACGGGCGGAGTCTGTATAAATGATTAAAAAATTTAGAATCTGATAGATGACATAAGAAGTGATCGAGTAAAGAGATGAAATTAAGCAAAACCGAACATTTGTAAACTGGAAATCATAATAATTCGGCACCTCTGTCTTACCATGATTTTGTATAATTTTGATCCGACTTCCATTTCCTTTAATGTTTCAAACTCGGTCTCTCGGCATTGAGATACCATGGTGAAGATGACATCTTCTGAGGGATATGAGGGTTAATTTCTTTCCCATCCTCGTCAACCTGAGCCAGCGAAAGCCTAGCCCTATGTGCTTCTTCCAATTCCATCTACTTTCGATGGTCCTCCCAAGATTTGAATGCCACTGATGCAGCACCATGTATATGTCCAACTGCAGCAGTAACCAAAAGAAAAAAGTTAATAAACGGAAATAAACATTCCAATAAATGAAAATAAAAAACTTCGAAATAGCACAACCCGTAGGTACTTTAGATCGATCAACAACTTCGAAAATCCACTGTTGTGTGGGCTAAATGCAAGCAGCAGAGCTGAAGTAGGATATGCAAATTTGGAAGCTTGATCAAAACCAAATTTGGAAGCTTGATATACATGCATATGCAACTGCATATATATGCATATGCTGCATATATATGCAGTTGCATATATGTGGCATATGCATATGCAACTGCAACTGCATATATATGCAGTATATGCATATATATGCAACTGCATATATATATATATATATATATATATATATATATATATATGCAAATGCTAGAAATTCTAGAAATGCTTGATCTTTAGCCAATAAATTGTAGTAGGTAAAACTTAGGATCCAACACTTGAAATTTAGAAAACATGTGCATACAAAAATACTTGATGGATAATCAAATATAAATGCCTTGCATCACCACAAATTAGTATACCTTTCGAAACAAAATCAAAATAGTTACAAAACAAATTCGACACATGATATTCAAAACAAAGATTAATATTAAACTTAAGTATACCTTTCGAATCCAAACAAATCTCCATGAAGAAAATATCCATTTAGATTTGTAAAACCAAACAATGCGTTCGAAAAACTTCAAATGCCATTACGCAACTTGTTCTCAACTGTAATCAAAAGAAAAAGTAATCAATGTGTTCTCAACCAAGAAAATTTTCATTATGCAAAATGGCTATTGGGTAAAAACTAATCAACTTTAGTAGTATACTCATTACATTCATTCTCTAAGGCGTCAGATATTAAGAGCCTTTTTAGGCTTTTTCTTTGACAAATTTAGCAGTATTAGGAGTGTAATTTACTTTACCCTTACTATCATATATTGTTTTGCATTGACAAAATCATCTTTGAAAGTGCTGAGGAGCAAACCTTATCTCCGTTGTCGTTGTTGGTGATCACACATGCCTGATAGATTAAAGGGTTGACACACCTAAAAGGTAGGGAGTTTTCTTGGTTGTGTGATGGACTTGAGGAGGTGTGAGGTGAGGTTGAAACCCCTCATCGACCACCATTACCACACTAATTTACTCAAGGATATTATCTATACATCAAAGTATATAAATTTTGGAGAGATCACATAGAACTTTGTGAGGATGTTTACTATTCGAAACTAACCAAAAGTATTAGTAGACTGGGTCCAAATATTAAGAACTAACCAAAATTACACTTGAAACGTAGTAGACTGGGTCCAAATATTAAGAACGTAACATTTGATTCTATATAACAACAAATACATAAGTGCATATGCATATATATATGCAAAACTTGCCAACAAATATATATGCAGAGCGTATAAGTGCATATATATGCATATAGTGCATATATATGTGCATATGGATATATATGCAGTGCATATATATGCAACTATCCTAATCTACGTCCTCCACACAAAAATCTAAAATTCGAAACAGAAAAATTACCTCCACAACGTTGATGAAAATGGGACTAATCTGGAATATGGGAGAGAAATCGTGACAGGACGGTTTTTGACGTCGCCGATTATTTTCCTAATTTGAATTTGAGGAAAATCCAACCATGAATATTCTGAAAGAAGCCTCAATGCTGAAAATAAAAAATAAAAAATTCTTAATAAAAAACATTGTTAAGAGCATGATAATGTTTCCATTGTGGTTTTACATTATCTGAGGTGGAAGATTTCATTAGAGCAATATTTACAGATTCACCATTGAGAGAATAACTTACACCATTGCACATCTCAAGTTACTGTGAATCCCTCAAACGAAATGTCCACTGTTGTCTGAAAAAAAATATAAAAATGGTTTGCTAAACATAACAAAATATGATAGCAAAAGGAACCTCTCAAACATAAAATCTTCAGTGAAGAATAGACATCATAAATTGGATACAAACATAAAAAGAAATCCAAATAAATCGATTCAATCCCTCAAATTACAACAAATCAAATTAAAAAACATGATATCAACAAATCATAAAAAGAAGAATACCTTTTATGAGGGGCGATCCAGGGCAGGGGGCGAGGCAGGGTAGAGGAGGGGTTGCGGAGGGAGAGGGGCACGGGCTATGTGTGTGTTTGTTTGTGTGTGCGTGCGTGTGTTTGTGTGTGTGTGCGTGTGTAAAGCAGCGGGCGGAGGGAGGGAGGGTGAGCGAGTAACAGGCGGAGGGAGGGAGGGAGGGCGAGCGATCAGCGGGCGAAGAGAAGGAGGGAGGCAGCGGAGGGAGGGCGAGCAGCGGGCGGAGGGAGGGAGGGCGAGCACCGGAGGGAGAGAGGAAAAAATGGGAGGGGTTTCGTTGAGAGGCATGGCAAATCGTGAGAGAGGTATGTTGGGGGGAGAGAGTGAAAAGCAGATGGGTTTGAGAGATATCGAGAAAGAGAGGCAGGGTCGTGTGTAAAGGGAGAGTGTTACTAAAATACCCTCAAATTTGAATTAAAGGGTAACTTTGGTGAGTATAAAAGAGGGGGAAATCAAATAATTAAGGGGTAGGTTGGTAAAAAAGAAGGGGAGGTGATTTAAACCATTAAAATGTGTAAAAATGTGTAAGGAGGTGGCACACATCTTGACCGTTAAAATGTGTAGACAATTCAAAAACTTCCCTAATTTATTTTATATATATATATATATATATATATATATATTTGAATTTTTAGTGTTCAGATGGTAATAAATAATGGGTGCCAATAAAGGTACTATTTTATTAATTGTTAGAGAACCTTTTAATGAAAAAAAATATTTTTTTAGTTTAAATACGTCCATAATTAAATTTGATGCATTTCTCTAATTTTATTAACTTAGGTAGAAGTTTGTATACTAAATGTGAAAATTTGGACGCAAAAAGTGATATGTGATGCTATTTAGTGATGAAACATGCAATGAAGTAAAAAAATAATGAAAGGTACCAAATTGAAGACAAGGTAATTATGAACGTATTAAATAAAAAAATCGTAAAAATATTTATATAATACTAAAAAGGCAACTCTCAAGTTATTGTATTACCCTTTAGTTACTAATCACGAGTAATAGGTTTAGAGTTCGATTTCCTTCCCCCACCCTCACCCTAAACCCCAAAGAAATTAGTCATAAAATACTAATAAATTCATCGCCAAAATATTGTATACTGTCACTATGCCCAAACTAGTGAAAAAAATGCAATTTTAGCGTCACTAAAAGTTTCCAAATGTTATAAGTGTGACATGTAAATTATAAGTGTGGTGTGTATTAGGGTGATAATATTAGCGCCAATAGATTAAAAGTGTCAATTTCAGCTTCGCCTCTTAATTTTTTATACATGCCAAAAAATTAATAGATGAAGGTAATTCCCAAGGAGATAGTTCATTGGGATTTATTCGAGTAGTAACTTTGGTGCCAAGTCTATTAATAGGTCAAAATTGATTCAAGTATTATATCCGATTATGAAATTGGGGCTTTAGAAAAAAACCCTATATATTGTCACATTTAGTGACGCCAAAAAAAAATCGGTGCAAATTTTAGGATCATTTAGCTTTTGATCCCCGTCAGTCATGGTGTATATCACTTTGGGTACCAAAATGTAACATAATATCACTTTGGGGTCATTTTCACTTCTTGCGATACTTTTGTAGAAAAAAAGTATCGCAAAAAAATTACAAACAATGTAATATGTGTCACAAAAAGTGAAAATGATACTCAAAGTAATATTACGTTTAACTTTGGTAGTCAAAGTGCTATACGACATAACTAATAGATGTCAAAGGTCAAATGATCCTTTTATTTATTAGTTTGGGCTCAATGACAGTGTAATAATATATTTTTGTTGCAATAAAAATACATTGCAAGAACTATTCAAAATCTGCCTAATTGTCATGGTCATTGACCTTGACAAGTTAGACTTGTCAAGGTCAATGACCGTGACAATTCGGGGCGAGGAAACTTTTTTTGTCACGAACGTGTCACGGTCATTGATCGTGACAAGTTCGTTAGAATTGTCACGATCGTGTCACGGGCCATGACAGTGACATGTTTAGTCACGGTTAATAACCGTGACAAATCCTTGACCCTTTTTAAAAACATTGTCACGGTCAATGATTAAAAAAATCTGCTAGGCAGTATGGCCACTGCCACTACCCAGCAGTATATTTGTACCTGTTATAGCAACGTTGTACCTGTTCAAACATCATATATCCAAACAAACTAAAGATAATGCAAATATATATTCAAAATAGAAACAATATACATGACGATATAATCCAAATATAATTCAAATGTACCAACTTAAAAATAATGTCACTACATGTTTGGGGTAAATGTGAGGAGGTGAGTAGGCCACACGATATACGAATTGACACACCCACTAATATACATCGTGCCGCATTGTTCCCGCAACCACAATAGGGAGTTCTCCTTCCCGGGTATCACATGCGTGACGAGCACTTTGGACTCGATCTCTTGAAGCGCACGTCCATGAACTATTCCACCCTGGACGATATTCGGGTCCCTCAACCCCCGCCCTATCCGCTGGCCATCAAATACGTCCAATATGAACATGCTCGGCCAACCAATTTTCGATATCGGTCTGGGGAAGGGAGCCAAATAAAGAAGTGGATCATCGAAGTACGCACGTATCGGTGATGAAGCAATGAGGTCCACATCCTCGTCATCCTGCGCCTCGTTCTCCAGCACCTTCTCCTCCTCCTCCTCCTCCACCGCCTTCTCCTTGCCTTTCCCCTTGCCTTTCCCCTTACGGTTTCCTTCCAACGTACGCTTCATGAATGAGTACATATCTTGGACCATCGCCTCCAAATGGGACAGCTTCGCGTCATGTGAATCCACCGTTTGAGCCAACCCGGTGTCGCTCGTCTCCAATCCGATGATCCTAGATTTGGCCACCCGCGAGCTCACCCCCCTTGTCCTCCCCTTGCGATCATAGCCAAGCACTCGGCTGAGTGCGTCTATGGATAAAGACGCCTTGTTGGCATCAGACTGCGACTCATGCACTTCCTTAAGCTTTGCCTGAAACGACAAAAAGAACATGATTAGTAAAATAAGTAAACTAAAAAATTATAACGTAATTAACAAAAATTAAACTGTCGGATTACTTACAATCATGGCCGCGATGCTCGGGGACACCTCCTTGTCCTCCCCTTCTTCGTCCGAAGAGCAACATAAGTATCGAGCCTATGTGGCTTACCCCTTGGGCCACTCCCTACCCCCTGAAATAAAATAAAGTAAAATTAGTATCGGCCCCCCAAAGTAAAATAATGAAGAATAATATATTTCTATAGTTATAGAAAAATTAAATCTTACCTTCATCCTATGCTCCACCTCGGCGTAAGACGTCCGGCCGGAGTAGTGTACGTCCGTCTTTTTTGCCCGATTTTCCCTCCCTGATTGGCGAGATGCCAATTGTCGATCCTCGATCTCATTGTCAATGAACTTTTGCCATTGTGCTAATGAGATCGGCTCCTTGGGTGGGACGAATCCACGCCATTGGATAATGGACTCTCGTATTTTCCCAAAGTACCGTGTCCGCATATTTTTCTTCCACGTCTTGTGTTGCTCCCTCAATTGCTCCAAGACGGAATCGCGTAGCTTTGGATCCAAGTTGAATTGTTCCTGTCCAACAAATACAATGTTAGTTGCGAATAAATATAGATATAAATATAAAATGAAATTGAAATTGAAATTGAAATATTCATATAAATATAAATATATTACCTGTAGTGCCGCCCAAACAGCTAACTTGAGCTCATATGGCACCTCCTTCCAACTCATAAACCCTGGGCCGATGATCGTCTTTAGCAGCTCGAGGGATATCGCTAATAGCTCCGACTTGTTCTCGATGGTAATCCCAAATTTGCCATATTTGGGGAGCCTAGGGGCCAAGGAGCCCTTGTCGCCTCCGCTACCACCGAGCCCAGACGACATCATCATAACCGACATCATCATCCTCGCCTTAATACCTGAAGGAGACATTTGCGTAAAAAAATGTTATTAGTACAGATAAAAAAATGTTATTAGTACACATAGACACACACGCAACCCCCACCCCTACCCCACCCCCACCCCCACCCCCACCCCCTCCCCCCTCACCCCACCCCCACCACACACACGCACACGTACACGGACACGGACACGTACACGTACACGTACACGTACACACACCACCCCCTGCCCCCACCACACACACAATAATCCAATAATGATTAATAATTATATATACTATGTTTCATTTAATTATGTCTTATTTATATTCAAATTCAATTATTAATAATTATATACAGTATGTTTCATTTAATTATGTCTTATTTATATTCAAATTCAATTATTCAAAATTTGAAAAATCCCACCCCCATATGGACAATAATTCAGTGGTCATGCCACTTTTAAAACTAACCAACCCAACATTTACTAAATAAAATAATCCAACAGCAATGTCTGCAACAAATGTGTATATTCAAATTCAATTATTAATAATTATATGTAGTATGTCTTATTTAATTATGTCTTATTTATATTCAAATTCAATTATTAATAATTATATATAGTATATATTAATTTACTAATTTACAATAAGGGGCAATCATATATTAATTTACTAAAAAAATTAATAATCAATCAATTTTTTACAAGTTACACTACGCGCGCACACACATAGACACACATGCAGCCCCCCACCCCTACCCCACCCCCATCCCTGCCACCACCCCCACCCCTCCCCCCTCCCTCCACCCCCACCAAACACACACACACGTACACGTACACACACCACCCCTACCCCCACCACACAGACAATAATCCAATAATGATTAATAATTATATATACTATGTTTCATTTAATTATGTCTTATTTATATTCAAATTCAATTATTAATAATTATATATAGTATGTTTCATATAATTATGTCTTATTTATATTCAAATTCAATTATTCAAAAGTTGAAAAATCCCACCCCCATATGGACAATAATCTACTGGTCATGCCACTTTTAAAACTAACCAACCCAACATTTACTAAACAAAATAATCCAACAACAATGTCAACAGCAAATGTGTATCCCGCACTCCTTCTAATTCATCTACTCAATTAATTCATTTCATCAATTAAACTAACAATTAACGTATACAATTATTAATTTACTAATTTACACTGAGGGAAAATCCTACTTTCATATGAAATGGGCACTAATTATTAATTTACTTTCATCTAAAACTGTTTCATTTATTAATTATATTTTAGTGGATATAATTATAGAATCTATGGATGGATTCAATTTAATTTTACTATGTGAATATTTTTATCTACAATGAGTTAACCTTGAAACAATATATATTATTTCATAGAATCATCAAAACACGATATTAAGAGAATTACAATGGTACCTTGCCTTACCCCCCCCCCCCCCCCCCACACACAACATCCCCCATCCTGCCCCACCCCCCACCAACCACACATATACACACACACAACAACCCCCCTGCCCCACCCCCACCCCCACCCACCACATACACACACACACAACAGCCCCCACCCTGCCCCACCCCCTCCACACCCCCACCCACCACACATATACACACACACACAACAGCCCCCTGCCCACCCCTACCCCCACCCTGCCCCACCCCCACACGCACATATATACACACACAGACATATATATACACACAAACATATATATAAATGGAAGAGAGAGAGAGAGAGAGATGGAAAAATGAGGGAACGACGGGGGAAAAAAAGAAGGGTAAAGGTATTTGCTGCAGAAGTTTTCACGGTCATGTCAAGGTCCTTGACAGCGACAATTCTTTATCAAGGTCGTGTCAAGGTCAATGACTGTGACACAAAACGCGTATTTTTTGTCACGGTCAATGACCTTGACAAGGGTGACTGGCTGAAAGGTGACAATTTTATCATTTTGGTGTAGTGAAGCTAAAATTTTACAAAATAAAGCATGTTTTTTTAATATATATTATTTTTTTATTACAGGTGGCCTAACAATAAATAAAATGCATTTTTATTTGCACTCATTATATATCATCCACCAAAGTGATCTCCGCCGGGTCACCTTTAATGGGCGACCAAAATGGGTTATTTTTAAAAAAATATAAAAAGAATATTTTTTATTTTTTATTTTTTTGTAAGTTGCATGAGATTTTGCATATTTTGATGAATGTGCAGCTGGAGTGTGGATAAATTTGGGAGTATGGAGAGTTTAGTCTTTCCATCAAAAGCAATTGAAATTATATGGCTGTAGTCATCTAAGGATGCTCATACTCACGTGCAACCATGCAATTTGTGAGAAACTGACAACCAACGGAAGCAATAAGATGCAAGATGCACATGAATTCCTTTCATAAAATAGCTAATATATTTTCTCATATACAAGACGATCAAATGATATACTTTTGTTTCTTTATTTTCTATATAGTTTCTAATGAATAAGTATCTTGGAAGGCATAAACACTATAATGGGAGGGATCTATTCTTTTGGGATTTAAAGGATAAACATATACAGGGCAGTCTTTGAAAGTTAATGTGACATGTCATGTGATCCTTTCATAATTAGTGAGAGATATAATTTAATAACTGGAGTAATTCTATATAAAGGTAGACATAAATTATATCGTTCATTAAGTCTTAAAATCATATTACGCTTAAGCAGTACCTGTGATTTTTTTTCGTACCAAGGACAGATTTCGAAGTTGATTGAACATTCGTCTCTTTTTTTTATAAATAAATGAGTCTATTAGAAAAACATACCCTTAGAGAGCGAATACGTATACAGAAAGTGTACAAAGAAAAACTCAAGCTAGAAAATAAAGAAAATACAAACAAACACTTTCATCACGAACTCCCAAATTACAATGTAGTATGGATCTCCTCCACAAATTCAAGAAAATCCTTAATCATAATGGTGATCTTCACCTTGTACTAAGTAATCAAGGTGCTAAAAAATAGATAACGAAGTTTGAAGGGAACCATCTCAATATCTTTAAAACGAGCATTCCACTCCTTCTAGACCATCCAAAAAATGTGGCGAGGAACAATTATCACCGACCACCCCCAAGGAGGGTTCCACACTTCTAAAAGCTCCCTCACAGACTCGGCATAACCCATACGATCCTAGATATTGCTAGAAAAATGTCCCACAAACCTATCGTAATCCTGCAGTGCAATAGGAGATGGTTGGTCTTCTCTTCTTCCTCCTTGCATAACCAACACCAACTAGTCAGGCGATAAATTCTCTCCTGCAGACCTTCTTACGTCAAAATGGCCTACCTAACCGCAGTCCAAACAAAGAATCCGACCTTAGGCGGTGCCTTAACCTTCCAAATCTTCTTCCATGGGAAACGTACCCTAGGGATCCCACTTTCGCTCAATATATCATAGTAGCTATGGACTGTGAAATCCCCAGTCCTTCCCCCCTTCCACCTCAATGAATCCTCCCTAACCGACAGGCAGGGAGCCGAACTCAACCACTTAAAAAACAAGTCCGCCTTCTGAAGTTCCCAGTACCAAAGCCTTTTCCTTAGTTGAGGTCTCCATGTTGTAACATCTCCATTGTCATACACATGATCGACCACCAAACCATCTTGATTCCCTCCTAGGTTAAAGATCTCGGGGAAAAGATCCTAAATAGGCTTATTCTCGTCCAATTTGTCTTGCCAAAATCTAATCTTGTCCCCCTTTGCTAAAAGAAACTCAGTATGCCTAGAATAATCCACCCACTCCCATGCAATATGCTTCCACATACCTACTCCGTGTCTTACAGAGCCCACATTCGGCCTCCAACCCATCTGAAAAGACCCCTACCTCACTCCTACAACCCTTCTCCTTAATTTATTTACCTCCCGAAGGAAACGCCACAACCACTTCCCTAGCAGAGCTCTATTAAAAATGCCCAAGTTCCTCACATCAGACCCTCTTCCTTAATGTGCTTGCACACCTCTTCCCAACCAATAAGGCTATGAATAAAGCTATCTTCAGTGCCTCTCAACGAGAAATCTCTAATGAGCTTCTCCATTTTATTACGCACAACTATAGGTAAAGGAAAAATGGACATGTAATAGGTTGACAGACTAGACAAGAATCTCTTAATCAGAGTAAGTCTCCCCCCTTTTGATAAAAACCCATTCTTCCACCCTGCCATCCTCCTTCTCATTCTTTTCAAAACCGGGTCCTAAATCGCCTTGGACTTATACTTTGCTCCTAAGGGCAAACCAAGATAAGTATTTGGGAAGGTCCCTATTCTACCCCCCAGGATTCCTGCTAGATCCTCTACAGCTCCCTCTCCCCCAATCGGGATTATCTCGCACTTCCCCGCATTGATTCGAAGACCCAAAACCGCTTCAAAACAAATCAAAAGTAACTGCAGAGTACGAATTTGACAACGTTCAAAGACACACAATATAATTTCATCATCAGTAAATAGGAGATGTGAAACCGTAACCAAATTAGAACCCGAAGACCTAAATCCAAAACCCCTGATCCACCCCATGATCCGACTAAATGCCTTCATGAACAGGATAAAAAAAAGGATAATGGATCACCTTGTCGAAGACCACTATGACTAGGGAAAAAAACCTTAGGAACTTTTTTAATCAACACCGAGAATCTTGCTGTAGAAACACACCTCTTAATCCACCGACACCAACGATCCCCAAGACCCATCCTCTTTAATAAGTAGAGAAGAAATTTCCAGATAACATGATCGTATGCCTTCTCTATGTAGATCTTACATACTATGCCAGGATTTTCGCTTCTAATCGTAGATTCCACGCACTCATTAGCCACCAAAATAACGTTGAGAATCTACCTCCCACCAACGAAGGCGTTTTGAGACTTTGAAATCAGAGGATCAATGACCTTTCGAAGTCGAACCGATAACACTTTGACTATAAGTTTTGAGAACGCGTGTAATATCGATTTAAATTAAATTCACAAGTTTACAAGAACCCTTATTTAATTTCAGCCCCTAAACATGGATCTAAGGTGCGTGTGTGTGCCAAACCATAAATAAAGCATGCGACACAAAGTTAAGGAAAAAATCCCCGCAGGATAAAACCTTTTATTTCACTATAATAAGTAAATCGCAACTTACACAGATTACAATGAAATACAGTGACACATGAATACCCGCAGGCGTTGGTCGGTGTCGTCAGCAATGAATCCACACGCAGTGAACCCACATGAACCTCAGTCCAATCAACAAAGGAAGAACCGCAGCAATCCTCAATGACACGCAGTCATAAAACTTTGTAGAGACTCCCTCAGCAATGACACACAGCCCTCGGTCGCAAAGATCTCTCCACAAAGGTTTGAACAAACACAAGGTTGTGTTATTGGGTTACTAAAAAGATTCACAAAGGATTGGTAATTGTGTGAATAAAAAAACCTAGAGTCTTGGGCTCAATAGGTGAAGACTTAGAGTATTTAGGACTCTGAAAATCGTCTTGAAAAACAACTCCCCGAAGTTGGATTTAAATAAGAAAACTTTGAGCCTAAAAAATCTCGGCAGACCTGGCGAAGTTTATCCCAGGCGGACCGGTCCGGTTTGGGGGCGGATCGGTCCGATTGACCGGATCGGTTCTTTTATTCTGAGGCGGATCGGTACGGTTGAGGCGGATCGGTCCGGTCATTTCAGGATTCATCGGTTTGCTTGCGGTCCGGGGTATACTGGATCTGCATCAAACGGATCAGTCCGGTTGAGGGCGGACCGGTCCGGTTAGCCAGGCACGATTCCTCTTCCTCTTTTGATATTCGGATCCGTTGATGAATGTATGAATCTTGAATTTCTTCAATGGTGTAACGGCGTGCGACATAATAAATTGTTAATGGACAAAAATGTCCTTACAAATCTCCCCCTATGCCTATGCCGGTACATACATAAAAACAAAACATCCGAATTATCAAACAACTAAAAATGCCTATACAAATCTACCCTTCCATGAACCCAAAAACTGGAAAGATACAATTGAATAAGACTACAGCGTTTGCTCTTCAATTCTTCAGGAATCTCAACACTTTTCTCATCAGGGTGTGCAATCTAATGATAATCCATGTAGAACCTATACACATGAGAAAAAGCAAAATACCAAGTGACATATCGAGTTTGAAATGAGATAAACATATATACCAATTTATGAGCAAACTCAAACTTTCAAATCTCCCCCATAATAAGATAATTCTTTCTCCCCCTTTTTATGATGTCTCTAAATAGACAAATAAGAAGAATGAATCAAACAAGCAAAATCGGGGTGTCACGGTATACAAAAAAAATACACAAACTATTTTTGATTTTTCAATTTTTTCATACAAAGATAGGATACCAATATGAACAAATATGATACAAAAATCACACCATGGAATTAGACTCAAACAACCAAGTCATGGGAATGGAATGAATGGGTGTGAACACATTCGATAGGTAAATCAACTCAATCAATCATATGTGCATGATGCATACGTGTACTCCTAACGAATGAACATCAAAGGTATCCTTAGGTGTAAAAGTTTGTTGAATTTAGATGACATCGTCTTATGCAAATCAACAAATCAAAGTCAAATGATTTCCACACCAATAACGTCCAAAACTATATAGCGCATTTTCAAGAATTTCAAGGACGTACAAACCCGTTTTAATTCTCCAACCAAACTCCCTCATATATATATTCTTTTAGAGGTGTATAAACTAAATTCTCAAACTTTGGAGAATTGGTGCAAAAACCGAAATGGCCCCTTTTTTTTTGGCATGAATATCTTTTTATTGCCTTTCAATTTTTTCGAGCTCTTTTAACCTCTTTGGACCTCGGATAATAAAATTCCTCCATTTTTTAGGTCCTTTATAACGGTGGCTTAGTATTCGCAAAGGCAAAATGAACCTTTCGCAGCCCTTCCCCGTTTTAAAACAAAGCACACAAACTCACAAAACGGTTTTTAAATGCACAATATCCTTATCAAAATTTATCGCGCTTGGTTCGTTTTACGGACAGGATTGAAGTGAAAACACTCAACCAACATGTGATAAGACAAGCACAATAATCAAACAAATCCGTGCAAGTGTGCAATAAAGGAAACATGAGTCAAACATGTAGGAAGAACACTTAATTACATCTTAATGACTCCAAACATTATAAAGCACATGGATGAATTGACCTATTGTCTTAAAATACTATCAAATAGTCACATGAAAATAATGGAATGATGTTGTGACTCGGTCATCCAAAGTGTTCATCCATAAACGGTGCAAAAAAAAAAAAATCTTTTGTATTTTTCAGAATTTTTCAAAAAAAATATATAAAAAAAGTACATGTCACAACGCTAGCAAAAATATATCAAAAAGCATAACTAGCGTATGACAAATATGCAAACACAATCATCTATATGATATGGAAAGAAAAGAATCATGTGCAAGCAAACGGGAATCAACTTGTCTAAAATCTAGTTCCTCCAAAAGTGATTTCCTAACCCAAATAGATGTGAAACGTCGTGTGGGGGATTTAGGAACCAAGGGAACACTAGACATAAACTTCCTAGGACATTTTATAAGATCAAAACAGAAACGCCTAAGGTGACCTTTCCTACCACAATATGAACATGTGTAAACGGGTGGAATGACACCTAAAGTGTGATCTTTTCTAACATCCTTGGACTTAGTTGACCCTCTAAAACAAATAATGGTTTTGGATTTAGCACTAGAAGCATGAGAACAAGATGAGCCATTACCATCACTATCAAACCTACTTGAGTCTGTCAAATCATTTTTTAACTTCAAAATTTTTGACTCAAGCAAAGAATTAGACTCTTCCAAATTAAGGGATTTCTTTTTCAAATTTTCAATTAAACTTAACAGTTTATCCCGCTCTCCCTCAATAAAAACAAACTTATCCCTAAGAGTCTTTTCACGTGCCGTAAAATCATCGATTAATTTTTTATCCTCGACGGCACAAACGGGAACCCTAGAATTTTTTAAGTCCTCCAATTCATTCTCTAAAACTAGGACTCTCTCATCACTCTTCTTTTTGGCAATTTTAAAGAATCAAAATCAGTACACAAATTACCAAAGTACTCACGACAAATATCACTTTGAGTTTGAAACGCTTGCAAATATTCAATCTTACTTTTAAAGAGAGAATTTTCTTTTTCCAAAACTTTAATTCTTTTGCAAAGTTTCAAATTCAAAATTTTTAAATTTTCAGCATGGTCGTGAACTTTTTCAAAAATAGGCTCCTCATTAAATGGGCGTTCCATTGAAAAATTGCGATTTTTCACAAAACTGATTTTTAAAAAAATCAATATCACACGATTTTGCGAAAAAAAAAGGAATACGCGGTAAATTAGCACAACCTGCTCTGATACCAATTTGAGAACGTGAGTAGACAAATTGTATCAGAAAGTAAATCCTCGAAAAATCAGGATCACGCGATAAATTAGCGTAACCCGCTCTGATACCAATTTGAGAACGCGTGTAATATCGATTTAAATTAAATTCGCAAGTTTCCAAGAACCCTTATTTAATTTCAGCCCCTAAACATGCATCTAAGGTGCGTGTGTGTGTCAAACCATAAATAAAGCATGCGACACAAAGTTAAGGAAAAAATCCCCGCAGGGCAAAACCTTTTATTTCACTATAATAAGTAAATCGCAACTTACACAGATTACAATGAAATACAGTGACATACGAATACCCGCAGGCGTCGGTCGGTGTCGTTAGCAATGAATCCACACGCAGCGAACCCACATGAACCTCAGTCCAATCAACAAAGAAAGAACCGCAACACTCCTCAATGACACGCAGTCATAAAACTTTGTAGAGACTCCCTCAGCAATGACACGCATCCCTCGGTTGCAAAGATCTCTCCATAAAGGTTTGAACAAACACAAGGTTGTGTTCTTGGGTTACCAAAAAGATTCACAAAGGATTGGCAATTGTGTGAATAAAAAAACCTAGAGTCTTGGGCTCAATAGGTGAAGACTTAGCGTATTTAGGACTCTGAAAATCGTCTTGAAAATTCTTGAAAAACAACTCCCCGAAGTTGTCTTTAAATAAGAAAACTTTGAGCCTAAAAAATCTCAGCAGATCAGGCGAAGTTTATCCCAGGCAAACCGGTCCGGTTTGGGGGCGAATCGGTCCGGTTGACCGAATCGGTTCTTTTATTCTGAGGCGGATCGGTCCGGTTGAGGCGGATCGGTCCGGTAATTTCAGGCTTCATCGATTTGCTTGCGGTCCGGGGTATACTGGATCTGCATCAAACGGATGGGTCCGGTTGAGGGCGGACCAGTCCGGTTAGCCAGGCTTGATTCCTCTTCCTCTTTTGATATTCGGATCCGTTGATGAATGTATGAATCTTGAATTTCTTCAACGGTGTAACGGCGTGCGACATAATAAATTGTTAATGGACAAAAATGTCCTTACAAGTTTGTAGACACTCCCAATCAAACTGATCGGTTTAAAGTCTTTGATATCAAATAAGCCCCCCTTTTTAGAAATCAGGGTGATGAAGGTCGCATTCATCCTAGGCACAAAGTAACCTCTATCATGGAAGTCATCAAAGAAGTCCATCACATCAGACCTGATGATAGTCCAATAATGCTGAAAAAATCCATAGTGTAACCATCCGACCCGGCTACATAACTTCCTTTTCAATGAAAAGGTCCTCGACACTATCTGCCTCGATAGCTGAAATACTCTCTAATTAGGCCCCATCAAGAGAGGGACACCAATCCTCTTCTTCTTTGAACAAATCCTCATAAAATTGAGTAATAGCCACCCTCACCTCTCTATCATCTTCGATCACCTCTCCCCCCACTGTGATTTTCCTAATGCGACTATCCCTCCTGTGTGAGTTAGCAACCATGTGGAAGAACTTGTTATTCGAATCCCCTTCCCTCAAACATAACGCCCCCATTTTCTTCCTCTAATTAATTTCTTCTTGATTTAACCTGTTCCCCATCTCCTCTTTTTTAACCTCCCTCCCTCTCCTATCCTCATCCGAGAGCCCGACTCTCCCTTCTTTCTCATCTAACCTCCTTACCTCCTCCATATAACTCGCTGTGACCAGTCGCACATTACTGAATACCTCTCTATTCCACCTTTTAATATCTTCTTTGAGCAATCCCAATTTAGCTGCCAATATAAAATTGCATTCACCTCCTCCTCATACCCTGACCATAAATCCATAACTCTCTCAGCAAAATCTTGCTCCTTGAGCTACATGTTCTCAAATTTGAAAGGAATACTTCCCTCCCTTTATCTCCCACAATCTAATAATATAGGGAAGTGATCAAAAGTTAACCTAGGTAAGCAAGATTGAATCACTCATAGGTAATGCTCCTCCCACCTCCGGGAAATTAGAAAGCGGTCCAAACGAGACATAGACAGGCTGTCCCTAAAACTAGACCAAGTATACAAACCACCTTCAAAAGGAAAGTCAATTAACTCCATCTTATCAATTAATTCGAAAACCTCTCTCATGTATCTACAAATTCTACCCGCGCTACTTTTCTCAGCTCCAAAATGCACCACATTGTAATCCCCTCCAATGCAAACAGGGACATCCCATACCCTGCTCACTCCTGCCAATTCCTCCCACCTACGTTTTTCCTCGACTAGCTTTTATACACCTGTGAAATAGCAAGAAAATTCATCCTCCAAATTTTTAAATAGACAGGATAAAGACTAACTTCCTTTCAGACTCCCAATTAATTCGACCACTACTGAATTCCACATAGATATCAGCCCTCCAGACACACCTACAATGTCCAAACTAACCCATTTGATCCCCCTTCCTCCGTAAATTGATCCAATACGACACTCATCCATAAAGCTCATATTTGTCTCCTATAAACACAAAATATCGGTCTTCCACCTAGCAATGGCCCCACCAACAATACTCCTTTTGTTAGCATTGTTCAACCCCCTCACATTCCACAAAATAATGCGTAATTTCATTAATTATAATATTGCTCTTAAGACCTCCCCTCCTTCCACCTCCTTACCCCCCTCTCCTCCCCTCACATTACTTTTAATATTCTCGAACAAGTCCCACGCCTCACTCTCGAATCCCTCAAAATCAACCCCCGCGCCTTTGCTAAAAGATTCTAGGAAATCCTCCCTCTACCCCCTCGGATCCTCATCCCACCCTTCATCATCACTACCCCCATATTTCCCCTCTTGACTCGAGATATCTAGTTCCACCCATAACCTTGAGTCATTTAATTCATCAAAATGCGATCTTCCTCCCCTTAGCTCCCGCCCCCTCATAGACATCACCTCATTATCCACTACCAACATCTTGCAACTATTTTTTAGGTCCGTAGAGAAATGCCTTCCCACTTTACCCTTTACTTAACGGACCATGTGTGGTGATTTTTTCCCACCAATCAGCTTCCCCGAAATTTTCTTTTTAATGCAAGTTTTTGCTGAATTCCTAAAGGTCTTAATATTTTTGAAACCTAACATGGCATTTCCTAGATAAACTTCTTTTTACCTTTTTTTATTATCATTGCCCACTTCCTGCCCCGCCTTATTTTTTAAAACCCGCTTTTGTAGCCCACCATATCTTGAAACCATTCTCAAGCAATTATTTTTAGATGTTAATAGTGACGTATCCCCCACCTCACATAATTCGTTTCCCCCGCTGCATTTGGCTCTGAAAAATCGCCTGTGACATCATGTGCGATTCTTCCCAAATCTTCCACTCTGTAATTCCACTTTTCCATATAACTGTAATACCCCGTATTTTTATAGCTTTTAAATTATGGGATTTATTAAATTTAATTGAGATAAATTAATTTAATTTTAATCCGAAATGTTGTTTTAAAAATTTACTAGCGTGACAAGAGTTAGTAATTATTGGGAATATATTATTTGTTGCATATTACTGGATGAGTATAGTAATATATGAGATTTATTTTTATAATATTGTCACGTGTGAATAAAATGACAATTGTGGAAATTTAAGTCGGGACGCGCCTGTGTCGTGTCGGGACTAAATGTGGATTAATAAAAGTGAATATTTTATAGGTTATTCGTATGGTCTTTTTGAGTGAGCCAACGCATCCGGAAGGGTCGAGATAGTCAGAAAAGTATACTCGGGGGTTTGATTTGGGTCTCGGGGCGTTTTTAGGCCTAATTAGTACCCCGGGAGGGCATTTTAGTCATTTTGTATTTTTGGGTAATTAAACCCACGAAAATTAAAGGGGTTATATCAGATGTTTAGGTTATCTCCTAGGGTTAGATAACTCAAAACACTAGAACGGCCATTGGAGAGGAGAGGAGAGAGCTCTCAAGGCATTCCAAGGCTCAAAACTCATCCGTTTACACCGCCGCCACCGCCAACGCCTAGATCGCGAGACGGAGAACGTAACCACACCAAATTCAACACCAAACCAGATTTCTAAAAATCCCAGGCAAGTGTTTATCTTGCTTATTTCGTTGATGCATCATCCATATTAGTTTAGGAGTTATCAGGATGATATTTATGGAAGAAAAACCCAATTTGAGATGGGAAATTTTCATGGAGTGATGATTTATATGATATTCTGAAACCCTTTGTCATGTAAATGATTAAGAGTTTGATTAAGAAAAGAGTTCTAATCAGATCCAAACACTAAAAAATTTATTACGAACGATCGAACCGTTAGAATTGGATGAAATTTTATAGAGAATTAACTGAAGACGAGAAGAAGCTACAGAAAAAAATTCAGCTCGATCGGACCGTTCAATATTTTTTAATATTTGTTTTTCTAGACAGTTTTATGTTTTGAGGACTCTTAGAGATAATAAAAATTCAATTAAAACTCCATTTTAATTCCGATTTCGAAACCGTTTGAAATTCTCATCTTTGAAAATAAAATTCAAAATCCTTTAATGTAAGGCAAAATCTATATTTTTGGGATATTTTGCATAAGGGATAATGTAAGTATGTATTGAAGGGGAGAGACACGTAAGATAGAGTTACGTTGGAACATAAATGGATATCCACTGAATTGTACATTTGGAAGAATAGAGTCCATGAGGGTTACGTAGTAAGTTGGAAAAACCCTTCGAATTAAAGTTAGAAACGAACCATTATACTTGATAAATAATAATAGGAAAATAAGGATAAATGTTGTGAATGTGGGTTATTGGATAAACCTAAATTGATATAATAAAAGTGGTATATTTATATGATTGTGTATGCATATATTATATACTTGTGAAAATCATGCCCGCGCTACTTGCTATCCCTGAGGTTACCGCGCTGGGACGATCTTATCTCGTGTGCCTTGTGGGGGATATTGACTCGTACCCTAGAAGATAGGAATCCTAGGTACAGGCTATCGAATCGGTAGTCACGGTCCTAAGAGACGTGAGGGTATGTACTGACCTCTTGGACTTGGAAACTATGCTTCGCCTTAATATTGTTTGTGTATGTATTTTTACAATTCGAGAGTGATTCCGAACTTGTATTCCCTTTAGTACGATTGATACGGGGATTGGATAGCAGAGTATGCCCGCACCATAGTTTTTATGTGGGGTGCTGTTATGATATATATATTATACGAGTAGTTAATATATATATGGAATTATGAAATCTGGAACTGCCTACTGTGATTTGATATGTAGGACATGGCTGATGACTCAAATTAGTGGGGTGCTGTTATGATATATATATATTATACGAGTAGTTAATATATATATGGAATTCTGAACTATGGAACTGCCTACTGTGATTTGATATGTAGGACATGGTTGATGACTCAAATTATAAATAATTATTTTGAGAAAGTATAATATGACACTGGAAAACTTTATTGATTAATAAAGTTAAAAGGAGAACCTTGGTTACAAATTGAAATCTTACGTTTTAAATACTTGTGTTGTTCAGTTGTAAATCCTGCGAATAACCTAAGATAAGTTAAATCATTGGGGAAAGATAGTGTGATATATGATGAGATAAACCATTGGGAAGGTTAGTGCGATAGGAGTGCACATTAGAAGAGAGGCGAGAATTTCTCAAGTGAGTGTCGCACTAATATGTTGTTGCATTGGCCTGTATCAATTTAAATACTTGCTAAACGAATTTTTAAATCATATACACTATCGGGCTCTGACCCGTTTCTATTTCCTTTTCTCTCTTGTATATATATGTATGTATTACAGGTGCCCAGCCACAGGGGCGTCTTACTTAGGATCCTTTGGAAGGAACGTGCTGCAGCTTAGGTGGGAGTTGCAGGCTTGTTGTTTAGACGACTTCATCCATTTGATTCTACTCCTAGTTCAGTTTTATCCAGCAGGGGCATGTGTCGCCCTCTTTCTATTATTTAGTTGGTATTGTCAGAGATTGAAAATTTTACTTTCAGTACCTTTATTTTGGGATTTATTACTGTCAGGATGTTTTCCTTTAGTGTTGTAAATGTTGGGATTTATTATTGATGATTAAATTCGTGTATGTTCAATTCTATTTTTATTCTTAATGTGTGACTCTTTAGATGTTAATGGTTTAAGGTTTTATAACCGGATTTAATAAAATGAGAATAAGGTTTTAAATGGTTTTGACACTTAGCTTAATTATTTAGGGTGTTTAAATTGGAAAAGTATTTTTACGACAGTGATGCTAAGAATGAACCAACTGTTCACCTTTATTTTAATTTAATAAAGGAGTGATCGCCCGGTATTTAAATAGGCGGGGTGTCACAATAACCTATCCAATATTCCTCGTAGAGAGATACATTTGAAATAAAGGGTCGAATCAGTTGTGATATGTATCATAAATTTATTATTGTAATATGTACTATTTTTCGTTCAAGATAAAAGTATGAAAAACACCAAGAGCTTATGAATAGCACCG
This sequence comes from Sambucus nigra, assembly GCA_949130495.1. Lineage (NCBI taxonomy): Eukaryota > Viridiplantae > Streptophyta > Magnoliopsida > Dipsacales > Adoxaceae > Sambucus > Sambucus nigra. The sequence goes on from OX422209.1 coordinate 585,580,833, forward strand.
AAGTAAACTTTTTATTAAAAATTAAGGTGAAGATTGAAACAATTGAAATCCTAAGGAAATTAGTAATAGAAGTTAAAGTGCAAATTTATAAAAAAAAAAATATTCTTTGCCTCTAAAAACTTTCTAATGGTGTCAAGATGATTTCACTTATTTTTTGTTTTTTTTATGTTGAGTGGGGCATAACCCCTTCATCATTAATGAGATCCCTAACATATTAATTCACATGACAACCATATTTATCAGTAGAGTTTTAGTAGCACATGTCACACAAGTATATGTTAAGCAACCAGGGCAGACCATGAGATTTCGAGGACTAAGAGGGACAGTCGCTTGCGAGCACTGTATATATAATAAATATATAAATGTTAATAACTTAAAGTTATTCACACATATTGAAGTGTAAAATAAATCAGATTAAATATTTTAATATAATCACATTTAAAAGTAAAAAATGCATTAAACAAACATTATTGACGATTTTAATAAAAATTAATTAGATTCAACAAATAGACTTAAGAAAATCTGACATAAAAATAAGAAAAATGCGATGAGTATTAAATATATTCTCATATTACACACCAAATGAGCTGATATATTAAGAAAGTATTGTATGTCATCATCATTATTACTAGCATGCAACCTGCGTGATGCACGGACGCATATAGTATTTTTTTTACCATCATAATTAAATACATACATGTAGCCAAACACTATTGTAATGAGCATACATTTTGATTAAGGACTTTAAATTCAACACTTTCTTTAAAGATAAAATATTTTCCATTTAAATGATAAATACATTTGATAAATTAGTGTAACCATAATGAAAATAAATTGATTAAATTGTGAAATTTTATGTGAAGTGAATTTCATTCCATGATTACTAGCACATAAAGCATTTAGGTTGGCTAATAATCCAATTCCTTATGAGTATTTATGATTAACAAGAGACAATTCCTTATGAGTATTTATGATTAAGAAGAGTGGTACCAACACATTACTTATAAGTATAAGAATGTTTAGATTCCAAATAACCCACATCTTAATGTTGGACCTCACCATTGGAATGTGATGAATGATGAGAAAAAAAATACCTCATTAGAGTTCCACGAGTGATGATTTCAGAAATAGATAATGCAGGGTCATAAAACACAAATACATAACTTAATCAATTATCAAAGTAATTAGGGTGGGGCTTAAAATAGTTAATGAATACTATTTACAATCAACAAATATAATCATGTATGATTACATTGTGTATGTTTTCTTTATAATAAATATAATCCAAGCATAAAAGTTATCGTCATTTTCTAATTTTAATCAATTTTAGGTCGTTATAATTAATAAATTTGTGTATATATCACAACATGTCACGTATACATTATAAATGGTTTGATATATCCTACACACTGGGACAACATTTCATATTGGCCTAAACCCCAAAAAACGGATCTACTTAGGACTAAAGCAAAAAATAAAAACTGACAAAAATGTTTATACATGTTTTCTCCTGATTTAAAGGGGCAGTGAAATTTAGTTAATGTGAATATGAGAATATGGATTTGGTTGTAGCGTAGGGTCATTTGACGAAAGGCTTGTGAATTTTCTCCCAGTAAGGTTTGATTTGACCACAAATGTTAGTCTTTGGAATAAAATTAAAATTTTTATGGGTAGTCATTTTGGTCCAAAAATATTTTCACACAGTCATTTCATTATACACACCATACCAATACCTTTATCATTGTGAGTACACACAATAATTGATGGCATTGAACATAAAAAAAACTACAAATATATTTTACATCATACTAACCTTTAAATAAACTACATATAAAAAGGAAAACAATAGAATATACTTACTTGGATTTGAATAGAGCTTTGTGGCTGAATATAAAGAAAACCCAATGACCTCCTCCTGCCCAATATATAGATTTGTCATTCTTGTCACCAGTTGGGTTGTAATGAATGGTGTTATACAGAGGGCTTGCATCTTTCTTCATACCTTCTTCATATCTATACATATATACGAAACAAGTCATTAACAATCCAAAATTCATTGAAAGATTCTATTAGAAACCTAGAAGGAGAGAGAGGGTGGATATGCAAAAGATTTTTTAATTGGTTTATTTGTTGTTTATTTGGTTAAATAGAATTTACATAGGGAATGAGGAGGGCAAACGACTATGTGGGGTGATGAAAAGATTGAGAGAAGTTGAAAACGAGCATAAAAAGACGCATGAGTTAATAGGGTGGATGGAAGTTTGCTCCGTGGATATCCTAGATGTTGCCCAAACTTTATAATAGACTACCGTTTTATAATATTAGTATACATAGTGTGGTGTACAAGATTTAATGCAATGCCACATCATGGGGGATGATTTGGGGATATATTCGAAATTCATGCATTATTTTTAAAAATAAAGACACAACTGAGGCCCCAAATACAAAAATAAGAGATTAAGAATCACTATACCAATTCTTTTAAATTAAAATGTGTGTGGGTAGAGAGAGATGTGCTAAAGTAGAGGTAAAACCCATTAAAATATCAACATAGTAGTCTTTTTTTTTTTCGTGAAGAGGGACGGAACCCCCACAAATATTATTCAACCAAGCCTAAGAATAGGCAATAGCTCGCACATAAAGAAAACTAGAGGTTGAGCCCAAAGCTCTAGCTTGAAAGCAATAAATTAGGGGATTTATAAATATCCCCTTTACAAAGAAATAAGAATTGATGGAAAGTAAATTTGGGGTTTTATAAACAACCCCATTACACAGAAATTTTCCTAAAATGAGGAATACCTATTCTATCCAATTGCAGAAAGCCCTTTATCAATCAACGGAGAGAAGAAAAGGACCTATAATTAACTGAGTTTTGAGAAGAAGCAGCCATCGAGGCCAATGAATCATCTACAATGTTAAATTCTCTCCAACAATGAGAAATCTTAAGAGACTGGACTGAGATAATGTTATCCAAAATATCCTGTATAGCCCATGGAGGTTTACCTTTGTTTACAATCAAATCTACCAAGATTTTAGAATCAGATTCCACCGTAACGAGCTCCAAATTGATCTTGAGGTTCCTGCACATGTTAATACCTTCCATAATTGCGTTAGCTTCAGTAATTAAAGAAGTACTCACCCCCATGAATTTACTGAATCCCCCTACAAAATGCCCTTTAAAATCTCTTAATACACCTCCAATACCACTTTGACCTGGGTTACCCTGGGAAGCACCATCTACATTTAGCTTAAACAATCCTTGAACTGGTTTTGACCAGATGCAGTTTGTAAGCTTTATTTGATCCTATTTGATTCTGATCTGGAACCAAGATATAGCATAGCTATCATCAGCTTTACATCTGTCTTTAAACACATGAACTGAGCATAAATCAGTTAAAGCTGATATTACATTATTAATGATGGATCTAGCTGACACATGATAGTTCTCAAAATGTTTTTGATTTCTAGCCTTCCAGATTTCCCACATGATAATTTTTGGAAGATTTGAAAAAATGAAGGATTGATGATCCCTATTTGGAATGTTCAACCACCAAGACATAAGAATAGCCCTACAAGAGACCATTTTCATCTTGATACCAAGTCTTGACCCAAAAAAGTTCCAAACTTCTTGAGCTATGAGACATTTACACAGCAAGTGATCTATAGTTTCAACATCTTCTTCGCAGTTCCTACAACGGGAAACAAGTCTAATACCAGTGGATTGAATAATCTCATCAGTAGGAATGACTTTATGCATAACTTTCCAAACAAATATGGCAATTTTTTTTTGGACAGAAGTTAGACCTTATAAATTTCCAGCTCTGAGCCAACGGTCTAACCTGCCTGATGCAGTTATAAGCAGACTTAAGGTTGAATTCCCCTGAATTTGAAGGAAGCCATATTTTTCTATCTTCGTTTATGAGCTCAAAAACTGTATCTTTAATAGATATAATTCTCTTAAATGCTTTAGACCCTTTTGGGTTAGATGAGATATCTCCAAATTTGTTCCTCATGAATTTACCCCATAAACCATTATCAAATCTCCACTTCCAATAAAGCTTAATGCTAGAGGCTTTGATGATATCTTCCAGATTTCTGATACTGAGACCTCCTTCCTCAAATGGAAAATAAATGTTGTCCCATTTTATCCACTGGTATTTCTTATCAGCAGAAAGGCCACCCACCAAAATTTACTTAGCAAGGCTTTGATCCTGTTAATTACAGATTTAGGGGGCGAAATGATTGCCAGAATGTGGAGGGGAATAGATGATAAAACATGTTTGATTAGAATGAGCCTCCCTCCTTGAGATATGAGCTTCTAAGACCAGTTGAAAATCTTATTTCTCACTGAATTAATCATACCAGTATAGTGCTCAATTTTCTATCTACCATTACTAAGGGGGCAACCCAAGTATTTAAGAGGAAAGGCCTTATGATGGAGACCCGTGGTCTTAGCTATGTTAATAATTCTACTCTTCTTTGTTTTCTTAGCCATGTAAAAAGAACTTTTCTCCAAGTTAACTAGTTGCCCAGAAGATTTTTCGAAGTCTGAAACCACCTTAAATAGGTTTTTGAGGGATCTTTTACCTGCATTACTGAAAATAACGAGGTCATCTGCAAATCCCAAATGACTGATCAGTATACTTCTAGGAGGATGAGAAAAGGGAATAGCCTTATTCTTTTCAAACAAAAGATTCATATTTCTACTCAGGACCTCAGTGGCAATGATGAAGAGACTTGGAGACAGAGGGTCTCCTTGTCTAAGACCTCTGGATGATTTGAAAAAGCCTGTATTTTGGCCATTCACTATGATGGAGAACCAGTTATAAGCTATCAATCTCCAAATCAAATCTATGAACACCTCACAAAACCCAAATTTTCTCAAAGTGGAGCACAAAAAAGGCCAATAGACTCTGTCATAGGCTTTCTCCATATCTAGCTTGAATAGAATATTACCACCATGAATTTTTTCCCCAGGGATTGGATCATTTCTTGAGCCAAGAGGATATTATCTTGGATACATCTACCTTTAACAAAACCACTTTGATTTGGGGATATAATTGATGGGAGAATAGATCCTAGGCTTTCACAAATGATTTTTGAAATCACTTTGTTGGAAAAATTACACAGGCTAATAGGTCTAAAGTTAGAACAATCTATTGGGCTACATACCTTAGGGATAAGCATGATGTTAGTGCTGGACCAGCTTCTGGACATGTCTGCACCATTAAAAAAACTTTGCACTGCTTTAATAAAATCTCCCTTAATAATCCCCCAATACTTTGAATAAAACAAACCTCCAAAACCATCTGGTCCAGGGGCACGGTCTTCATTGAGGCTTTTAACTGCCTTAAGTATTTCTTCTTCATCTGGAATTTCAATGAGTCTGCCATTTTCTTCTTCTTGAATTGAATGAGGGATAATATTTAAGTATTCTTCATTGATTGATAGGTGTTCTCCTTTCCAAAGCTTTGAATAATGGTTGATGAAAGTTTGCTGAATACCTTCTTTTGTTTCTTCAATCTGCCCCTCCTGATTTTTAATTTTGTTAATGACTAAAAGATTCCTCTTAACCTTGACAGCTGTATGAAACAATTTAGAGTTAGAGTCCCCATCCTTAAGCCATTTTAACTTACACTTTTGAGCCCAATAGCTTTCTTCCATACTGAGAGCCTGGTTCAGTAAAGCCTTGCATTCTTGAAGATCTCTTCTGGTTGTGTTTGAAGGGGCAGCCTCAAAGATAGCCTCTTTGATAAGAAGTTGATCTTCCAAATCATGGAATTTTTGGAAGACATTCTTGACATGATTTTCATTCCACTCCCTCAGCTTCTTCTTGACATTTTTCAATTTCCGAGCAAAACAGTTCATTGGAGTGGCAGACACTGTTATATTCCAAGCTTCTTTAATCACCTGGTCAATAGAATTATTTAAAGTCCACATATGGAGAAATTTGAATGGCTTGGGGCAACCATCTAATGCTGTTTTAATGGACAATAATAAAGGGATATGATCTGAGCAGTGTTTATGCAGATGAGTAATGGATTGATTAGGAAAATCCATTAACCATTGAGGGTTCACTAAACCTCTATCCATCCTACTAAAGATAGTACCTTCCACTCTATTATTGGTCCAGGTAAATCTGGAACCATTAAATCCCAAATCTATGAATTCACAAGAGGCAATCATATCTCTGAAATCTTGAGTTGAATTAAAGTCAATATCATTCCCACCAATATTTTCATCTTCATTAGCCACCACATTAAAATCCCCCATCACCAACAGAGATTGGTAACAAAACTCAATGGCTATATCTTCAAGCATATCCCAAAGACTTTTTCTCTCTTCAGCAGTACATTTAGCATACACTATTACTATGAATAGAGTTTTGTTATAACTAGGAAATTGTACCTTCAATAACAGAAGTTGATCCTCATCTCTGATCACTGTAGCTTCAATTTCAGAATCCCATAGTAGCCAAATTTTATTAGACCTGTTATGAACACTATTGGAAAATCCCCACTTTCTCTTATACTTGTTCATTTTATTTGAATCAACTTTTGGCTCTAAAAATGCAATGACTGGAAGGGAATATGATCTCTTAAGCCTCTTTACTCTGCGATTTGTTGCTTTACTTGCTACACCTCTAATGTTCCAACAAATGAAATTAATCATTTATGAACAGAGAATGGAGAAGTTGGAGTGTTTACCTTACCACTGGATCTAGTGATCCTTTTATATAGAGGATCAAAGATAGCAGTTGATTGTCTTTTGGGATTAAAACCTTTTTTTTTCATTACCAAAAATTGGGATTTCTTTATGAACTTCATGCTCCTTCTTGTTCCTTAACCCTTTAGCCTTCTGGTAGGAATTCCATTTCTCATCAAATGAAGCTGAAAATACCTGTAGTTCCTCGACCAGTGGGACATTTTTCTTGCTTTTCTCAGAGTCTGATAGGCATTCTTTAGTATTCTCCTTGGTGTATTCCTTATCTAGGATTTGAGTACTTCTTGGAGAAACATTGACTATGTATATAACTTCTACATCAGAGAGATCATGATGAACAATTTTGAAGTGGTTTATTTCTACTGCAGGTTGCCTCAACTGATTGAATAGAGCCATTTAAAACTCTTTTTGATTAATTTCTGGTAAATAACCATTTTCTTGATCTTCTTTCTCTTCTATCACTTGAATAGATTCCTTCTTCTTCTCCACATAAATTGGCTTGTAGCAACCTCCTTTCTGTCTATTTTATTCTTGGTCAGTGATTGAGAGGGGTATTTAAATACACATCTAATTTCATTATGACCTTGTTTCTTACAAAATTCGCAATAGGATGGTATCTTTTCATAACTCACTTGTTTCCAGAATCCCTGCGAGCCACATCCAATCCACACTCGGTGAATTCTCTCCTGTTGAAGGTTAATTTCTACACATACCCTTGCAATGCTAGGCCTAGACATAGAAGCAGTAGAAGAATCCATTTTAAGGGGCTTACCAATCAACTGAGCAATGGAATAAAGGGAGGACTTTGCAAAAAAATGTAAAGGAAGATTAGGGAAATTGATCCAAACTGGAACAATAGGAGACTCTTCATCAGGTCTGAAGTTGGCTGTCTAATTAAACATTCTCATGGGGAATTTGCCAATGTACCATTGATCTTTTAACCATAATCTCACGTAATCTTCTTCACAATTAAGCTGGATGAGAATATGCTTTGAGTCAATCAATCCTATGGTAAAGGCAGCCTTTAACGAGAAAGTTTGAAAATATTTTCGTATAACTTCTAGCGTAGGTCTACCATGGGAAAGCTTCCCAATGATAGAATATTTGAAAGGCTCTGAGAGGGCTACAATGTCATCTTCCGAAAAAATCACAGCAGGTTCACCTCTGAAGGAGGAGGGACTTTTTAGGTTTGGTTCTTTAGGAACTTTGTTGGCAACTACACTTGCGAAGGATCTAGTCCAAGGGTTAGGATCAGGGGGTTTAGGGATAGGGAGGGCTTGGTTGTCTGGTGGCATGGCAGCCATGCAAACCCTAGTACGCAAAGGGTCGCCCTAGGGAGAGAGAGAGATAACATAGTAGTCGGATTAGATTTTTTAAGTTATTTTAGCCTTTCAAATTTTATTTGTTTGGACCCTAACTAATGACCTTTGAACTTGTGATAGTGTTTAATTTAAAATTTTGGTTTTTTAACTAACATTAATAGTCTTATATAAATAATTTTTTTACTTGGGACCCCCTCTTAGTTTCCTTGGTTCAGTCTTGAACAATTTAGAATGTCTCTTTAGGTTTAATAAGTTTACCCACTATAGAGAATTTAATTTTATGTCTTTGAACTAGACATAATGTTATTTTAGGTCATCACCAATGCCTATTTATATCTAGTAAGATTTCTATGTTAGAAATTCAAAAAGAAAAAAAATATTCTCCAAAGAGACTTTTTATTTGTATCATGCTATGATATGGAAATAACAGAGGATATAAATTTATATTCAGAATTTCCATATCATGAAATTTTTCAAAACCATTTCTATCTGACGGGAACTTAAAATGTGCGCCATTACTTAGTTTTAGCAAGAAAATATCCCTCCTCTACTAAAAAAAGGTGTCATATGGATATAGAAATTATAGCATTGGAGATGGTGTTTACTTTTCCATTCATGTAAAAATAGTGCCACACATATAGATATATATAAAATTGTAGCTTATACTCCTTACGAAATGTGTCAAACTTTCACACTTTCGCGTGTCAATAAAATTAATCATGTTTATTAGTTATCTTAACTAACCACTTCAAAACACACTTCCAAATTCCAATTGTGAAAAAAATATATTTTCCAACTTTATAGATGGAAAGAATCCAGGTACAACTCGACGTAATAGTTTCTTCTTCAAAATGTACTTTTCCAACATTAACAACACACCTTTCCATCTTCTTCAAAACCCGCTTTCAACATCAATATTGTTGGGGAAAAAACATAACATTGGCTTTCTAAGAACAAAACGTTGGCATTCTCAATTCCCCAAAAAACCTAATAAAACTAAAGAGTTACCAACTTAATAATAACCCCACCTAACTAGATGATGCCAATAATTCTAGATGTTTGAAAGGCAAGATAGTTCAGCTTTCCAGATCTAGACTCAAAAACTCATATGTTCCCCTTTTCATTTTTAGTGAGTGGTTTTCTATGTGTTTTAGTGCTCATCATGATGATAAATATTTGATACCTCTGTCTTATATGGATCCAGAGAAACAAATAAAAGTGAAGGTTGTGGGTGATGGACTTTACTCTAGATCGGCCTCCTATATGCCTCTCTATCTCCGAGTTCGCATTCTTTTCCTTCTTTTTTGGGAAAAATAATAATAACAACACTAATGATGTGGGAACCGGTGATTTAAGTAGGTTGTTTCATCTCGATTTACTTTGATAATTTTTTTGAGTGGAGTTCATTACCAAAAAAGGTTGCTTTTAAAACCCTATTTCTTGAGACAGACAAAATATAGTCTTTAAAACATATTTTTTTATAAGGATATAATTAGCCATCTCAAAAACTATTATTTTTTGAGACTACTAATTATATCCGTCTAAAAAAAGGTCACTTTTTGATGCAAATAATTATATCCATCTTATAAATTAAACCAAATGAGACGGTAAATACTAAGTGTATCAAAAAATATACCAAATAAGGCGGCTAAAAGAATTGGTTCCCACCACTTATTCTTTTCATCTCCCGCTCACGCTTTAACCTAACCTCCCACCTCAAAAAAAAATAAAAAACAAAACCCACTCAAATTTACACCCAAATATCCAAATCGACATTAATTCACCCCCCCCCCCGGCGCGCCCCAATCTTCTCCTCCTCTGCCCCTAGGCGGTCTTCTCCTCCGCCATTGTCCTACTATCCAGACGTTTTCTCTCTCCGATTTTTTTTCGTCTCATGGTAACTTTTCATCTTTGATTTTTTGTTGAGGAAAACAACATATTGTTATTTATTTATTTATTTTTATTTTTTTCTTCAAAATGTGTTACTGTATATAGTCAGTTGAACAATGGTGACAATGGGTGATAAAAAATTATTATTTAGACATAATTAATTAAGCATATGCATAATACTCATATAAAATATAAATGAATAGTGGGTGATTATTTGTTGATTTTAATTTTTTTTGTAGCTTTCAATGTGACCTAAATAAGCAGATCTATAATATGCTATTTATTTTGTTTGATGTTATATAATATTATGGTTCATGTTGGCTCAATGATTCTAATTACATTTGTTTATTGGTTTAATTTCTTTCATTCTATATTTCAAAATATTATAGGGCTGTTTAGGGCTTTCAATTAATTGGACATTATTCATAATGATTGACTATTATTTTTTTGGACTTGAAATTAATGGGTATTATTAGTTATGGCTCGAATTAAATAGGTATTGTTAATATTTATTTGGTATACTCCTTCATTCCAGATTAAGAGTCCATGTCTTTATTTTGTATAAATTAAAGATACAATCAATCAACGGGTAATTATTAACTCATATTCACCACAATGCAATTTGTGTACATAAGAAAGGGGCATATACCAAATATTCCATCGAACATTTTTTAATACACGTTTAGTCTAAACCTTTTTATTTGTTCCAAAAAGTCCCTCAATATGATGCTAGCGTGAACTTCAAAAATAAGAGAATATTACTTAAATGAGTGTTTGAGTGACTTTTTGGAACAAAAGAAAAATGCTTGGACTAAATATGTATTAAAAATATTTTAGGGACTTTTTTGTATTTGATCTTGTAAAAATAACAAATTATCCTGCAAATATCATCTCGGGGGTGCCCACGCAAAATTTTTCGGCACTTATCATAAATTTTTATCTCCCTCAACTGAAATCATGGATCCGCCACGGTGATTGTAGATCTTCTATCTTTTTTTTATGTATTTCTAAGAGTGAAGTTAAATGATATTGAGTCTTATTACTACAAAGCTAAATGGAAGGATAAAAAAGCTTTAAAGTTCTACAACTACTTTGAGAGCAAGTATAGAAATGAAATTAACATGTTAAAGAAGTAGTATGAGTCTCATTCCTTCTTTAATTACATATCTTTTCTTAGAAAAAGTTTATGACAATAAAGGAGTACAAGAACGAAAAGAGGAAGAGAATATAAGAGAATAAAGCAAAATGGAAGGAATTGGGAATACATGAATTGTATTCGGCAATTCAAAACAAAGACAAAAAAAAAAAGTGGTTCAAAGAGTAAACAAAAAATCATTGGTGATGAGGACGAGTTTGTGCCATGTGAAGAAGAAAATGAGCATATGGATTCAAACGAGGATGAAAATGGGTATGTGCCTTGTGAGTTTTTAAATGTGTAAATGTTTAGTGATATAGATGTTAATTAGTTGATTGTCTGAATTCTTGTTTGATACTTTCCATTATCATGCGTGCATTAGTATTTCAATATTTCAAATTTGAATTGTTCGATTTAGTTAGCCATAATAATACTTAAATTAATGTGATAAATTATATTCTTATTTTATATCTTGTTCCCCCTTTATGTTCTAATCACTTTAGGAATTTATGTTTGCCATTATTAATCTTTTTAGCTTTTCATCATCCTGCGAAGACATTATTAATATCTTTATCTTTATATTATGAAATATAAATTTACTAACATTTTTTTAGATTCATATATGGGAACCATGGATAAGAGTTGGATTGATTTTCACAACCGGTGTTCAAAAGATTACATTAATGGGATTGAAGGGTTTCTTAACTATGCATATGAAAATAAAAATATCGAGACAACAAAAATCTATTACCCCTATAAGAGATGTGCAAATCGAGTGTACCACGCCTGAGAAACTGTGAGAGATCACCTTGAGATGCATGGTTTCGACAAGACATATACGGTTTGGATTTTTCACAAGAAACTTTTGGTGGTGTAAGCAGTGATAGAAATACTCCGCGGGATGATATGTTAGTTGATGATATACCTATACCTGTTGAATTGAATTCTCGAGATAACATGCTTACAATAGTTCAAGAGGGAATAGGTATTTCCCACGCGTGTGAAAATATACATGGGAAGGAATGTAACACCGAAGATGTCTTTGAATCCGACGAAGATGTTCCAGAGTACTATAAACTAATGAAAAAGGCTCAATGCGAATTCTATGAAAATTGTCCAACTAGGCTTATCGAATTGTCATTTGTTAATGAACTCTTGAAAATGAAGCAACTTCATGGTTGGACAAATTGTTCTCTCATGGCTTTATTGAAATTTTTTGGGAGGATGTTTTCGCATGCTTGAATTCCCAAGTCTTACTACCAAGCCAACAGGCTAAAAAAAGACTTGGGATTCAAGTACGAGACATGGGATGCATGCCCAAATAACTGTATGCTTTTCTTAATGAAACCTAGGGTCTTGAAAAGTCTGGCATATGCGGATATTCTCAATATAAAGATGAGGACTCAAGTATTGATGGTGTCTATGGTCTGAAGGTAGCCGTGAAAAAAATGAGAGACTTCCCTTTGAAAACGAGATTGCATAAATTATTTTGGTCATCCTAGTCAGCTCCTCTAATGAAATGGCATGCTGAGGAAATGATCGATGATGGTGTAATGAGACATCCCGCTGACTCTCCTGCTTGGAAAACTTTTAATGAGAAAAACCCTTCTTTCGCGAGGGAGATTCGCAATGTTAGACTTGGGTTAGCTGCTGATGGATTTAATCCATTTGGTAATATGAGCATTAAGCACAGTACATGGCCAGTGATCGTCATTATTTACAATTTACCTACGTGGTTGTGCATGAAGCAACCTATCTTGATTTTGTCTATTCTTATAGATGGACCAAAAGGTCCCGAAGATAAGATCGATGTATTTTTACAACTATTGATTAATGAGTTGATTGAGCTATGGGTTGATGGTGTATGCACTTAGGATACGTCAAGTAAGGAGTTCTTTCAGTTGCATGCATCATTTTTGTAGACCATTCATGATTTCCCCGCTTATGCCATGTTATTGGAATGGAGCACAAAAGGTACATTTGCTTGTACTTGCTACAATGAAGACCACCAGTCAATGCGATTAGATAATGGTAAGAAGTTTTGTTATTGTGGTAATCGTCAATTCTTAGACTTGCGCCATAGGCTTTGTAAGCAGAAGGCACCATTTAATGGGAGGGTAGAATTACGTCCAGCCCCACTTAAACTTTCGGGCTTACAAGTATTGCAACAGTTAAATGATCTTGATGTAGAATGTGAATATAATATGGAAGATGTCTTTAGAAGGAGGGAAAGGCAGGCGTTAAAAAAAATAAACAAGCAGTTCCAAAATGTAGATTTGGTTGGAAAAAGAAGAGCATATTTTTTGAATTGCCATATTTGAAGGATAATCTTATTCGCCATAATCTTGATGTCATGTATATTGAGAAAAACGTCTCCGATAATGTCCTGTTTACATTGTTAGGTATTAAAAGGAAGAAAAAGAAAATTTACAGGCTCGAAAAGATCTCAAAAATTTGGGTATTAGATCAGAGCTACATCCTCAACCACGAGGGTCAAATCCAAAGTACCTTCCGCCAGCAGAGTACACGATGAGTAACCAAGAAAATGAGATTTTTTAAAAGTGTTGCAGAATGTTAAAGTTCCTGATGCTTACTCTTCAAACATTTTAAGGTGTGTGAACATGTAAGAAAGAAACAGGTCGGGATTAAATAGCCATGATAATCATATTTTAATGCAAGAATTACATCCAATAGCAGCGCGAAGGGTATGGCCCACTCATATTGTCAAAGCCTTGATTGAATTACACAATTGCTTTGTGATATTGTGCTCAAAAGCAGTTACCGCAGCTGATTTGGAAAAGTTTTGTAAAATCGAATGAACGTGGTGTGTGATACTGATTTAAATTAATTCGCAAGTTTTCAATTAAACCTTATTTAATTAGAGTCTATCTTTAAACCAAATAAATTCAGCCCCTAAACATGCAACTACGTGTGTGCGTGTGTCAACCCATAAATAAATAAAGCATGCGACACAAATTTCCGAAAAAATCCCCGCAGGGCAAAACCTTTTATTTCATTATAATAAGTAAATCGCAACTTACACGGATTACAATGAAATACAGTGACACACGAATACCCGCAGGCGTCGGTCGGTGTCGTCAGTAATGAATCCACACGCAACGAACCTACATGGACTTCAATCCAATCAGCAAAGGAAGAACCGCAGCACTCCTCAATGGCACGCAACCATAAATCTTCGTAGAGACTCCCTCAACAATAACACACAACCCTCAGTTGCAGATATCTCCCCACAGATATGAACAAAATCAAAGTAGTGTTCTTGGGTTCCAAAAGAATTCACAAAAATATGGGAATGATGTGTGAATCAAAACATGAGTTTTTGGGACTAAAAAATATGAAGACTTGAGCTAATAGAACTCAAAAAAACGTCTCTCCAAGTCTTAAAAATAAACTCCCCCGAAGTTGGCTTTTATAAGGAAACCAAAAAGAATTTTAAGTCATTAGGACTCTTGCGAGCGTCAGGTACCCCAAACCGGTTCGGCTTGTACCTCGAACCGGTTTGGCCTTCAGTTAGTGATAGTTCGCTGGTTTTGGGGATTTAACACAACATTCTTCATAAGGATTTTATCGGGATTTTCTCCATTTTCAAAGGGCCATAACTTCTTCACCGTAGCTCGGATTGAGGTGACGTTTCTTCCAGTAACTTCGTGGTGTCGAGATCTTAAACTTTCCAATTTACATGACATTCGGACGGTGGCTATAAAATTACCAAAATGCCCTTGAACTTTCCTATCTTGCCTTCTTTCATTGTTTTGACTTCTCTTGCATACCACTTGCATAAAGTCTCTAAAATCGTGGAACGTGAATTCGTTGAGGCAGATGTGGGACACACGATGGAGATGTTGAATGCTTGATTCTCAAAATTCGGATAGAGGCCATCATGTGAGATCATGAAGTGACGTGCCAAATGTAGCGGCGTACTACATACACAAATGTAACATGTTGGGCATGAGAAAAATGTCCTTACAAGTTTGAAGATCGGATGACCCTTACATTTTATATCCTTGAGAAGATATTCCCTCTGAGTTTCTTTGATGTGATGGAACACTTGCTTATACGTTTGTCGGACGAACTCTTAATTGATGGATGTGTCCTTTACCATTGGATGTATCCAACTGAAAGGGCTGGGGGGATGGGAGGGGGTGTATGTGACTGTGTGTGTATATGTGCATGTGTATATGTGTATGTGTGTGTGTGTGTGTGCGTGTGTGGTGGGTAGTGGCAGTGAGGGGAGGGGGCAAGGCTGGGGGTGGGGATGGGCGGGGGGCAGGGGATGTGGGGCTGTGTGTGTGTGTATATGTGCGCGTGTGTGTGTTTTTTAAATAAATTTTTATTGGTTTATTAGATATTAGCCCTCATATTGTAGTGCCCCTTGTAAAAAAAATTGATTGATTAATTATTGATTGGTTGTTAATTTTTTTAGTAAATTAATAATTAGTGCCCCTTTCATATGCAAGTATGATTGCCCCTCATTGTAAATTAGTAAATTAATAATTGTATATATTAATTGTTAGTTTAATTTATGAAAAGAATTAATTGAGTAGATGAATTAGAAGGAGTATGGGATACACATTTGTTATTGCCACTGCGGTTGGATAATAGTGTATCGATGTTGGGTTGGTTAATTTTAAAAGTGGCATGATCACTGGATTATAGTCCATATGGGGGTGGGATTTTTTAACTTTTTTTGAAAATTACTTTGTATAACGAACAATATATATATAGTATGATAATTAAATGAAACATACTTGAAATTACATAAAGTGTGCATAAATACTAGCCTTCTAGTTCTTATGCGTACGCATTCAATAGCCCTTAGACCTGTTCGAGAGTCATTACCCCTGTAATGAGATCTCTCGAATTGTCCCATTTGGACAGTTTGGGACTGCATAATATCTGTATAATAAAATTCTTAGTGGCTTAAAGTTATTACTTTTGGAGGAAGTTCTGCAGTCGTATCCTAATGTTCTCTGGGTACAAACTAGATTGACAAGTGTGAATTTTATTTTAATTGATCAATTGAAATAACACTCACACTTGCCAATCTACGTCGTTTACTTGGAGAACTACGGGGATATGCTGTCAAATTTTTCTCAAATCGTAACAATGTGCATGAGTTGTTCAGTATATTACAGAAATATGCGGTCTTGAATGGGATAGGACCACTCACCCTTTAGAGGAGATGGAAGAAATAGGAATTTCTATTATAAATTGAATTTGAATTTGAAATTTAAAAATCGAATATAAATTAGACATAATTAAATGAAATATACTATAAATCTAAGTTTTGTTTATACTAATCCATGAATATACACTTCTTACCTTTAATAGGTGATTAGTTCTGGTAGTTGTGATGGGATATCCGAAATACAAAGAGTGGATATGTGAGATAAATAGAATAGGGGATGTGTTTCGAAGATCTGCTAATGAATTTGTGAAATATGCAAAGAGATGTCATAATGATGAAGAGTTTCCTTGTCCGCGTGCTAGGTGTAAGAATGGTAAGTTGTTTGAGTGGAAAACAGTTGCACTACATTTGTGCTAGGTCTAACATTGTATTTGTTGGACATAAACAATTCAGCCTGGACCAAAGCTACGCGATTTCGTCTTAGAGCAGTTAAGGGAGCAACACAAGATGTAGAAGAAAAATATGCGGACCCGGTACTTTGGGAAAACCCAAGAGTCCGTTATCCTAATACGCAAATCCATCCCGCCGAAGGAGCCGATCTCATTGGCACAATGGCAAAAGTTCATTGATAATGAGATCGGGGAGCGACAATTGGCATCTCGCCAATCGGGGAGGGAAAATAGGGCGAAAAAGACGGACGTGCACTACTCCAGCCGGACGTCTTACGCCGAGGTGGAGCATAGGATGATGGTAAGATTTAATTTTTCTATAATTACAAAAATATATTATTCTGCATTATTTTACTTTGCGGGGCCGATACTAATTTTGCATTATTTTATTTAAGGGATAGGGAGTGGCCCTGGGGGTAGGCCACATAGGTTCGATACTTATGTGGCTATTCAGAAGAAGAAGGGGAAGGATAAGGAGGTGTCCCCGAGAATTGCGACCAAGATTGTAAGTAATCCAATAGTTTACTTTTTGTTAATTACGTTATAATTTTTTTATTTACTTATTTAACTAATCATGTGCTTTTTGTCGTTTCAGGCAAAGCTTAAGGAAGTGCATGAGTCGCAGTCTGATGCCGACAAGGCATCTTTGTCCACAGACGCACTTAGCCAAGTTCTTGGCGCTGATCACAAAGGGAGGACAAAGGGGGTGAGCTCGTGGGTGGACAAATCTAGGATCATCGGATTGGAGACGAGCGAAACCGGGTTGGATCGAACGGTGGACTCGCATGACATAAAGCCATCCCATTTGGAGGTGACGGTCCAAGATATGTTCTCATTCATAAAGCGTTATTTGGGAGAAAATCGTAGGGGAAAGGGAAGGAGAAGATGGTGGAGGAGGAGGTGGTGGAGGACGAGGATGTGGACCTCTCTGCTTCATCACCGACACGTACGAACTTTGATGATCCAGTCCCCTCTTTAGCTCCCTTCGATCGACCGATGTCGACACTTAGTTGGCCGAGCGTATCTATACTGGACATATTTGATGGCCAGCGGATAGGGCGGGGGTTGAGGGACCCGAATACCGTCCCGAGTATGCCAGTTCATGGACATTTGCTTCAAGACATCGAGTCCAAGGTGCTCGTCACCCATGTGATACCCGGGAAGGATAACTCCCCATTGTGGTTGCGCAAACAATATGGCACAATGTATATTGCTAGGTGTGTCAATTCGTATATCGTGTGGCCTACTCACCTCCTCGGAGCTACCCCTACCCCAAACATGTAGTGACATTATTTGAATTAAATTGTTTTAAGTTGTTACATTTGAATTATATTTGGATTATATCGTAATGCATATTGTTTTGAATGTATATTTGCATTGTCTCTATTTTATTTGGATATATGATGTTTGAATAGGTACAACGTTACTATAGTAGGTACAAATATACTACTGGACAGTGGCAGTGGCCATACTACCCAACATTTTTTTTTTCAATTCTGCTCAGAATTATCACGGTCAATGACCGTGACAATTTTTTATTAAATGTCACGGGATTGTCATGGTCCTTAACCGTGACAAAACTTGTCAAGGTCGAGGATCGTGACATGACTGTGACAAGCCTAATGAAATTATCACAGTCAATGATCGTGAAAAGTCCGTGACAACAAACGTTGTCACCCCCATAATTGTCACGGTCGTTGACCTTGACAAGTCCAACTTGTCAAGGTTAATGACCGTGATAATCTGGCAGATTTGATGTAGTGTTCTTGAATTAATTTTTTTCTTTTATTACGTTTTGTAGTGGCGTAGTAGTATTGGACGCTCCTTCCTTTTTTTGTTTGTTCATTTCACCAAAACTGTTATTTTGTCACGGTTAAAAATTGTAACATGTTTTGGACTGACAAGCATTTGATGAATTAAGACCAATGGACTAACTTGGGCTGCAATCAAACATAGAGTCCCTACTGAACAGTTCTTACTGAACAATTTGTGGTTATACTGAATTTTTTTCTTATAACTATGGTTGCAATCAAACACAGAGTCTCTCATTATATAACATCTCCGGTTCCTAAATGCAGCCCTTGATTTGATACATCATAAACATAAAGTGCTACTTTTAATTTTGAGATAAGATCATTTTTTTTTGCCACACAATACTCAAGAAGATTTGTAATCAACGGTGGGATACCTTCGTCTCATGGGTCATTTATGTAGTTTTCCCAAAAGTCCATAAACCAAGTGCACATATGTAAACTGGGGCAGAGTGTACTGAGCACCATCGATCGCCTCACTTGCCAAATCACTCACCTGAGCAATGTCCCCTAGAGGCTGCTCAGGTAAAATGGAAGTATCCAAACCATTATGTGACCTATATTCAAATCAGCCTTTAATGAGAGCATATGGGATTTTTTTACCGTGTTCCTTTCCTTGGCCTTCTACCAATTATGTATACAAATATAATACATATTTACTCCTATTTAGTTTTGTGCTTCAAGCCTGTACAAAAAAGACATCCATAAAATAGGAATAAGAGTTGAGAGTAGTAGCCAGTTGTATCAAAACCAAATATTTTCACCTTCAGGTTCACTAGAGTTTCAGTTTTAGTATATTATTTCTTCTATTGCTGATGCTCGAGAAAAGCATAATAACTCTCTTAAAAACCTTAACAATTCATTGGCACGAATTTCACTACTCACCTCGACTATCATCCTTTCCAGTTGTGGAGAATGAGCAAGTAAGAGCTTTTTAAAAAGCATTTCTACACTCAAAGCTTTATAAAAAGTATTTCTAAGGTCCCTCTTATTAACTGGCAGGCCTAATAGTAGTATGTATATTTTTTTCTTTTGATATGCAATAGGAAACATTTATGGGGTCTCTAATGCATCTTAGATATCCCCAACTAGATGTACTTAAAGTTCTCCCTCTTATTAAGTCGTAGGACCAGCAGTAATAGGAAGTCCTTTTTTTTAATATTTTTGACATCGAGTAAATGAAGCATTAACGTAAAAAATCATTTCATATGCTAGAGGAGATGATCAAACGTGTTTCGGGAACTATTATATAATTACCCTCAGCAAAAAATGGGATTAAATAGTAAATTGGTCAAAATATGTTATTTCTAATTAAATAATCAATGTATAATGTCTTGAAACTATGGGAATTATGTGGTTTGTTTAGTTCAACAATATACACAAAAAACTGTATTTTGACCAAATAATATCAGTAATCGTGCTGGAGGGGGTTATTATGAGAACAAATACATGCATGAGCAGATTTAGGAGCAGATATACAACTCCTATTTAGTAGTACCAGTTGTTATACAACTCCTATTTAGGAGAACCAGTTGAGCAGAACCAGTTGATATACAACTCCTATTTAGCAATTGGTACTGCCAACGAACTATTGAGCAGAACCTGTAAAAAAAGAAGGGGTTGCACAATAATGTTTTAGAAACCTGAAGTTATTTGAAGAAGCTTTGTGTTAGGACCTTTTAACTTGAAGTTGTTCTATGTTTTAAACATGCCACATTTCCATGCCATAAGAATAAGATGAAGTGTCATGTTGCCATGTATATAAAACATGATATAGTGGCGTGTTTTATTAATTCATTTCATGTCAGTATAAAACACGACCTAATAACACGATTTGCCACCGTAGCGACAAACTCGAGAATGAGGTTAGGGGACAAAAATATGCTTTGAATGAATTCCTTTTTAAAAGTGGGTATAAAAATAAACCATCAAAAAAATACAATCAAAATCGATAGTAGTTGAATCAATATTTAAATCCAATTTGTCACTTCGTGTACAAATGATAGTGATTTAAAGCCTTGTTTTCCTCAACCTCAAGATGTACCCTAGATCAGAATCCATTTATTAGAGTGTTTGAGTGAATTATTGAAGGTATTTTAGTTGTATGTATAGTTGTAGGCATTTTTATTGTTTCTATTAGTATGGTTCGGTGTATATTGTCTTTTATTTACCTCATTCTCCCTTGTGCATGTGTCTTCGATGCCATTTTATGATATTTGGTTATCAGAATGGTAGTTTTTGCATGATTTTGTTATTTTAATGATATTACCTTTGGATTACTATTTTCATGTTGGATTTTTTGATTGGAGATTTCTTGTTAAAGAGATTTATTATAAGGATGAGACATTGGAGTCACACATAACCACAAGTTTAGGCGTAGAACTGGTCATATGCCTAATGAGTGGATTAATAAATTTAATATACTTTATTTGTGCCTTAATTGATGTAAAATTTCATTACTTATTTTCTTATTTTAGGGATTTTACCATTTTGGTGCGATTTTACTTAGTCTGAATTCCGATTCAATGTTTTCCTATTATAAGAAGGTAGTTCTCCAAATGTCAATTAACTAGGTAGTACAAATGAGAATACCGTTCGAGAGAAATGGTCGAGAGGATGAAAAAGTGACACTTTGACGAAGATACAAACAAGTCGGTCAAATACCATATATAATAGAAATAATTATTTTGTGAGATCTAATTAAGCCTCGAAGAATGTGGAAGCATAGAGTAAATTATATATATGAAAGAAATGAGTACATTCTCGTACTCAAGGATGTTCTAGGGAGTTTAAGAGATTTTAAAGTAGTTGAGGCAAAGAATATAGCAAATGCGTATTTATATAGACTTCTTATGTTAGTTAGTCCTGGGAAGCGATGTATTGAGGACTTTTGATGTTAGTTATGACAATGGGCATCAAATCGGAAGTGATGACTCTTATGAGACCATTTGATGAAAGGCATTCCAACTTTTTAGAGAGGTATGCCTTATGTTAGTTGAGTGGATAAGTATATATAAATTTTGGTGAGATTTGTAATTTTATACAACTGTATAGAATGTGTAATAATGTCCACAATAGGTATCATCTGGATAAGTGTTTCTTGAGAGGTTGCAATGTTACGGGAGGGTATAGTGTCTGTCTCCTGACTATATGGTGTTTGGTATTGAGAACCCAAAAAAACCCCTCTTTATATGCTCCGAACCAAAACCATCCAGCAATCCCAAGATGGGAATCTTGAGTTTTGCCTAACTCCAAAACCAACAGTCTGTATTACAACATTCAAATACATAAAGGATTACTACTTGCTTGTATTTGAAAAAAATTTGTAAGTTCTAATGGAGAGTTAGATCTCTTGAGTGATGCCATTGGATATTTCCATATAGGTCAGCATCCTGATTGTTGGGGATAGGCACTCGTGGGTCATATATAAATTCTCTTTATTTTTTCCTTTTTGGGGGGCCTCCGTTAGCATCCTGACCATTAGGGATGTCACCCAATTTGGTTAATTTAGAGCTTTGTTAAAAGATCTTGGTTAACACTTTTAAGGATAACACCTAGCGCACCCTACATCATTACTAGAATTCAACTCCTAGTTAGTTAAAGTTTAGTACCTTTTACACCTTATATAGTCTATAATTGAAGTGGGAAAATTTCTCCCCTCTAACAATGCATGGCTTTGCACATTTGTATATAAAGATGTAGTCATATACATCTTCAGTTTTGCCGATAGTGCTTCTTTGCAGGTAGTGCTATACATGTCCAGGGTTTGTTTGAGCTCTAACTTTAGCCTTCTCATCTCTGCCTCCACATTATCCTATAATTTTGTAGCATAAATATCATTATGAAAATTCCCAATTTCTCTATATGTTTTTGTAAGGACATAAATTTCCAATTGAGTCCCTGTGTTGTTTTGACTTAATTCTGTGAACAAAACTGTGTTTGTAACATGTCATAGGGAGATTTTTATTTTGTCACGATCCCACTTGGTCTATGACGTATTGAAGAAACTTGAAGATGTTGCGGCAAAGCTTCAGAGATTTAATCATGTCGATGTTTAATTGGTGCAAGTTTAATCGTCTTCAAAGGTAATTTCATTCCGAGATCACTCAGGTATGAATGCGTATAATTAATGGTGCTCGGAATTATTTTTTATAAAAGATAAGGATGTATTTTTTATAAAGAAAAATATTTTAAAATTGTTTTAAAGGTTTACACAACGTTTTAATTCTGATAAGCTCGAAAAAGGAGTTTGACTTTACTGGATCTCTTTGAAGAGATGCTTTGAACTTAAAGTAAAAAAGTCAAACATCTCGCTCGAATGCCACTAGATCTCGCATGAATGAGAAGTCGCTCGAACGAGATCCTTAAATCGTTCGAATGACACATTTTTCGAGGCGGCGCTAAATTGTTATTTAAAGCGTGTTACTATTAAAGTTTCGCAAGTGTGCATTCTGGAAAATAATATACGAACCAGAAACTTGTTTGCACATGTTTTCTAAGGTTTACAAAGCATAAACACATCCTCAGAGTGTGCAAAGATCCGAGTTATCATTCTTATATGCTTACGTGATCTTGCGGCACCAAAGAAGTTTGTTTTACACATTGAACATCAAAGGGTTTTGCGGTGAAGAAAATAAAAGGACTTCTTGTTCGACATCGTAGACGAATCAAAGCCATTCGGTGGACACCGAGACATACGTGGACGCGTGTGTTGTGGAAAGGTATCATGGAAGATAGAATTTCTGCATGGGAACTATTGAAGAACGGTTGAAGATCAGAAGGAGCGTCAAGACTCGTGGGGATCGAGTCTTAGTGTAAGGCTAATCTGTCTTTGTAAAACCATTGTTCACAGTGATTGTCTGGCTTGGGCCGTCCGAGGTTGATTTCCCGTTTTGGATTTTTTCCTCGTACATCTGACGTTGTGAGTATTCTTTACTTTATTTTACTTGCTTTAATCACTAGATGAATGTTTAGGATTAATCAAGATAAAATTGATTTAAAGTAAGAATTGTGTTTTTCACAACTTGGTTTGGTGCATAATTAAAAGTTGGATAATTTTCGGTAAAAAATTTGGTTTTGTTTGAAACACACATATCGGGCCGCACTCTTCAAATTGGTATCAGAGCTAGAAAATATATTTTATTTGTTTTGTGATCCCGTGTGTTTGTTTATCTCTCCTGTGTTTGTTTTCTCTCGATGGATTCTCTAAGCGTTGACGATTTACATCATTTGAATTTAAAGTTTGCAAGACATATTGAAGTTTTGAAGAAAGAAAATTACGGTTTCAAAAATAGAATTGAATACTTGAAAAAATTTCAAATTCAAAGAGATATTTGTTGTGAGCACTTTAGTTCCTTATTTAAAGATTTTAATATATTAAAATTGGGCAAAAAGGAGAGTGATGATAGAGTCCTCCTTTAGAAAAAGAGTTAGAGGATTTAAAAAATTCTAATGTTTGTGCTGTTGAGGAAAATAATTCGATTAATGATTTTGTGGCACGAGAAAAGGCTCTTAGGGATAAGTTTGCTCACATTGAGGGGGAGCGAGATAACCTTCTAGGGGTAATTGAAAATTTAAAGAAGGAGTCCCGAAAGTTTAAGGAGTCTAATCGTTTGCTTGAGTCGAAAGTTTTGAAGTTAAAAAATGATTTAAATGACTCGAGTAGTGATGGTAGCGGCTTATCTTATTCTAGTGGTTTGATTATAAAAGCCAAAACAATAGTCTATGTTAGAACGCCAACCACATCCAAAGGTATTAGAAAAGGTCAACCTAAAGGTCTTGTTCCTCGTCGTGTTTTCACATGTTCTCATAGTGGTAGGAAAGGTCACGTTAAGAGTTTTTATTTTGATCTTAGAAAAGACCCTAGGAAGATTAAACGTAGTGTCCCATTGGTTCTCAAAACCCGTTTTGTTAGGTATACACTTGTTTGGGTTAGGAAATCCGTTTTGGAGATGCTAAATGCTTCGTTGGTTGATTCTCACATGCATGCACATGATTCATCTCTTGTTATTTCCTATGGTTAGTAGCTTGCATGTTTTGTCATACGCTAGCTCTTACATCATGATTTATCATTTTCTAGTGTTATGACATGTTTATCTCTTTGTAGTTTATTTTTCACTAGTTTGAGTCTTATTTGAAAAATACAAAAAGATTTTGTTTTTGAGAAAACTTTTGAAAACCCAAAAAGATTTTGCTTTTATTTGAGTCAAAATATGAAAAGCCAAAAAGATTTTTGTTTTTTGTTTTTGAGTTTACATGTTTGATGTGGTATATTGGTGTGCTTGGACCCCCCCCCCCCCAATCGTTTCATTTTCCATGTGGCTAGGACATTTGGTCATTACTATCGATGCTTAGAATGATCTTAACTATTGTTTATATGGGGTTGTTTCGAAGTTGATATGCATTTTGATTCGACTTTGTATATATGCCAACATTGCACACATGCATGAGTTTATATGAATGTTTGACTTCTATTGCATACTTGAATTTGGTGAGGCGTTCTTATCTTAATCTTGTCATCTATGCGTAAGTAGACTTAAGGAGAAGTGTGCATGTAATAACAGTTTACCGTGAGGATTTAAATTGGTAAAAATGATGATTGATTCACGGGAAAGGGCTGCGAGAGTTTAAAATTAACTCGTCGTGAATGCCACCGTTTAAAAGAGCCCAAAAGAAAATGCAATATGCTAAGAAAAGGGCCAAATTAGTTTAGTTCATTCCAAAGAAAATATGATATTATTGAGGGAGTTTGGATGGATTAAAAATTTAAACAGGTTTGCACATCTAATCCTAATGTTAAAACATTGCAATTTGATGCTATTGTTTGTAGAATCGTCAAAATTCTGGATTTGTGTCCATGTAGTATGTTTAGTTCATTAAGCTCGCACTTTTATTGTCATATGGCTATGATAAAGTTTGATGATTTATCGCTATCAATTAGAGCTTCTTGATCGTTTTGATGTGTTGGAATTGTGACTCATTTGGTGTAGTTTCACGCCTATTCATTCCATATCCATGTTGAGCACATCAGTACTATGTTTGCATGTAACTCACATTTTTAGTTTTTATGAGTTTCTGCATTGTGTTAAAATCCTATTGTTTTAACACTGTTTTGCTTCTGTCAGGACCTTCCTGGAATTTGTTTGTGGAAATTATTTCACTAGGCAAAAATATAACATATTTCTAGGAAAATGTGAAAACTTGGCATGTCGTGATAAGTCGTTTAAACGACATCCCATGTCGCGTGAACGACCTCAGTACCTCATTCGAACGACTTTTCATCTCGTTCGAGTGAACTCCTGTCTCGTTCGAATGACAGGATGAATTTTGCCTTCTGATTGGTTTGCAGTCCACTGGGTTAATTTGGTATATTTTTGGTACTGTTGGAAGTTTTTTTGGACTGACTGGTTTATATGCAGGTTCTTTTATCTCAAATTGGTAGTTTGCATATAAATCCGTTTATCAAACCTGATTAGATTGCTATATTCTTTGTGTGATTCATTGGTTTACTAGCTATTGATTTTTCATCTCTTGATCATATTTAGCTGGTTGTTTCATGGTTATCTAGCATTTTCAATTCTCAAATTGGTATCCTCTTGATTCAAATTGATCATATTCTCATGCTAGATACTTTGACTGACTTATCTTTTCAGCGGATTGTCTATTCGAGACAAAAAAGGGTGAGATATGTATGTGATGTAGGGGGAGATTTGTTGAGCATTTCTATTGATGTCTGGATGTACATATTATTTGATTATAATTCTTCCTAATTGGTATCAAAATTGCTCACATGTTTCAAATGATTTGCTTATTATAAATATATATTGGTTTCGTTTGTTCCTCCATACTTCACTGGGTATGTGTTTGTCTGTTTCATGTGTGTAGGTATGCTTCAGCGATTCGAGATTTCAAGACTGCATCACATTCAGACGGTTCATGCTTGTCGGTGCTACATATACTAGTCCGTGTCCTGTATTTTTGATTTTGGGTTTATGGGATCGGATTAAGGCGTCATACGGATTGACGACCCGGTTAGGCATTTCACTAGTTTAGTTGTGTCCCGGAATAGTCAAAGGGGGAGATTTGTAAGGACATAAATTTCCAATTGAGTCCCTGTATTGTTTTGACTTAATTCCGTGAACAAAACTGGGTTTGTAATATGTCATAGGGAGATTTTTATTTTATTACGATCCCACTTGGTCTATGACGTATTGAAGATGTTGCGGCAAATCTTCAAAGATTTAATCATGTCTATGTTTAATTGGTGCAAGTTTAATCGTCTTCAAAGGTAATTGCATTCCGAGATCACTCAGGTATGAATGCGTATAATTAATGGTGCTCACAATTAATTTTATAAAAGATAAGGATGTATTTTTTATAAAGAAAAATATTTTAAAATGTTTAAAAAGTGTTTTAAAGGTTACACTATGTTTTAATTCCGATAAGCTCGAAAAAGGAGTTTGACTTTATTGGGTTTCTTTGAAGAGACGTTTTGGACTTAAACTCAAAAAGTCAAACATCTCGCTCGAACGACATTAGATCTCGTGCGAACGAGATGTCTAAGTCACTCGAACGATATCCTTAAGTCGTTCGAATGACACGTTTTTTGAGGTGATGCTAAATTGTTATTTAAAGCGTGTTTCTATCAGATTTTCACAAGTGTGCATTCTGGAAAACATTATACGAACCAGAAACTTATTTTTTTACATGTTTTCTAAGGTTTACAAAGCATAAACACATCCTTAGAGTTTGAAAATATCCGAGTTATCATTCTTATATGCTTACGTGATCTTGCGGCACCAAAGAAGTTTGTTCTACACATTGAACATCAAAGGGTTTTGCAGTGAAGAAAAGAGAAGGACTTATTGTTCAACATCGTAGACGAATCAAAACTATTCGGTGGACACCGAGACATACGTGGACGTATATGTTGTGGACAAGTATCGTGGAAGATGGAATTTCTGCGTGGGCATTATTGAAGAACGATTGAAGATCAGAAGGAGCGTCAAGACCCATGGGGATCTAGTCTTAGTGTAAGGCTAATCTGTCTTTATAAAACCATTACTCATAGTGATTGTCTGGCTTAGGCCGTCCGAGGTTGTTTTCCCGTTTTAGGTTTTTTCCTCGTACATTCGGCATTGTGATTATTATTTACTTTATTTTACTTTCTTTAATCACTAGATGCATGTTTAGGATTAATCAAGTTAAAATTGGTTTAAAGTAAGAATTGGGTATTTCACAACTTGGTTTGGTGCATAATTAAAAGTTGGATAATTTTCGGTGAAAAATTTGGTTTTGTTTGAAACACACATATCGGGCCGCACTCTTCAGTTTGTCTTCTTAACTGCGTATTTATGCACAATATTAGTGTATCTAAGAAATAACCGCATGCCCGTGTCCAATATGTTTTGTATTTAACAAACACGGTACACTCATATATAAGAATAAACATAACTCATAGTAGTATGGTACACGTTTGGTTTAAGTTTATTGATTTTGTGGATGTAAATTCCACACGTAAAGTTAAAGTTTTCTGATACATATTGTTTGTTATACTCTTAACATGAATTGTGTGAACTTCACATTTTAGATTTCTAGAAAGCATAAAACTCAAACCAAACAAGCACTTCAGATTTTCCTAGTTCTTTTCTTTTTTAGTGTCCGTTTGCCTCACTTTTTCAAGTTCGAAATTTGGTGATTCTCATTCTTGAATTGCTAAAATATTAAATAAATAGGCATATTTTTAAATCCCTAAAACTTTCTCACCTTACTAAAATATCCTTGTTTTTAAAACATTAGTGTGCAGCCCCTTCTTTTTTTACTAAAGTGTGCACAATTTAGTTATTACTTTCTTGTCTTCGATATAACTGTTCGTTTTACACAGAGATGGATGAAATTCAGATCTCTAGGACTCAAATTAATAAGTGTTTATTAGTAATGGGTTTAAATTACTTCTCTTATTCTTATAAATGATTTTGAAATGAACATGATCATTTTAATGTAATGATCGATCCTTTTATATTTTGTTTCATGTTTAATTAGTTTGATAACTGATGTTGAAATATGATATATAACTGAAGTGTGACTTCTTGGTATGATAAATGAAAATATACATATCCATGACATTGAGGCGTCATCGTCGTCGGTTGACTATGTCCGACCTCATAGTCGAGGAAAGACTACTCGAGAAGCAACCACTCATAGCTCGAGTGAGAAGTGATTTAGAGAGGACATTTCAAATTACTTCTGTGAAACACAACATAAGGGACCATGGAACTAGATAGATGAAACCACAACTTTTCCCAAATATTGAATTAACATCCCAGTCATGAAATACACACCGCAACTCAAGAGCTAAAGTTTCTTTATTCCAAACACCTACAAGTAAACTTTCCCCAAATATTGAGCAGATTGATAATTCAATTGGGAATGACAATCCTCCATCCAATGTCATGGATTTAGATGGTGAGGATCTCACATGTATGCTATGTTACACAATGCACTGTTTGTATATCTCCATTTGTATTACATTTTATGTTTATATTCATATTTAACAAGATGTATCAATATTATTTACCATTTTTTTGTTCAGGTACAATGACTACCCTTACTAGTAAAAAAAGGGTTAGAAAGGGGGAAAGGCCTTGTCTCGAATGGAATGATAATAAAAAGAAGATATTAGAATGGAATGAACTTTGTCATCCAGTTTGTAAGCTTGAAAGTAAATTGATGTCACATTTTGGTTATTATGCAAGGTGTGTAATTTTTTTCCATTGACAATGTTGTATTGCAGTGAGGCAGATGACGAAGAACTTGACAATATTTGGAAGGAATTGAAGGTAACTTATTAGTTTGATTTATTTATTTGTGTCGTTGTACATTATCTTGTCAAGTTTTTAACTAAATTATGCTTTTTGTTATTAGAATAACACAAATGCACTAGAAGGTTTTAAACAAATATGCTTTGCAAGGATGGGACTTGCGTGGAAGCAATGGAAGCATCGAGTGAAGGTGAATCACTATAAAAAGTTTCAAACCGATGAAAAGCGGTTGAGTTATACGCCTGAACGAGTCGAAAAAGATCAGTGGCCTGAATTGGTGAAATACTGGGGTTTAAAGAAGATTAAGGTATAAATATCACATCTTATTAAGAATTTTATACCTACATTATTTGTTACTAGTAACATAATTTTTATTTTTATTTCTTCAAATATTTAGGATATTGTGAATCAAAACACTAAGAATCGTAAAGTTGAATGTGCTTACTCAAGGATATGACGAAAGCCACATGCTAAAATAGCCAAGGAGGTTGGAATTTTTATTATTATAAATATTTTTGATTTTAATTTAATAGTATTAATATATATACATTATGTTTTTAGAGGATAGAATAGGGGGAGCCCGTCGACAATATTAGCATGTGAAAAGCCATTCGAGCTCCAAATAATAAACCTTTCACTGTTGAATATCGATCATTTGATAGAGCGGTATGTATAAATATTAATTCATAAGTGATGAAAGATTTATTTAATATTTGTTATAAATTGTCTTCTTAAAAATTATTTTATGTTCATTAATTATAATATTAATTCAATTGGTAGAAAGTGCTTGAAAGACGACTAAATGAGCAACCAGAAGAGCAACAAAATGATCCAGAAGTGCAGAACAAGATTTTTATTGATGTAGTAGGATTTGGAGGGCATCGGTATGCTTTACTAAAGGGAGTAGGTATTAGGCTAACGTCGACAAAAGCATGTTCATCTCAGTTATTATTGGAAGAAATTAACCAGTTAAAGAAAGAGGCTAAAGACCGAGAGACTCGACATCGAAAGGAGCTCGAAGAATTAGAGATTCGCAACCAATAAGATTTATTATAAATGAAGAATGATATGCGGAGTGGAAGGCAAAGTTTCTTCCAAAGTATTACCCCTCATCATGCTTCCACTACCTCGATGATTCAGTCCGACTAGGTAATAAAATATAATTCATGCATATAGTTATTTGTATATAATGGAAAATTCTCTCGTTTAAAGTTAAATTTTCAATGGCGGTGGTGAAAATTTGTTATAGTGGTGAAAATTTATTATGGTGGTGGTTAAAAATATCTGTTGGTTGGTGTATATCATTCTTAGAATCAATTTTAATGTTTAAAAAAGGTTGACTACCTGTGATTTTCATGAATAAACAAAGGAGACTCTACTGAATTTAAAAAAAAAATAATAGTAGTTAGATATTTATATTGTTTATGACGTGAATATACTATATTGATTCATTTTTCACATTGTATTGTTGAGGAGGGGTATTAATTCTGACATAATTGACACTATTTTTTTTTGCAGGTGATAATTTTTGTAGAACATACAAATGTTAATCAATGGTTTTGGAGGTCGTACGCTTCAGTGTTGCAGAATTACTTTGATAAAGACATTTTGTGTTTGGAGTATTAATACATTAATGTATTTTTATTGTCAAGTCAAATATTTGAACTTAATGTTATAATTCTCATTTTGATGAATATTTGGAGATGGTTGTAAGAACTCTATTTATGGTTGAATGACAATGATTCGTTGTGTTGGTTGAAAAGCATCTTATGTATTACATTTTTTGATTATTTGTTGTTTGTGTTGTTTCAAATGTAATTCAATTTTATATTAATCTTTAGCGATAGATTTTATTCTCAACAAAATATTGGTACAAAAATTTTAAGATCCCTTCACCTCTTTTGGGACGGTTAAAAATGTCCCAAAATATATTAAAGACGGCCATATTTCCATCTTAAAAGGATCTTCTAAAATAGTAGCCTTTTGATACAAATTAATTCCCGTCTCAAAAATAATCTTTTGTGACAGCTTTTCTACCGTCTCAAAAGGATCATATAAAATGAGGACCTTTTGAGAAAGGTCTGTTCCTGTATCAAAAAAATCTTTTGAGACGAAAATGGGATCACAAAAAGTATTTATAACCCTTGTCAAAAAGACCCCCCCTAGCAGTCCCAAATCGCGTCATAAAACGTATTTGAGACGGATACATGATCTTTTGGGATTATTAGGCCACCGTCTCAAAAGGTATTCTTTTTTGTAGTGGTTGGATCTCTTCCTTTATTTTTTCCACAAAAAGGGTTGAGCTTATATAAACCAAGTAAAACAAAAGTTTGGTATAAGGTCACTACAAAAAAAAAAAAATCTTTTTGAGATGGTGCTCCAGTCGTCTCAAAAAGTCCTCTAGCCGTCTCAAAAGCCTTTTGTGACGCCATTTGAGATGGAAAATGGGCATCATATTATACTCCCGTTTTAAAAACTTTTTGAGATAGAGGTAAGAGCTATCTCAAAAAGTTATTTTGAGATGGGAAATACACCGTCTTAAAAGGTCATTGCTCATAAGGTCCTTGTTTATGGAATGACCTTTTAAAGTTATTTTGTGACCTTTTAAAAGAAATACGCCATCTCTATCCGTCTCAAAAGGTCATTTCTTTTTTGCCTTCTTTTATAGTTATTTTTAGATACGGTGTATGCTGTCTCAAAAGGTCCTCGTTTATGGAATCCTTTTGAGACGATAAGGAAGCCGTCTTTAATAATTTTTGCACCAAAATTAAAATTTCATCCATTCCATAATATGCTTAATATACTTTTATACAAAAACTCTTAAAAACAATATATGACATATTTGGCATCCCATTTCAACAAATATAACACACAATCTTCTATTCAACTAAAATTAAAGTTCATATAAAGATATAACAGACAATTTCAATATTGTGCCCACCAAACTAAATATCTCTACAAAATTTCACTTGTCTCATTAGAATAGATACATAAAAACTCATATATTCCTAACATAAAATAATGTAAGCAAGGTAAACTCATAATCTTGAAGCATACGACCTCCATCAAAACCACTTCAATTACTTGCCTTGTCCACAAAATATTTCTACCTGTAATAAAATTTATTTAGTTAGTTACCTTAAATAAAGAAGTAATCTTTTTTAATAGTTCATATAGATGACAATCTTTAAAAATCTTATTAAATTTGTAAATATTCATATTAAATACTTTTAAAAACACTTAATATTTGTAAAAAATTTGACAGAGTCTCCTTTGTTTATTCATGAAAAGTAACTTGTTTAAACATAAAAATTAACTCAAAACAACGACAGAAATAGCCACAACACTGTAAACAACTAAATGAGGAATAGCCACAACATATATCCTACCTAAATCTCCATCACATACATATATAGAAATAAAATAAAGATGTGTAATTACCTAGTCGGTATGGGTCCTCTCTAAGTTTGTTTCGAGCATCCTCGATTTCATGACTTGAAATGGTAATGTCCCGCAATACGTAATGGATGGTAAATACTTTAAAGTTATAACAATTGAATGTGATTGGCTAATTGAAATGCAATAGTCATTATGCATAAAGACCTTTTAGTGATTATGATGTATTCAAATATTGAAGTGTAGATTACCAAACATAAACGTGTTACTAAATAAATATCATAATGCATGTGTAAGCGCAAAAGATCTAAAGTTGAACTCAATTGATGCGCATAATATTAATTATTACACAGTTTACATATTTAACTAAAAAAGAGTAACTAACTAATATAATTAATCCACTTTATAAACAATTTACGTTCCTAAGTCAACGAAAAAGCACCTATTTTATCAAGATATGTATTTTTTCCCTTCTCATTATTGAAGGCAATAGAGTATACTGCATATCAGGTTCAAATTGTACAAATGTGCGATGTTAGTTCATTCATTTATTTTGGAGCATGAAATTAAGAAGTCTGAGATGGCAGCGTAGAAAATAGATTAATTCTCCAAGATTGTAATTGCAGTATACATTTGCTATAGGTATATTTTGAGTAAACTTACTTAAGTTAATGATCTCTATTAATTAAAACTAACTTTAACAACTGGACTAGAGCCAATTCTAGAATCCCATAGAATAAAGCAAGAATCGTCGCCAACACTATAAAACTCCTGGGCACTTTAGCACAAAAATAGTGAAAGTCAGCAACAATGCATGAGTAAAATAACTTCATGCTAAAGCAGTTACACATAAAAAAGGAACATTAGAAAATAAGATAGAGAATCATCTTCAATCTTTACTCATAAAAAATCTTCCTATGGGAATTTTTAGGGTAAAAAATTCATCAAAATATAAACACTAAACCAGGGGTGTGCATCGTTTGAAACCGACCTATTTTAGAAAAACCACATCCAATCCAGTTGAGGTTGGTTTTTCTTTAGAATGCAATTATAACCGAAATGCAGTAGAAAATTGGATTGCATCAGTTTTGTTTTCTTGAATTAAGGCATTTTGGATTTGAATTTGAGTCATTTGGATCCGTTCCAATCCAATCCAACAAATCTACCCCAATCCAATACCATCAGATAATCCAATTTGATGTTGTAACTCTATAGAATATTCCAATTTTTAAAACAAATGGACTTTAGTAGATATTTTTAATACGATTTCATAAATTGGGTTTGGATTTTGCAAAGCCCTGTACTAAACAATTGTATGAACGTATCAAATCTTTCCATAAATGTACAACTTAAGCAATGAATGGTTAATCTTATGGAATATATACAACTAAAGAAATTATACAAACATAATGAACGATTCTCACTGTAACCATGCCAGATACCTGGAGGGATAGAACTGCACGTCTTCAACCGTATCACTCTGTCCTTGGAACATACCTCGTGCTTGAATAGATGGGCTCTCTGAAGATTTTTCGTCTCTACCACCACCCTTGGAGGTCTTGGCACCACTAGATCCTAGAGATTTGGTGGCTATAGGATCTATTGCAATTGTAGAGATGTGGTCATGAATGCCTTATAAGACTACCAACTTATCCTTCCATGCCTTGGAAATTTATATGATCAAGGATTAATTGAAGGAGATGCAATACATAATCAAGAACATGAAGAAGAGATGAAATTTCATTTCACTTGAAAAGAGTTACATAAGCTTAAACTTTCTAGTTTGGTGGGAATATATCTTACTAAATTATAGTATTCTTTTTGTGGATAGGTGTGTGTGTGTGGGGGGGGGGGGGGGGGGGGGTCATGAAAACTAGGCAATATTCATATACAATTATAAAAGTATAACTTATTAAAAACAATTCAATTTAACAGGAAATAATTTTATATCAGTTATATCTAAAAAATCTAAAAATTACCTGATATGCCAACAACGAATAATTTTAGTACACACGACTATAAAGGAACACCATCTAACGGATGAATGTACAACACTTCTTTAACATGTCTAAAATTAATAGAAATAAAATACTATTATAAATATTCAACGTTTAATAAATTTTTTTCATATAGGTAAGTTCAATTCCAAGAAGAAAGTAAAAGGTGAAAGGAAAAAACATCATCATGATTAAATAAGGGAACAATATCCTAAAAGATATGTGCAATATAAGGGGAGTGGAATGATCTTAAGTTTAATCCAATATATGAAGTATGCATATTTACTATTGCAGATTTCTATCTGCAATATTTTCTCCATTATGATGATTGTGATTCTAGATTACAAGTTTCATATCAAGTCCCTATACTATTATATTTACTTATAATAATTATATCATATTTGTTGCAAGTACATAACTTTATAGGGACATGTTTTAATTTGTTCTCACCATGTGGCGTATCTGCGAACTACTTCATAGGATTTTCCATGCTGTATAGTATCGTGGATCCTCTCTATTTTCAAAGTTCATATTTCCACATTATTCATTATTTTTAAAGCACATTTTCTTGGTTCCATGCAGTTTTATGTCAAAACATAACCATGGTTATGTATTACCAACTAAGAATGACAGAAGAAGAAAGCAAAGGGCATAAAGTGAATAGGAAGAAACAAATTAAAGATGTCGGTAATATAAGATGCAAACTGGTGATTCACGTAATGTACTATTAAATCGTCTTGTTTTGCTATTATAAAACTTAACTTTTGTTTTGCTTATAAATTATACATCTATTGTATGTTACAAAGATCGAGAGTCATTGTATAAGGACTGCAAAACTTATCAATCATGGAATGGTGGATATCAAAGAAGTGTCAACTGCGAACCAAGATCTGTACCGAGTATTTAAATTTAAGAAAAAAAAAAGAATGGGGAGAAATTTTTAGTTTTACATTACTTAAAGAATTTGGAAAATCAAAAGGAAGATTAAAGGGAATCTTAGATGATTTTTCTTTATGGACTTCGGTTGTTTAATATGAATGAAACATGAGTATAAAAGGCAAAATGTAAATTTGAAAATGAACATAGAACATATGGAAACATTGTGATTCCAACGCTGATTGTAAAGCTATCCATGACATTGCAAAATATCCATGGCAGGTATTGCGACCACATATATTGGTGGGACCCAAACTCTCATTTATTTCATTATACTTAGAAACTACTGGAATTTTGGTGATTGTGAATAAAATTCAACCATCCAAATTAGGTGGAGAACAACGAAACTCAGTAAGATTGTCTAAGCAGATGTATTCATAAGTATATGTGTGTACCTCGATTTGTCACCACGGGCCCAGACGAGTAGCCCAATAAAGGCCCAAAGTCTGGGAGCATCGCATCCCTACCAATTCGGTCACGACTCAATCAAGTCCCTAAAATCTCGCATGCAGATATTCTAGGGGTTATGGACTGACGTGATGGAGTCCAACACCCCCACTCCCCGAGAACAAACATATATATAACAAACCCTAAGCCTGGGAGAAAGGGCACGCATTGTATTTCCTGTAAAATACTCCCCGGAGTATAGAGAAATAATACTGAGAGCACCACCGTGGACGTAGGCATTCTTGCTGAACCATGTAAATATTGTTTCGTGTGATTGGCATTCTTTACATTCTTTATTTACTTTGGTGATTGCCTTTTCTTATTCATTTGTGTTGAACATAATTGTCACCACAATTGGCGATGTCTGTGGGAAACGTTTGTCTTTTGTTTAGAAAGCCCTCACTAACAAAGAATTTGGAATGTCTGGTCATAGTAGCAATGCCCCTCAAGCAGGGGATATCCAAGAACAGCCTACCCTTCGCAGGATCAGATCTGAAGTTTGACGTTCAAATCAACGGGCTCGCTCAGAACGGCAAGCCTCAGAAGAAAGTCAGGGACCATCGAGGTCCACACAAATCTCCAGGTTGATCGATGCCTATGAGGAAAGGCTCCAAGAGCAAGGGGGAGGTCTCTCGCAAGCAAGAGGCTGAGAATGATCGCCTCAAAAGGAGATTGGAAAGGATGGAGAAAGAACTCCATCGCAGCACTAGGCGACGTCCATACCGCACTCCTAGCCCTCAGGTGAGCAAGTCTCGCAGCCGAGGAAGGAGACCCAGATGGGGATCCCAAAGGATCGAGGAACACTCGTCAGATAATGACTTGATCGAGCAACAGCGACCAGCTCGCCACTTCAGGAGCCCCGCTCGAGGAAATGATGGCATAGGAAATCTAGTCCGAAGAGAAATGGACCAGCACCCATCACATCGGGGTGCCAGATCGACCAGAGAACTAGCCCGACGAGATCTCAGGACCCAGATGAAATCCCCTTTCTTAAGGGAAATAGAAGAAGAAGAAGTCGCCAAGAAGTTCACAATTTTGAGATTCAAGAACTATGACCGAAAGAATGACCCTATCGATCACGTTAGGCAGTACAGGCAGGCCATGAATCTCTGGAACCACATGGATGCACTAATGTGTTGGATTTTTCCCTCGAGTATGCATGATGTGGCCCAGAAATGGTTTGAAAGGCTCCCTCACAGGTCCGTCAGGAGCTTTCAGTCCCTGACCGATCTCTTCACGTCTCGCTTCATTACCAATAGCTCCCATCCAAAGATGATGGATGCTTTGCTAACAATGAAGAAGACGCCTTAAGAGAGCCTTTGAGACTACATAAATAGGTACTGAGAGTTATTCAACGAGGTCGAGGACTGCTCAGAACAGGTAGCCGTGTCCTCTTTTAATATTGGCCTACCCAACTCTTACCTTCTACACTAATCCCTGACGAAGAAGGAGGCCACAACCATCAATGACCTGATGGATCGTATTGAGAAGTATGTAAAAGTTTAGGATGTGACTCGCCTCAGTATAGGGGAGAATGGTTGAGTTAAGCTCGCTGCCAAGGGCAACGATAAGGTCAAAAACCAGAAGAAAGGAGGTAAGAATGGGGGCAAGGGTGGCTCCAAGAATGGAGGCAAGAACGATGCTTCGAAAGAATTTTAAAAGTAAACACTGTCTTTAAAGAACCAATATACAAGATCCTAGCAAAAATCAAAGATGAGCCATTTGTTAAGTGGCCCAGAAAGATGGGAGGAGATCCCTCAAAGAGAAACAATGCACTGAGGTACGCTTTTCAGAAAGAGGGAGGACATAAGACTGAGCACTGCAAGGCTCTTAAGTCTCACCTTGAAGAGTTGGCCCAGACCGGGCACCTGAATGAGTTTATGGAGAAGAAGGCAGAGAAGGTCGCGGCCAATGGGGATAAAAGGCCCGATAACATACTCGAGGATGATGTTGTCCATGAATTTGCAGTGATTCATGGAGTATCTGATCTAAATAAGATTCAAGGGAATTCTTCCCGAATGGAAGTAAAAAAGCTTACAGCAGTAATGCAAGCTTTTCAGATCGAACCAGCGAATACACAGTCAGGAAATTGTCAGCGAGCAGATGACGTCGACTACAGCAAACACATCGTGTTCATGGATGATGATATAGTGGGAGTAAGAACCCCACACCATGACGCCTTGATCATTAACCTTAGGATAGCCAACTATCACGTCGATAAGTTGCTCATCAACTAGGGAAGCTCATACGAGGTAATGTATCTCGACTTATTCAGGAAATTAAAGTTGAGCGTTACCGACTTGAAGGAAGCCACTGTCCCTCTAGTTGGCTTCGCTGGAAAAGTAACTATCCCAATGGGAAAGATCGTGTTGCCAGTGAGGGCATAAAGTTTCTCCATGATGATTTAGTTTCTAGTAGTCGACATAGACTCACTATACCAAGCTATCCTCGGCAGAGGATGGTTACATGCAATGAAGGCAGTCCCTTCGACCTACCATCAGAAACTCAAGTACGTAACTGAGCGAGGAGTAATAGAGATCCACGGGGATCAAGTGATGGCAAGAAGGTGCTTCATAACATCCATCCGCCCAAAACTAAAGAAGAAGGTCGAGAAAGATAAAGAGAAGGTTGAATAATAGGAAGGTTTGATACCTTCAAAATAG
The DNA here is from genome assembly GCA_949130495.1 of Sambucus nigra. Classification (NCBI taxonomy): domain Eukaryota; kingdom Viridiplantae; phylum Streptophyta; class Magnoliopsida; order Dipsacales; family Adoxaceae; genus Sambucus; species Sambucus nigra. The sequence goes on from OX422209.1 coordinate 585,619,571, forward strand.
CAGCTAAAGTATGGAAGACCCGGAGTGGAGGAGACTGGGCTCCTACCCTCCGAGAGGGTCTTCGAGAACCTGGAAGAGATCGCAGCCAGTGGTAGCAAAAAAGATAGGATGTTCTTGATTAGAACTCTCTCATGGATCGAGAGAAAAAGGAATTAACTGTATTATTGGGGAGAAATCTAAATGTTTTTGCGTGGGAACCATACGAGCTGCCTGGGATTGACCCTAGTGTGGTTTGTCATCGATTGCACGTCGACCCCACTTTTAAGCCTATCACGCAAAAGGCACGACAAACTATGCCAGATAAGGCCAAGGCTGTAGAGAAAGAACTAGAGAAGCTACTCAATACAGGATCCACACGGGAAGTTCAGTTCCCTAAATGGCTATCCAACACAGCAGTGGTTCCGAAGAATAATGGAAAATGGAGAGTTTGTATTGACTTCACTGGCCTTAACAAGGCATGACCTAAGGACAGTTTCCCCTCCCAAAGATTGACCAGTTGGTGGACGCCACAGCAGCTCATGAAAGAATGAATTTTGTGGACGCGTACTCGGGGTATCACCAGATTCCTCTGTATGCACCGGACCAAGACAAGACAGCGTTCATCACCACCGTCGGGCTATACTGTTATAAAGTTATGCCCTTTGGGCTAAAAAATGCAAGAGCAACCTACCAGCGGCTGGTCACCAAGATGTTTAAAGACCAAATGGGAGATACCATGGAAGTCTACATCGACGATATGCTCGTCAAGAGCAGGCACAAAGAAGACCACCTCTCGACCTATCAAGGACCTTCAAAATCCTCAGGAAACACCGAATGAAACTCAACACGATCAAATGTTCTTTCGGTGTCCAGTCAGGAAAATTTCTTGGGTACTTGGTTAGCGAGAGAGGCATTGAAGCGAACCTGGACCAGATTGATGCAATCAATAAGGTACAGCCTCCCCGCACAATAAGAGACGTACAGAAGCTCACGAGCATGCTCACCAGCTTGAACTGATTCATCTCGAAGTCAACCAAAAAGTGCCAGCCATTCTTCTAGTTATTGAAGAAGAGCAAAATAGTGGAGTGGAATCAAGATTCCTCGAAAGTATTAGAAGATCTCAAAGCCTATCTCAGCACACCACCCTTGCTCGTGATACCTCAAGAGAACGATTCCCTGTACCTATACCTTGCTGTTTCTAGCCACACTGTCAGTTCTGCACTAGTATGCAAAAAAACAGGAATCCAGCAACCAGTCTACTACGCGAGCAAGAACCTATTGGATGTCGAGCAATGATACCTACCACTAGAGAAGCTCGCCTTTACACTAGTGGTAGACTCGAGGAAACTGAAGCACTACTTCGAAGCTCACACTATCATCGTCTTTATGTCACACCCCCTTAAAATAGTCATGTGGAAAGCGGATTTGTCTCGCAGACTATCCAAGTGGTCAGTCGAGCTCGAACGATTTGACATCCAATTTTAACCAAAGAATGAAATTAAGGGGCAAGTCCTCTCCGACTTCATCGCGGAGTTCACAAGCGAGCAGCGTTGCGACCAACTTCAACCCATGAATCAGAGAGAAGATCACTCCACAGGAGTTTTGTAATTATTCATTGATGGAGCCTCAAACTCAAAGGGGGCATGAGTAGGAATTATGCTCGTTACCCAAGAAGATACAATCCTCAAGTAGGGAATCAAGCTTGGATTTGAAGCCTCCAACAACGAGGCCAAATATGAGGCTTTGATAGAAGGCCTACAGAAGGCGCAGGCATTAGGAGTAAAGCATCTACAGGTGTTCGGCGACTCATAATTGGTCTCCAATCAGATAAGTGGGCACTTTAATACGAGGGGTAAATAATGACAATCTACCTTGCCCTAGCAAAAAAGTTAATGTCCAACTTTGAGGAAGTCAGTGTCCAACAGTTTCCTAGAGGGAAAAATAGCCATGTAGATGCCCTAGCAGCCCTAAGTTCAGCAATCGACTCCGACTTAAAGAGAACAATCCCTATCGACTTCCTCGCCCAGCCGAGCATCAACCAGAGCGATGAGCTACCAGACATGGAAAGTATTCCTCAGATTGAATCAGCACCCACTTGGATGGACCCTGTGAGGGACTATTTGAAGGATGGTACACTACCAGATGATAATAAGGCCTCTCATCAGATAAGAGTCAAAGCGACCCACTTTCACTTATCTCCTGAAGGCAATCTATATAAGAGATCATTCACCGACCGTTACCTCCAATGTGTTCACCCAAAGGACGTCGAGCGAGTTCTACGTGAGCTTCACGAAGGAATATTTGGGAGCCATATTACAGGTAGATCGTTAGCTTTTCGAGCTATGAAGGAAGGCTACTGGTGTCCATACATGTAGAGAGATTCTAGGATATATGCTCAGAAGTGCGAGAAATGTCAACTACATGCTCCTATGGTCCACCAACCTGCCAACGACCTAAGATCACTTACCAGCCCATGGCCTTTTACCCAATGGGGAGTGGACATCATAGGCCCTCTTCCTACCGCTACCGACAATCGCAATTATCTGTTGGTCGCGACAAACTACTTCACCAAATAGATCGAGGCAGAGCCACTGGCGAACATCTGAGATGCGGATATGGTGAGATTCATATGGAATAACATAATTACCCGCTTTGGAATCCCCAGAACCATCATCACCGATAATGGAACTCAGTTCGAGAGTGGCCCCTTCCAAAGTTCCTGCAATAACCATGGGATCAGGCACCATTTCATCTCCGTGGCATACCCTTAGAGCTATGGACATGCTGAAGCTTCCAATAAAACAGTGATTGATGGACTGAAGAAACGATTAGAGCGAGCCAAACGGTCATGGGTGAGCGAGCTGCAACATATTCTGTGGGCTTACTGCACTACCCCATGATGAGAAACTGAGGAAACCCCATTCGCACTAGCATATGGAATGGAAGCAATCATCCCTCTAGAAGCTGGCCTCCCAACCATGAGATCCACCTTGGTCGACCAGGGCCAGAATGATGCAGCATTACTTGCTGAACTTGACCTAGACGATGAACGCTGAGAACTAGCCTTAGTAAGATTAGCGAGCTATCAGTAACATCTCGCAAAATACTATAACAAAAAGGTCAATCCAAGGACATTCCAGATTGGGGACTACGTCCTAAGGAAAGTTCTTGGCAGCACAGTAAACCCATCTGATGGAAAGATGGGTCCAAACTGGGAGGGACCATTCAAGGTGACAAGAGACGACCTACAAGGCGCCTATCACTTAGAAACACTGGAGGGCAGAGAGATACCCCGAGCATGGAACGCAGGCAACTTAAAAAAATTCTATTTATAGTTTTTTCATTTTTATCGTATTTTTGGAATTGGCAACTCATTTTTTATTGCTTGAGATTAATAAAAGATTGTTTGGAAGTAACATTCTATAAAGTGTTAATTTTGCATTATGAACTTTATAACTTGCACACCTTTTCGAAGCGATAGGCACATTACTCAGTATACAAAAGCAGGGAATCACCCTCCTTAAGTTTTCATTATAAAATACGAATAACCTCTTAGCATTTCCCCTGGAAATATATGAAGCCCTACAAGGGACCCTTAGGCAGCTCGGCCAAATTGAATTGGTCACCAAACAATGTTTGGCTCAAAAACCCTGATCGGATAGAACATCCAACCCCAAGTGTATCCTCACCATTTACACACTTAGGCCTAAGGGAGTGTGACGACGAGACCTAAAAGGTAAAGTGGGTCAGAATGGTATCTCTTAAGCATACTGGACTGGAAGGATACTCACACGACAAAACAACTCTACCAAATATAGTCAGCTACGAAGAGCCCAAGATAAATAAAGTAAAAAATACACAACACATGTTTAGTCGGCAAAACACCCAAAACATAAATATTTTATTACTTCGTTACATTTACAAAAATTTACATTGAGTTAAGAAAATTTTAATAAGAATTAGGCCTCTGTGTAAGATAATGAGCCACTTGCGATCTTCGGTCGCCGTTCGGATGAGGAACTAATTTTTCCTCAACTTTATTCGCATCTGACTCCAATAGCTTCTTGGTGATAGCATCTTTAGGGACCCACTGGTCGTCCCTCCTAAAAAGATTAGGCCTCAGAGTTAAAGGAGAGATCTCGTGGCGGTACCAGAGCACTGAGTTCTTGGGGACCTGCAGATCCCTGAGAGCATTTAACCATCCCCTAATAAAGGATAGCTCTTCAAACTCTGCCAACCTCATCGGAGCATCTGTCCAACCTTGGTCATAACCATCATCCCACACTCGTTGAGGTCCTTTCTTGAACAGATGCCTCAGCCGCGTGACATATTTTTGAAGCCCAACAGCAATCACGTATGCTCGGTGAATATCTTCTTGAAGTTCATTCATCTCCTTAGCTGGACCCCCTGCATCTGTACCAGCCCGCAGACCAGCCGATGAAGTGGAACCTCGCAAAACTTGAGGGGTGTCGCTCGGCCCTGTGCCAACTCGCGGACTAGTCGATGAGGAGGAACCTCACAAAACTCGAGGTGCAACGCTCGGTGCATGCTCCCTGAGTCGTGACACCTCCCTCCTCAGAGTCTCATTCTCCTATTGAAGAACTTCTACGACTTGATTGATTTCGGAGGCATCCAGAAGTTTAACTCTCAGAGTATTCACTTCTTCTTGGACAAAGGCACCAACTTCTTCCATCTCCTAAAGTCTATCCTTCAGTTTGGCGACGAGCTTAGAATGGTCTTTGAAGCTCTTATTCCTCGACCTGAGTGACTTACAAATCCTTACAAAGGCTTAGCGAACTTGAATGCTCTCATTAGGTCCAAGGATCCTTCCTAATTGATAGGTAGCAGGTATATATTCATCCACATCAATCAACTACAAACCATAAAAGAATTAAAGAGCAGAGGAATCAGTAGGAAGAAAGGGAAAGGATTTTATTTCATTCAAATGGAAGCTTCTAAATACATAGATAATCAAAAAGAGCAGTACAAAAAAAGTGAAAAGTACAAAAGAAGTCCTAAGAACAGGTTAGCTGGCAACCTCAGTTTGTTTAGAGGTCGCCAGTTGTTTTCCCTTATCAACAGCAGCAGGAGCACCTCCCTTAGATGGAGCAACTACTGTTACCTAAACAGAAGGAGTATTAGTAGGATTGGTATGAGATGCAGGAACAATACTGTCAATGGCTGGGGCAGGTGCATCATCCACAATGGGCTTCAGACCAGGATCATGCTCGTCAAATAAGGGAGAGTCTATGTCCACTCCAGTATCCAGAAGAGCCTTATTCCATCCCTTCTTGAAATTAAGTCGGTTGATGTAGCCTAACTGATCCTCAGCATCCTCGTACGCAGTAGCCCACCCGGCATTGTACGAGCTCTTCTCCACCTTCTTCACCTTCTCTACCAGTACCCTGTTCTCCTCCACCACAGCTAACTTTCTCGTGCAGACCAAGTTATATGACTGCCGTAGCTCACTAAGCTCTTTGACCGCCGCCTCCTTCACCCGATTGGCGTCAGTGAAGGCGAGATCAGAAGACCGCTGAGCATCATTAGCAGTCTTCAAACTAGACTCCAGCTCGACACCTTTCCTCTTCAGCTCATCATTCTGCTGCTCCAAATCAACATTTCTCTTCACCAGCTTATTGCGGGTGCGGTAGAGGACGACGAAGTCAGTTACGAACTTCAAAAAAGAGAGAACATTAAGAAAGAGAAGCATTAAATAGAATATCACAAGCATTGGAAGCATAAATAGACTTACCAAGGCTAGCCTCTGACTCGCCTACAGGGCCAACTGGTCGGTCCCCGTTGCCTTCTGATTGCTCTCTCGAGCAACACAGGAGCCAACTGAGGAAAGATGACGACAGAGGCCCCTGTGGGTAATGCGGACACAGGAACCAAAGCTTGCCCTACCTTCATCCTTATCTCCTTTCTCCTTTTCCCTCTCCTTCTTCTCCCTCTCACCCTTTCTCCTCTCCTCCACCTTCTTCCTCTCTTCCACCTTTTTCTTCTCCTCTTCTCTCTCTCTCTCTCTCTCTCTCAATTGCTCTTCCTCCCTCCTCTTCTTTTCCTGCTCGTTGGCATCAGGCTGAGAACCGGTAGCAATATCCCCACTGCCAGACTTTTACTTCTTTGACCGTCGAGAAATAATCATAGCATCATCATCATCTCGAATGAGATTTTTCCTGAGAGGAGCCATATCCTCTTCGTTGGAACTGATCGACTCACTTGAAGACTCTCAAACTTCTGAAAATTCTTCCGAGCTGGAAGAAACATCACCACTAGTGGTATCTTCACTAGAACCACCTTCAACACCGCCCCCGTTGTCACCTTCGCTACCCTTACCAAAGTTGCTCTCTTCCTCGTCCAATTGGATGGTATTTGCAGTAACTTCTTCAGTGATGTCTAGCTTGGGAATGCTATCTACAGTTCGCGCAATAAATCTAGACCCAACATTCTTGTACTCCAAGAGGAAAATAGATGATCGAAGATGTTCATCGTCAGCCAAGAGATCCCTGATATTCCAGGCCTTGACCAACTCAGCAACTCAAACCTCGCTGATAGTAGGTTCCAAGTTCTTTATCCTCGCTGAAAAGAAAGAGAGGAGAATATCAGAGAAATCATACATTAACAAGAAGATCAAAGAGCATTATAAAAATTAAGCCTACCTATGAACTCCTCCCTATAAAAGGGGACCATGAACCTGCCAGACCTCGACTCCTCAGTATGGGGAGGAAATTGCCAATTTCTAACAAGAAAACCCTCTTGCCAATAATCCTTGTCGGAGTCAGGTAGATTAACTACCAATACCCTATTAGGACTCCTGGCCTTGAGGTAAAGAAGACCAGAACTTGTCCGCGAGAAAGAATAACAAAAGTAAATCTCAGCAAGCCCTAAATTGGTGCCATAGAGCTGATTTATTCTATGGACACCATTAATAATCTTCCAGATATTTGGTGAACACTGTGCAGGGACAATATTGAAATAACCAAAGAAGTGAAAAAATAAATTTCTTGGAGGGAAAGTAAGGCCCCCTTGGGACAATAAGAGAACGTGAATCCAATGAGCGTACTCTATTTCTCTAACATTTTTAGGGACATGGGCACACTCAATGTCTACCCAATCTGGGATGTTATAATACTTCCTAAATTCAGTTACCGATCTATTGCCTATTTTCTCCATTTACAAACCCTAACTATAAATGTGAAGAAATGTCAACAGAAAAAGAAAAAAGAAGAGCAAGAGGGACTTACGAAGTTAAAACTTAGCTTGGGACGATGTAAAGTCACAAGCAAAGATGATGAAGAGCAGTGAAGTTGAAAGGCGAAGACTTGAGAATGAGAAGCGCAGCAGTGGGAGATTGAAGAAGGTTATAAAGTATGAAGAGAATTAAAATGAAAACAATGAAACACTGCTCCAAAGGACTTTTAAATGTTTCCAATCATAGCGCATGAAGCACGAAGCGGGCTGTCGCCTAAATCAGTTTAGAAGAAGCGCTTCGATCTTGGGAAGAGTTGCACAATTTACAAGATAGCCATTATGACAAATCATTTAAAATTATTGAGCCCAAATTGTGGCGCAACAACTTTAGGGGCAATTGTGGGTACCTCGATTTTTCACCACGGGCCCAGATGAGTAGATCAGTAAAGGCCCAAAGTCTGGGAGCCTCGCATCCCTACCAATTCGATCACGACTCAGTCAAGTCCCTAAAATCTCGCATGCAGATATTCTAGGGGTTATGGACTGACGTGGGGGAGTCCAACACCCCCACTCCTCGAGAACAAACATATATATAACAAACCCCAAGCTTGGGGCAAAGGGCACGCATTGTATATCCTGTAAAACACTCCCCGGAGTATAGAGAAATAATATTGAGAGCACCACCATGGACGTAGGCATTCTTGCTAAAATACGTAAATATTGTTTCGTGTGATTGGCATTCTTTACATTCTTTATTTTCTTTGGTGATTGCCTTTTCTTATTCATTTATGTTGAATATAATTGTCACCACAATACACATAACCAGATCACAGAATTACATCCATCTTTTCCAACTTGCAAATGGGGATTGTATCAGACTTGAGCATGAATCTCTGATGAAGAATCTCATTTTAAGGATTAGTAAATTTGAATGGTATTCTTGAACAAGAGGAAAATATAAGTTGGTATAACTTTTTAATGATCATACTACAGTTCATTTGAATGGATTCAAATTTACTATGGTTTTTACTGATCCAAATAGCGAAACAAGGTGTGAATGGTGTCATAACAGAGATGCAGAGGGTTTGATCCCAGTTAGACTTGATAGTGGTCTTATAAATATGAGATGGATAACAAATTTGATCAAAATATGAGTTCAAAAGTTATAAATCTCCTTCCACGTCCAGTATAAAAAATAACTCAAGTAATAGGTTTCAAAGCTGCCAATGGTCTAATTAGATACCTAGACTGCCCTCTATTTAAAAGTGGAATAAAAGCCTTATGTTTTGAACCATTAGTCTAGTTTATTACCTCTAAAATTCAAAGTTATAAGACTATGTTCCTATCATTGGGAGGAGGACTTACTTTGATCCAATCAGTTCACTGTTTAATGTCTATTTATTCTCTTTTTACTTTAAATCCCCCTAAAATGGTCATTAAGTCTATAAAACCGTTGATTAATGCCTTCTTTTGGGAGGTGAACAAGGAATATGGGAACAAATACCATTGGATAAGATGAAATTCTATCTATTTTCCTAAGAAAAAAGGTGGATTTGATGTTAAACACTTATCCTCTATTATGGAAGCTACTCATATCAAGTTGGCATGATACATGAAGGAAGGTAGAAGCCTATGGGCTAAATTTATGAATTCCAAATACTCTAATGTTGGACAAATGACTCTTAGAAGAATCCAATCTATTTGGGAGATAATGGACTTAAATTCCAGTCGGGGATAGTGAGTCTCATTAATAATGAGGCTCAACGAATCAGCTCGGTTAATCACCACCATTTAGGTAGAAAAACTTCGCATGTCACGACATGTCAAGTTTATTTCATTGATATATATGCACGGTTAATGGTTTTGGATCTATGGCTATCGAAACCTAGTCAACTTAATTGTGTCGTTAATTTTTGGATCTATGGGTACCGAAACCTAGTCAACTCACGGAGAGCTTCTTCATTGGCGGACTTGGCACATCTTCTCTAGCAATCTCGATAATTCAGGAGAAACTAAAAGATACTCCCCTGGTGTGTTGTCCATTGGCCCTTTGCGTAGAGATGATAAGCCCCTACAAGGTATGCAAGATAACAAAATGAATTACATGCATAGCCTATTGGACAGTACCGCTAAAGTAAGCCAATATAATGTAGATGATATCCTAAGTGTATAAACTATGTCAGAATTAGCACCCAATGCTCGGGTATGCTATGAAGAAGGATTCAAATACAACAATGTGGAGTTTGAAAAAAAAATGTTCGTGGTTGTTTCATACTTGAATTTGAATGAAGGTTACTGACGCATGAGCATAACGTTATGCACCCAATATTCATGAAGGATTTAGATCACCTTATAATGAAACATGACTTACTACTACTAGAGAACCAGGTTCCTTTTTGTGTTCTTGAACAATTCTTCCATCTCACTCTCTAAAAAATTATCATAGATGGTATAAATTGGTGACTTAAGAAATATGTTTGATTTTTTCCTTGCTTCTATGAGTATAAACTTCTTGAAAATGGCAGTAAAGGATGACACTAATAATTTTCATAATTTGTTAACGGGTGCAACACTATCCCTTTAGAAACATACGCTTTTGTTTTTTGATAATATGCTAGACCAAGACTGCAAGATGAGCGAGGATGATGATATAGATGAGATGAAATGTTATCATATATTGAATCTTTTACACAAGTGGAACTGACCAATATATAATGTTTATTCGGGGAATTATCCCGACGTGTATTACTCTGCAACTAATCTTGATTGGCTGGGCATCAAATTCGAAGCGAACGAGGGACGGCACTTTATAATTGTGAAATTTTGATTCGTTTGTTTGTTGCCTTATTGTTTGATGAATCTTTATCAAATCATAACTTTTTTGATGGTATATGCTTACCAAATTGTATCTTCAAGGGTGTGAGACCTTGATAATACATTTCATCTGATTGTGATAGATGATATGTCTCCAATATTACCTATAACTGTGGAAGAGGAGACGAATCTAACATTACCTATGGTCATGCCAGAAGAGACGACTCCAACATTACAAGTGGAAGAGGGTACGACTCTAATATCATATAGTCGTCATTGTTGTCAGGGTTGTTGAATCTTCTACGTCATATATAAAAGTTTATTTGTTGTTTATTTAGCTAGTTATGTGAGATGTGTGGTACACATTATTTAGAATGACAATCGTTGTGCGTTGATGATTTCATCAAAACATTCTTGAGGAACCTGATTGCTTACGAGACCTAATGTATCGTATATTATCATATTATATGCTATGCTCATGGACACACTCATTGATTCTAAGGAGGATGTTGATGTATTTGTAAAGGAAAAAGTGTGGAGCGACTCTCATCTACAATACCCCCAAATATCTTATTTTTAGAGTATCAAGACATTTCCCCTATGAATACACCTTAAAAGGACAACAAACATGCAATTTTGGTTAGTCAACCAAATGTCAGCAAATCAAATCCGTTCAATCGCACTAAAGAACATTGAATATGGACTGATATTATATACTAGTGGTAACCAGTGCGATGCGTGGCAAAAGTGTGGTTGAAAAAATTACTATTTTTTAATCGAGTATGGCCATTCAAATAGCACTCCCCATAAAGTGTAGAACTAACAAATGTCTGGGAAGAAACTATTTGTCTTAAATTAAATACATAATATGAGTCACCAAATAATTATCACTAATAACTTCACCTTTAAAAATTCTAGTATGTTTATGTTTTAATCTCGTAAGAAACTCTCCATTACAAACATTAGAATTCATTCACAAAATAAAAAACTTCATTAAACATACTTGTTTATTTATTTTCCTTTCATTTGTGAAAGTTAACGATTCTTGGCCATGAAGACAACATTTATTCATGTTTGACCTTCCCATTGGTCTAGGATTCACCATTAAAAATCAATCAAAGAATATTAAAAATCAACAAGTGATTCACGCGATCAATGGATCAAAACAACATTAAACTGTATCAAATCCCTAAAACTCATAACCACCATTAGATCTAATCTAATCTGAATCTGATTTCACAAAAAAACTTGCCCATCTAACGCAACCATCCATGAATTCAAAATGATTTGAGATAAGAAATTAATTAAAAAATGATGAGATACCATACTTTGGTACCTATTAGGGTGTCCGCGCCTCTTTTTAGGCCACTTTGCTACTATTTTAAGTTTTCGACTCCAAAATCCTATTTTTAATTCCAAAGCAATCGTATAGTAGTCAATTCTGGATCAGGAGTCCAGTAAGGACATGATCACTTCCCTTAGGTTACTTTTGTGCATCTTGGGGTGTCCGTGTCTCATTTCTTGCCACTTAAATCGTGAGATATCAAGTTTATCTTTTTAGGTTGTTTAAAGACTGTGACATTACTTATTTGTGTTTACTAATTTTTTGTTTAAATTAGAATTTTAACTAATGCTTGTCTTTTTATTTATTGCTTTCGGGTACCACCTTATATGTTTATATGTTCAAACTTGTGTCCCAACATTCAATGATTTGAATGTTAAAAATTTGCATAAACTACTTGCAAAGGACAAAATAAAATCATAATCGAATAGTAAACCAGATTTGTGGCATACACTACTTACAAACAACATGAATTAATTAACACAAACAAGCATATACATAATTCTAACTAATATTTACACAAACAAGTATACGTATATTATCATAAATTAATCTTAAAACTATACTACAACATCCAATTGACAATCCGAGTTTTTAATTGACTCACCCTCAACCACCTATCACCACTACAAATCAATCCAGTAAAAAATCTAATGATATTAAGCAATAACCAAGAATTAAAATTACCTTTTATCCACATCAATCCACATATTGAAACTCTGCTCCATATACAGTATTTTATGTTTGCTCGTCCTATACAATCTTCCAACAAATATAATTAATAACATAAACCCTTTAACATGCAACAATAGCATAAAAGACTAACAAAATAGTCAACAAAAAAAAATATGACTGACCCGATATTGTCAACTTAACAAGAAGCTAGGGCAATGGCGACAAGGGCTAGGGCGGCGAGGGTGAGGGCGGTGAAGGCGTCCGTCTAGGGCGTGCGACTGAGGCCTGTGCGTGGATTTTTTTTTCAGTGAAGAAAGAAACGTCGTGGGTGGGTATTTGGTTCGATTTCTTTTCCTTTTTTCTTATTTGTTGACTAACAGAAAGGGAGAAATGAGCGAGAATGAAAAAAAAAGGGGGAATCCAATTTGTATTAGCCGTCTCTTAAGGTATAGCTTTTGAGACGACTATTAACATGCGGTCTCATAAAGTATATATTTTGAGACGGCTAAAATTAGTCGTCTTAAAAGTAGTAGTTTTTAAGTCTGTAAATTTTAGCTGTCTCAAAAATTGAGTTTTAGGGAATATAATTTTAGCCGTCTTAAATTGTACTTTTTTTTGCAGTGGGTATTGCGTTTGGTTCGGTTCGTTTCGGTTCTGTTCTCTCTTATAGCATAGTTAAGACTTATTAGTAAGACATATTAGTGGTCTGGGCATTTAAATATTTCTATTGGCTGTTTTTGGGTACGTATGTGATTTTTTTTATTTCCCTTGTAATTGCAGACTCTTTCTTGCAACAATAGCTCTGTAGTTTTAATTGTTATTTACACCCGAATGCAAAAAAATGGAGCTTCATTTATCTCTTGATGACTTAGGTACTCTCTCTCTCTCTCTCTCTCTCTCTCTCTCTCTCGTATATATACAAATTTGAAGAGAATGGTGTAGAATGGGAAGAATTTAATGTAAAATAAATAAATGAACATATGAACATGCTCTCATACATTAAAATAATTAGGGGCTGATGTCCATTTTTTAATTGGATTGTTAGTGTTTTATCCGTTCTAATGTATCTCATAGTGGACAGTTTAGGCATTTCCAGTTTGATGACCTTTTTTTTTCTCAAATATCTCTTTGTTGATTTATTTGGGTTAAAATGTATTATTGAATTTGGAGAGATACTACTTCCTATTGAATTTGGATTATAGGTTTACGCTTCATATCTTAGTTTTTAAAATTAGATGTTTAATATTTTTCAGATGAAGGTTTGGGAAGCAAAGGGGTCATATTTTGATCAGTTAAAAATGTTTTAGATCAACCGAAACATGTTTGAATCTTAAAGAACACTTTATTAGTTAAAAACCCACGACATGTTTATATCCTTACATGTAAAATATTTTTTCCCCAAGTTTAGTTTATATGGATTCTTACACTGCATAATTTTGCAGTGATGCAAAGTAGCAAACACATAAACAATTTTATTTCGATAATTTGTTTTAGTGGATTTTTTTTTTCAAATGAGGCACTTGAAGCATTTGATGAATGTTGAATGTAAAGAATCCATATCATTCTAAATGAGAATTGCGAATTTTGAAGGTCCCAAAACTTTTGGCTACTAAATAATCATTGACTTTAAAATCCACATTCAAAGGTTATACACTCATAATACTAGCTTTGCGAGTTATATGTATCAAAGTATGATGACCGATTATATACGTTCGTGCTTCTTACGGGTTGCATTTTACTAAAAATAATTTTTTTTGTAGGATAGTTGACACATGGGATAGAAATACATTTAGAAACAACATGAATAGACAACACCTATAAACAAGAATAACCAAACCAACTTGAATTCACATGATACTTGCCAAAAGTTTCTCTAAGCAAGTATACAATGACACCTTCATTTCTCTTAGTAATTGTTTTGAAAGGGCACCAAGCGTATGATTCTATTCATATGAGTAACATACACTCACCTATTCATGTGATAACTTTAGATTGATCTAAGCTTGAAATGCGTGACATTAGGAACCTTTCTTTATAAAAGTGCTTCGCACGGCTTATTTCTGTCCATTGAAAACAAGGACATGCCACGTGGTGCATGAAATGACACGTGTTACTTGCTGGGTTGCTACTCACGCTGCATGTGATATAAGTGAACGAATGAATTTATATATTTTATGATGCGAAGAACATTGTAAAAAATGGATTCAAATTGTACTTCTCAGCAAAACAACTTGTTTTTGAAACCATGAATTGACCAAATTAAGGAATGTATAGGTGCATATTCGTGTTCTTGGTAGAAAATAATGGTAATTCTTACTAAGTAAAACCACAAATATACTAAAAAATACAACTGTATGTAAGAGGGGTTTCACATTATGCTGGTTGTAAGTAAGAATTATCCTAATAGATAATACCATTTTTCTTGTAATCAGATCCACTAAATCCATCGTTTTCTTTGGAGCTCAATGTTGCTATTTAGAGCCACGGGTGAAGCTGGGGAAAAGTAGTCCTGTATTTCAGACCAAAAATTTGTTAACCCTACTATGGTAAGGATTAAGTTGATATTCAAATACTATTTATTAACGCCCAGTATGATTGCGCAAATTGTTTGATTATGTAAATTTGTTCATTGTGAATTGTAAATGAGTGAATTTAAAATAAGTTAAATCCAATTTTACACGATGTTTGGTAATTTGAAATTAATGTTAAGGTTCTATGAAAAAAGGTAAAAACATATCGAGAGAGCGAGGGGAGGGGAAATAGAGAGGGGGAGAGGGAGAGGGAGAGGGGACATGCACTTTATGTAACTCTTATTTCAAATGGATTCATTTTACGTTTTTTGTGAAATGATCCAATTTAAGATTTTGCACATGAGTTAAAACGGGGCAATTAATGAATCCTTTCATTAATGAAACCAAACACAATTAATGGGTCAATTTGTAAATGAATCAATTTATTAATGATCCAATTTATAATTTTGGGACAACTAAATGGGGCCTAAATCATTAGAGACTCAATAATGGATTCCGTGTTTCAATAAGATAAATTGATGCTATAACGAAGGAGGGTTGCATTAGCTAACTATCAGTTAACATAAAATTTTGTCACATCCTTATGAACATGAATCCTATGAATATACATACTAATACTAGAACCTTCTCCTTATGCGATGCGTTGCACCTGCCACCGAGTGTCTTGAAACATAGGTAAGGGGCGTTGTGACAGCTATAGGGTATCTCGAAAAATAGGCAAGAGGCATCGCATCAGCTCACGGATGCGATGAGAAATAGGCAAACATTCCTGCAACAATCTGGATGTGTACGGGTAAAGAAATTAGTACATGATAGTACACTTAGGTTAGCGACTTGTAACAAAGGGACGATGACAGAGAAAGGGATTGAGTTAGTAGATACCTTGATAAGAAGAAAAATTAACATAGCTTGTTTACAAGAAACTAAATAGCTTGGTGAAAAATCTAGATAAATTGAAAATACAAGGTAAGAGACCCACATTTTATATAAAACTAAATAATTTGTTGATTAAAAACTAACGATTTCAATTCCAAACTTCCTCGTCAAACTATGTCGATAAGATCAAATTTACTCGGCCATTCGTTTTATCAAATAGAATGCCAAAATAAAAAACCTACAGGCTCTTCTTACTTTGCAAAACTGATTATGATATATTCACAAGATATATAAGAAATGAAGAAAAGATTATAATAGAAAAACCAATTTTCTTGCTAAGTTTGTTATAAAAAAGAATAAAAGAAAGAAAAAGAAAACTATTCGATGACTTCTTCAGACCAAAATTGTTTGCAACTTGCTCGAATAAAAAATTGTTTGCGCCTTTCTTGAATCAAAACTTTTTACGCTCTATTTCCACCTTGATTAAATCAAAGTTCTTTGCACTTCGATCGAATAAAAATGTATGCACTTTGCTCGAATAATAAGTTTATGCGCGTTGCTCGAATTAAAACTTTATTCCCCTTGATTGAATTAAAATTATCAATCACTTACTCGAATTAAATTTGCAAAATCAATTTTGTACATCTCAGACATTTCCTACTAGAAACATAAGTGCATGTTTGACATTATATCACATGCTTGGTACCCAAGTTTCAACGCACATATCATAAATAAATAAAGAAATAACGAGCAAGCCTTGTGATAGAAAAATGAGAGCTTACACTGCCGGACATTCAAATAAAAGACCCACGTGTACCAGTCTACAAACGAGCGCATACTTGTACTACTCCTCGCAAGGTTCTCCCTAAAATGAAAAATACAACAAGATCAAGAATCACTTCCTCGTGTTGGGTTTGGGTTGCTCGATTTAGTTTTTTTTTTTTTTTTGCTTTAGGTTGCTCTATTTAGTTTTTTTTCTTAACATAACAGCTGAACCAAACCAATTTGGTGCAACAAACCTATTTAATAAATAAAGCAATATCCTCATTCACAATATAATCCTTTTATATTGTTGCTCTTACTATTTTTGTCGAGCACATAATATGCGAATGCAGACAAGATTGTCTTAATCTCATAGGTTCCTCGCATCCAACCCCATGTGTAACTAGATGGAAAGTATTTTCGAAACCGACAAAATCATATGAGTAGAAATTTAAAAAAATATTCTCAATGATTCAATTTTATTAAAGTAAGAAAAATCGAAATCCCAAAAAATCAATTTTAATCCATGACTTTAATGGATCCACAATTTTTGCAACCTAGGACTATTATTCCCTTTATATTTATATGTATTTGTACAAAATAAACAAAATATAATATGAATGGAAAACTTACTTGTTGTTGTGATAATAATCAGAAAATAATTTAGAAAATAATTCGAACCTTGTGATACCCACATTGTCCTTAAGATGAAATAATTATCTCCACAGTTCTAATTAAGGTTGTGCATTATCTTTTTCCAAGATAGAAAAATTTTCAAGTTGAAAAGGAAGCACTTTGATCTTCAAACCCAAGCAAACACAATTTTTGTGCAATACTTAACACTACACCAAATCTGCCTAATTGTCACGATCATTGACCTTGACAAGTTGGACTTGTCAAGGTCAATGACCGTGACAATTCGGGGCGAGACAACTTTTTTTGTCACGGACGTTTCACAGTCATTGATCGTGATAAGTTCATTAGAATTGTCACGGTCGTGCCACGGGCCATGACCGTGACAATTTTAGTCACGGTTAATAACCGTGACAAATTCTTGACCCTTTTTAAAGATATTGTCACGGTCATTGACCGTGACAATTCTGGGCATAATTTTAAAAAAATCTGCTGGGCAGGATGGCCATTGCCACTGCCCAACAGTATATTTGTACCTGTTATAGCAACGTTGTACCTGTTCAAACATCATATATCCAAACAAACTAAATATAATGTAAATATATATTCAAAATAGAAACAATATACATGACGATATAATCCAAATATAATTCAAATGTACTAACTTAAAAATAATGTCACTACATGTCTGGGATAAATGTGAGGAGGTGAGTAGGCCACACGATATACGAATTGACACACCCACTAATATACATCGTACCGCATTGTTCGCGCAACCACAATAGGGAGTTCTCCTTCCCGGGTATCACATGCATGACGATCACTTTGGACTCGATCTCTTGAAGCACACGTCCATGAACTATTCCACCCTAGATGACGATCACTTTGGACTCGATCTCTTGAAGCACACGTCCATGAACTATTCCACCCTAGACGATATTCGGGTCCCTCAACCCCTGCCCTATTCGCTGGCCATCAAATACGTCCAATATGAACACGTTCGGCCAATCAATTGTCGACATCGGTCTGGGGAAGGGAGCCACATAAGGAAGTGGATCATCGAAGTACGCACGTATCGGTGATGAAGCAGCGAGGTCCACATCATCATCATCCTGTGCCTCGTTCTCCCGCACCTCCTCCTCCTGCACCGCCTTCTCCTTCCCTTTCCCCTTATGGTATCCGCCCAACGTACGCTTCATGAATGAGTACATATCTTGGACTGTCACCTCCAAACGGGACAGCTTCGCGTCATGTGAATCCACCATTCCAGCCAACCCGGTGTTGCTCGTCTCCAATCCGATGATCCTAAATTTTGCCACCCGCGAGCTCACCCCCTTGTCCTCCCCTTGCGATTAGAGCCAAGTACTTGGCTGAATTCGTCTGTGGATAAAGGCGCCTTGTCGTCATCAGACTGCGACTCATGCACTTCCTTAAGCTTTGCCTGAAATGACAAAAAGCACATGATTAGTAAAATAATTAAACTAAAAAATTATAACGTAATTAACAAAAATTAAACTGTCGGATTACTTACAATCGTGGCCACGACGCTCGGGGACACCTCCTTATCCTTCCCCTTCTTCGTCCGAAGATCCATATAAGTATCGAGCCTATGTGGCTTACCCCCTGGGCCACTCCCTACCCCCTGATGTAAAATAAAGTAAAATTAGTATCGGCCCCGCAAAGTAAAATAATGAAGAATAATATATTTCTGTAGTTATAGAAAAATTAAATCTTACCCTCATCCTATGCTCCACCTCGGCGTAAGACGTCCAACCAGAGTAGTGCACGTCTGTCTTTTTCGCCCGATTTTCCCTCCCCGATTGGCGAGATGCCAATTGTCGATCCTCGATCTCATTGTCAATGAACTATTGCTATTGTGCCAATGAGATCGACTCCTTGGGCGGGACGGATCCACGCCATTGACAATGGACTCTCGTATTTTCCCAAAGTACCGTGTTCGCATATTTTTCTTCCACATCTTGTGTTGCTCCCTCAACTTCTCCAAGACGGAATCGCGTAGCTTTGGATCCAAGTTGAATTGTTCCTGTCCAAAAAATACAATGTTAGTTGCGAATAAATATAAATATAAATATAAAATGAAGAAATCGAAATTGAAATTGAAATTGAAATATTCATATAAATATAAATATATTACCTGTAGTGCCGCCCCAACAGCTAACTTGAGCTCATTCCAACTCATAAACCCCGGGCCGATGACCGTCTTTAGCAGCTCGAGGGATCTCGCTAATAGTTTCGACTTGTTCTCGATGGTAATCCCAAATTTTCCATATTTGGGGAGCCTAGGGGCGAGGAGCCCTCGTCGCCTCTGCTACCACTGAGCCCAGACGACATCATCATAACCAACATCATCATCCTCGCCTTAATACCTGAAGGAGACATTTGCTATAAAAAATGTTATTAGTACCGATAAAAAAAATGTTATTAGTACACATAGACACACACGCAGCCCCCACCCCTACCCCACCACCCACCCCCCATCCCTGCCCCCACCCCCACCCCTCCCCCTCCCCCTCCCCCCCTCACCCCACCCCCACCACACACACGCACACGTACACGTACACGTACACGTACACGTACACCACCCCCTGCCCCCCACCACACACACAATAATCCAATAATGATTAATAATTATATATACTATGTTTCATTTAATTATGTCTTATTTATATTCAAATTCAATTATTAATAATTATATGTAGTATGTTTCATTTAATTATGTCTTATTTATATTCAAATTCAATTATTCAAAAGTTGAAAAATCCCACCCCCATATGGACAATAATCCAGTGGTCATGCCACTTTTAAAACTAACCAACCCAACATTTACTAAACAAAATAATCCAACAGCAATGTCTACAACAAATGTGTATATTCAAATTCAATTATTAATAATTATATGTAGTATGTCTTATTTAATTATGTCTTATTTATATTTATATTCAAATTCAATTATTAATAATTATATATAGTATATATTAATTTACTAATTTACAATAAGGGGCAATCATATATTAATTTACTAAAAAAATTAATAATCAATCAATTTTTTACAAGGGACACTACGTGCACACACACATAGACACACACGCAGCCCCCACCCCTACCCCACCACCCACCCCCCATCCCTGGCACCCCCCCCTCACCCCACCCCCACCACACACGCGCACACGTACATGTACACGTACACGTACACACACCACCCCTGCCCCCACCACACACACAATAATCCAATAATGATTAATAATTATATATACTATGTTTCATTTAATTATGTCTTATTTATATTCAAATTCAATTATTAATAATTATATATAGTATGTTTCATTTAATTATGTCTTATTTATATTCAAATTCAATTATTCAAATGTTGAAAAATCCCACCCCCATATGCACAATAATCCAGTGGTCATGCCACTTTTAAAACTAACCAACCCAACATTTACTAAACAAAATAATCCAACAGCAATGTCAACAACAAATTTGTATCCCGTACTCCTTCTAATTCATCTACTCAATTAATTCATTTCATCAATTAAACTAACAATTAACGTATACAATTATTAATTTACTAATTTACACTGAGGGTCAATCCTACTTTCATATGAAATGGGCACTAATTATTAATTTACTTTCATCTAAAACTGTTTTATTTATTAATTATATTTTAGTGGATGTAATTATAGAATCTATGGATGGATTCAATTTAATCTTACTATGTGAATGTTTTTATTTACAATGAGTTAACCTTGAAACAATATATATTATCTCATAGAATCATCAAAACACGATATTAAGAGAATTACAATGGTACCTTGCCTTACCCCCCTCCCCACCCCCACCCCTACACACACACACAATAGCCCCCCACCCCCTCCCCACCCCCCACCAACCACACATATACACACACACACAAGAGCCCCCCTGCCCCACCCCTACCCCCACCCTGCCCCCTACCCACCGCCACCCCCACCCACCACATACACACACACACACACACACACACACATAATAACCCCCCACCCTGCCCCACCCCCCTCCACACCCCGCACCCACCACACATATACACACACACACACAACAGCCCCCCTGTCCCACCCCCTACCCCCACCCTGCCCCACCCTCCCCACACGCACACACACACACATGCACATATATACACACACACATATATATATACACACAAACATTTATATAAATGGAAGAGAGAGAGAGAGAGATAGAGAGGGAGACATTAACCTGAGAGAGAGAGAGAGAGAGAGAGCTGGAAAAAGGAGGGAACGACCGGGGGGGGGGGGGGAGAAGGGGTAAGGGTTTTTGCTGCAGAAGTTGTCACGTTCGTGTCAAGGTCCTTGACCGTGATAATTACTTAAAGAATTGTCACGATTAATGACCGTGGCAAGTCCGTGACAACTACATTTATCACGGACTTGTCACGGTCATTGACCATGACAATTCTTTATCACGGTCGTGTCAAGGTCAATGACCGTGACACAAAACGCGTATTTTTTTTGTCACGGTCAATGACCTTGACAAGGGTGGCCAGCTGAAAGGTGACAATTTTATCATTTTGGTGTAGTGTAAACTAACCATTATGTAACAGGAGAAAAAGGAGGAGATAATTTTTTATTTTTCGTGATTACAAATGAAGAAACTTACTCTATATAACTTTTTTTTACTTTTTGATGATTGTTCTGACAAAACAGTTGTAACTACCATGTCATAACATCAAGCCAAACGGTAAAACGATCCAGATACTAAATTTATTTGGTCCAAAATGGAAGGATTTTTGGAAGCCCAAGCCCAAGTGCAAGCTGAAACCGAGCCGGCCGGTCGGTGCGCGTGTGTGGTTAAACCACATGCATCTAAGTCCTATTCCTTTCACAAAAGTGGGATACCCTTGGGCCCAACCCTTAAGACCAAATATTTTCTAAATAAACACTTCAATTTTTCAACAAAGTTCCAATGTGGGGCAAGTAGTTTATACACCCAATTTACTAAATTTCATTCATTCAAATGGGTCACTTTTGAGACAAATTTCTCATTCATTATTTAACGATTTTGGATAAACAAATATATTTTGTTATACTCCTAAAAAAAGAATAACATATTTATGCATGGTCCCGACTAAATCGGAGTATGGGTCCCACATTAAATTGATCATAAAGTTGCTCATTTGTTGATTTTTCGAACCCATTTCCATCAATTCCCCATATGAATGATAATTGGTTTTACAACATGCGAATGAAAATGCAGACACTAGTGCGAGTAAGGGTTGGAAAATATTGCATCGGGTTAAGTATCTTAGTGGCATTGAACTTTTCCTACTAATATACCATCGTATTTATTTGGTTAATTTGTAGACTTGACGTCTCTAAACTATCAATCATTTTGTAAAAGTAGATATTAGTATTCACTTAATATTTTTCCAGACATGGATGGTTCTCACTTCTGTGTTCGTTTTTCCGTGAACACCCCTTAGTTCCATGAGTATTTTTTTTTCCTTTCATATATTCTCATAGAAGTTGCTCCCTTCTTACTCATGTAGGTGATTTTCGTAAAGTGTATCATGCAATACCCCACTTAGATGTTATCCAAGTTATGAAACTTATTAAAAGCGTAACTTATCCTGTTTCTCGCGACAAATGTGCCCTGTATCATCTTTGGAATGGGTAGGAAAAAATCCTCGAGTGTGTATCGAATATAATATAGTTCAGTTTTCCATTCAACCTAGATCTTGGGATCTCCAATCATCTAGGTTGGGTTACCACTATATTGACTCTTATTTAATGTATAGGCTTTAAACCCACTCTTCTCGATGATCTTATCACTTTCTATCGAGCAAAACTTTTGTGAGCGGACCCCCAATATTATCTTTTGACTTTATATAGTCAGTTGAGATAATTCCATTTGAGAGAAATTGTCTAACGATATTGTGTTTGCGATGGATATATCGTGATTTTCTGTTATACATATGATTTTGCGCCCTTCCAATTTTTGATTGGCTATCATAGTGTATACATATGGTGGGCACACGCTTTGATCAATTTGGAACATCCTCCAAGAAATTTCGAAGCCATTCTACTTCTTTTCTAGCTTTGTCTAATGAAATGAATTCAAATTTTATTGTAGACCTAGGAATATACACTTGTTTAGAGGATTTTTAAGACACGACTACACCTCCAAGGGAAAAGGCCTATCCACTTATGGATTTAGAGTCTTTTGTACCAAATATCTAATTTTCATCACAATAACGTTCAAGTACAATTGGATATCTTGAGTAGTGCACTCTATAATTTTGAGTATGTTTTAAATATCCTAAAACCTTGATTATTTCATCCCAGTAATCTTTTCCTATATTACTCATATAACGATTTAGCTTACCTATTGAGTATACTATATCAGGTCTAATGCAATTCATGACAATGGTTAAACTTCCTATTATAAGAGAGTGTTCCAATTAAGATATGATGCTTTCATTATTTTTGTCTAGATGAAAATTTATATCCACTGGTGTCTTATTAGGAATAATATTATACTTCTTAAATTTTCAAGTATTTTTTTGATATAATGATATTGAGATAATATAAGCCCATCAGATATTTATAGAAATTTTAACTTAAAATGATGTTGGTGACACCTAAATCATTCGTATCGAATTGACTAGCCAACATACGTTTGGTAACATTGATAATATCAAGGTTGCTACCCATTATGAACATATCATCTATACAGAGACATACAAAGACACATCCATTTCTAGTGCTTTTGGAATAAACACATTTATTTCTCTCATTAATTTTAAAACTATTTAATAACATAATATTACCAAATTTTTCACATCATTACTTTGATGCTTGTTTTAATCCATAAAGTAATTTAACAAGATTACATATTTTCCTTTCTTATCCTGGAGAAATAAACCCTTTGGGTTTTTCCATACATATTTTTCATCTAACTCACCATTTAAGAATGCATTTTTACATCCATTTGATGTATTTCAAGTCAATTTAATGATTCTATTGGTATCAACATTCGAATGAACGCAATTCTTGTGACCGGTGAGTAAGTGTCAAAATAATCCAACTCTTCTCCTTGTTTTTAACCTTTAGCAACAAGTCTGGCTTTATACTTATCAATTGATTTATAAACTTTCATATTCTTTTCGAAGATCCATTTGTACCCTAAGGGTTTAGAACCCGATGGAAGATCCACTAGTTCTCACATATGATTTTGACTTATCGATTCAATTTCTTTGTTAATTATTTCTTTCCAATTTGAAGCTTCAACGAAGATATTGGTTCCATCTACATTTACAGATCCTTTTCTAACAAATATGTTAGAATTTTCTGACCGAAGGAAGTTGATGTTCTTGTCCTTTTTCTGCACACAGGATCATCAATCAGAGACTCTTGATGGATATGACCAGTTATAATATCATTTGTCCTTTTGGTTGGACTTGATTCTCGGGTCATGTTATATAATAATTCATTTAAAAAAAATAAATCATCTATTGACTCAATAATCGTACTCATATTTACAAATAAGAAACCAATATGCATTATTATTTTTTGGATAATCGATGACTATACAATCAATGATTTTTATCCTATTTTAATCTTTTTAGGTTTAGGAACCATCACCTTTTCTAAACACCCCCACACGTTTAAATATTTATAGCAAGGTCTTCAACCCTTTCATAACTCAAAGGGGGTTTTGTGAGTTTTCTTATAAGGCATTTTGTTGAAAATATAATTGGTAGAGAGTAAAGCTTCAACCATAAGTTCTGTGGTGCTCCAGAACTAATTAACATATCATTCATCATTTCTTTCAATTTATGGTTATTGCGTTCCTTAATATTCTTATATTGAGGCGAGTAAGGAGCATTAGTTTGGTGAATAGTATCATTTTCTGAATAGACTTATTAAAAGGTAATTCATATTCATCACGTTTATCGCTTCTTATTGCCTTTATCATTTTGCTAAGTTGATTATCAACTTCATTTTTTCTTGTTTAAACACATCTATAACCTCATCTTAACTTCTTAGCAAATACATATAATAATATTTTGTATAATTGTCAATAAAGTAATAATATATTTTTTACCTCCTCTAGTTTGTAAAAACTTAAGATCACATATATTAGTATGAATTAAGTCTAAAGGTTCATTTTCTTTCAATGGAATGAAATGGTAACCTTGTTAATTTTGATTCCACACATATATCACATTTATGATTTTGCTAATATCAAATTCAAATAGAAATTCTAAGTTAATTCTACATAAAGTCATAATTAACATGTCCTAATTTAGCATGCCACAGATTTGAAGAATCAATCAAATAAGAGGAATTAATATTATTATTAATATATTTTTGTATAATAGTCATTATATTCATCTTTAAGACCCCTTCAGTCATATAGCCCTTTACCACATACATATTATTATTAGAGAATTTTGTGATTAAAGTACGCACACAATCACTTGATTTGATTAAGAAAAACATGGTCTAAAATAATATTTTTCCAAGTATATAATCCATACTTTCTTAGTATAAAATTACTTGACGAACATGACTGACCTTTCATAAGAAAGTGACCTAAACAAAAGAAAGGTCTGCTCGAATTTATAACTCATGAGTTTGAGAATAAAGTTGCTCTAATTTACAACCCATGAGCTTGATAATAGGGTTGCTTAAAGTCAACTCACATGTTTATGTTTTTAAGTTCACAAAAATAGGGTTGCTAGAATTAATGACCCATGTGTTTGCGTGTTTTAACAAAGTTTTGAGGAATACCCAAGTAAAGTCGATCGATAATTCCATGGGAACCTCTCAAACGCTCAAATTATACTAGCAGGATTAGGAAAAATGAGATGATGAAACTATGACATACAATTTATATTAAAGTCCTTTAGTTCATATTATACCCACGCATACATGATCTCGAACAACGGGGCAATGAATTATATATGCTTGACACAAACATGCTTAAGCATTATTACATAGATTGAAAGACAAAATCTAGTAATAAAAAGTATGAGGTATAAACTATATTTTCTCAGTATATTTATTGCTTATGAAATGTTAAGTTATTTTATACAGGCCATAGTATCTCTTTAAGTATTTAGTTAATTTTCTAGCATTTCTCCACCTAATAAAATAAGACAATAGATGCGCGAACACAAAAAAGTATTAAAAAGTAAAAGCACAAAGTACGAGTGCAGTAATATTGTACCTGTGATTCCACAGGTGTGAGAGTATCCAAGACAAAGCTTTAACATTGGATTCAATATGAGAACAAGGAAATAGTTAGAGAAATGTGACCCAGTTAAAAGCATAATGTAAAAGTGTAGTAAATATTGTACCTAAGACTCCACAGTCACGCAATTACCCACGCCAAAAGTTTTAACACTTTCTTCATTACAAGAACAAGGAAACATGTTAAGAAATTCACCCAGTTAAACACATAAGGTATGAGTGTATACATAGTATAAGTGAAATAAATATTGTACCTAGGACTCCACAGGTGTACAATCACCCACAACAAAAGATTTAGCATTTTCTTCAATTTGAGATCAAGGAAACATGCCGATAAATGCGACCCAATTAAAAGCACAAAATATTAGTGCAACACAAAGTATAAGTGTAATAAATATTGTACTTGGGACTCCACAAGTGTGCGAGTACCAAGGAATTATTTTTAGCATTTGGCTAAATATAAGAACATAGAAACTAGTTGAGAAATGTGACCAAGTTAAAAGCACAAAGTACAAGTTCTAGAATGTGATGTAATTAGGACTCCACAAGTGTAGGAGTACCCAAGATAAAAGCTCAACATTAGCTTCAACCTAATAAAAAGGTTGAGTAATGCGAGTGAGTATTAAAATATAAAAGTACTAAATACCCGGGATTCCATAAGCGCACGAATACCCATGACATAAGTTTCGACATAAAATTTAACCCAATAAAAGATGGAGTAATGCGAGAAAGTATCAAAATTTAAAGAAAAAAAGGAAGCATGTAGTTAATACTGTACATGTGAATCCATAAACATTAGAGTACCTGAGACATAAACCTAAGAATTAGATTTAACCCGAGGAAATATGTCGAGCAATACGTACAATCATTGTAAAGTAAACACTAAGGTGCAAAAAGTTAATATACCCAGGGCTCTAAAGGTATGCGATACCCAAGTCAAATAATTATTGAATTTATAATAACTAAAGAACAAGTTAAGAAAATTAAGCAAGTGTTAAAAGTTATTAACACAAAGGTACAAAATGTTGTATATATGTGAGGCTCTAAAGACGAGTGAGTACCCAAGATAAAAGCTCTCGCATCATCTCTAACTTGATAATTAATAGGTTGTAAATAACATGAGCAAGGGTTTAAAAACAACAATCACGAAAGTATATGCACAAAAGACAATTATTTGGGACTCCATATACAAAGGAGACCCTAAATTAGATGCCTCCACATCCTCTTTAACCAGAAAAAAGGCGGAGGTTGAATAAAGTGAACAAGTAATAATAATGATAAATGAAGTACAAAGTGCACAAAAGTTTAAGTGTAATGAAAATATATATTTAAGGCTCAATAGAAGTTTGATCAACCTACCTAGATGTGTTCACTACCTAAATATAAAACAGGTTTAGGAGAATTAGTAAGTAACTTTTAAAGATATGATAATTAAAAATGAGTTGATACAAAGAAAGGTGACGTAGGGGTCGCTTGCAGATGTAGAAAAACCTCTTATACGACAACTTTGGATGAAGTATTAGCCTACAACTTAAGGTACCATGTTTATAACAAATAATGTTAAAAGTTGTCAGTAAATAACACCAAGTGATGTATTAGAGGCACCCAATGCATAAGACTCGAGGAAGTCCCATGGTTCTCACCATAGGTATGCAAATACAATGGTGGGATGACATATACAAAGTCAAGTTATGAAAGACAAACGAATAACTTAATAACATATAGTACTTATGTTTATATCATGAGAGGAACTTAATAAAGTGATAAAAAAACGAGTTCCCCATTGAAGGAAAAGAAATTTGAATCTGTCAAAAAAAATATGCTAAATAAATGGGCAGTGTTAACCCTAGAAAGACATCTACCCATTGAATGTTGAACTTTTTTATGCAAACGTAGTTTGCAGAAAGGGTCTAATGCAGGGAAGTCCTCAAGCAAATGAACAAGACGAGTTTATGATTAGAGAAGGATAATGATGAAATAATTAATATTTCATGCGCAATTCTCTTGATAGTAAAAGACACTTTTGCACGAAGAGGCTAATGTAAAGGAGTCCTAGACAACAAAGTACAAGTTACGAGTTTTCTCCTAACTAACACGTGGTATATATTGGAACCTTGCAACTTAAAGATAAATGAGCGAGCACGTTGAGGTTGTTATTCTCAAAAGAAGTAAAAAATATGAAAACATTCATTGATTAGATCGTAGGTACATAACTCTCTTATAAAGCAGGGGACTTCTTACTACACTATTCTGGCCGACCGTGACAAGTGTGGGCATAAAAACTCCCCATGTCATGCTTATTGATCGTGACAACACCCCTTTGTTTCGATCCTTTTTACACTAAGAATATTAGTCACAAATTGGGGTGAGCAAGACTTGTCAGGTATAAGGACCATGACAACGTAATAGTTGTCATGCTCCTATCATGGTCCTTAACCATGATAAAAAGGTTGGTCATCATGGTCTTTTCATGGTTAAGGACTATAATAAGACCAAACTTAATTATGCTCACAGTTGAATTTTACTATGCGCACAATTGTATCCAGTACTAAAATGTATGGAAGCCATGCGCATGGTCCAAAATAATATCATGCAAACGATCCTTATTTTTGTTTATAGTTTTATCACGTTCCTTGACTGTGATAAAATTGTGTAACATAAAAAAAAATTGTTGGTCAATAGCTACTGCCCAACAGTAAATGTGTTTAACAATGAAATCTAACCCAAAATACACCAATTCCACATATCAAACTAAATTAATGTTTCAAGTTAATTACAGTAAAACATCACAACTTTAATTACAATAACTAAGTTTTATCAAATCTAACATACTAGAAAAACTTAATAAGGCTTGAGGAGAAAAGCCATCCAAATGATGTACATCCCCAACGTGCGGTCAATATGCCAAGCACCAGCTTTCTAGTACAACCACAATACCTTATCCTCTTTTCCCACCATAATATAAAAAAATCGTACCTAGAACTCAAAATCTTGCAGTCAATGGTTGTGCACGATGGTACCCAAAGTGATGCCCATATCCTTCACTCCCTTGGCAATTTGATGGCGTCCATGTGTGTCAAGGATATAGAATCTCTTCCCAACTTGATCAAATGAAGTTATAATAGTTGGGTTGGGGGTAGAGTACATGTTGTACAAGAATTATGAGTCATGAATTCGGTGAGGGGGATGGAGGACTGGTCCCCTCACCCGCCTTCTCCTTACCCTTTTCTTTATTCCTCGCATTCCCCTTCCCTTTATTCATAACTGCGCATTTGACCCATTCGAACACGTGGTTCATCATTTGTTGGAAACTTTCGAATTTTGAGTCCCTTTTTTTATTTTTATATGTCGAACTTAGAGGATAATCCTTTGTTTCTACCACTAACGCCGATCAACTTCAATTTTCCTATTCAAGAACAATCACCTCGAATACAACCTTTTCTATCTGGGCCCAGAATTTGGCTTAGTGCATCCGTTTTCAGAGATGCCTTGTCAGCATAACTCTAGGTGTTTTTTGTTTCCTTTAGCCTCTTCTGAAATAATATAAAAACACGTTATTAACGTTGAAAATGAATATTAATAAATAGTCTAAAATTCACAATATAATTTTAAATATAACTTACGTTGGTCTTGGCAACCTGCGGATTAGTGGGATCACCATTCTTCATCTGAATCTTTATATAGGAGTTGATACTATGTGGCTTTCACCTCTGGCCACTCCCAGACTCCTGCAAAATGCGACCAAATTAAAGCAAAATGCGACCAAATTAAAGTAATTTACTTACCACTAAATAAAATGTAATTTAAATCAATTTAATTAACATCCTATGCTCCCCAATCATGTTATATGTCCTCCTGGATTAATTCATATCGACCTTCTTTGAATGGTTAGTCCTCCTCGAGCCATGGGAGGACAACTGTCTCTCAGGCGCCTCGTTATCTACAAACCTATGCCAGTTAGCCAACGTGATTGGATCCTTCTTCGGAATGGCATCCCTAGACTATAATACGAACTCGTAATCCTTCCCAATAAATTGTCCCTACACTTTTGAAATAACGGGCATGCAGGTTCTTCTTCCATGTCTTCCATTGCATGCCTAAACTCACCAGTAAATTGTCCCACTCTTTCGGGGGGATTTGAATTGTTGCTGTCCAACAAATATATAATATAAGAAATTTACTGTTTTAAAATTTAAAAATATAATAATAAAATATTATATGAAAGTCAAATATTTAATATTAATATTGAGATTTTCATACCTCCAAGGCTCTCAAATGATCATCTACAGCGCCACGGGCACGATCCTCTAATCTTTGTACTCGAGTCCAATAAGTGATTTTAATAACTCTAACGCCCTCATATTTATATTAGTATTGCTTTCAACTATGCTTCCAGACTTGACGAAATTAAAGGGCTTATTATTAGACTATCCCTCATTACCTCCGCTTTTTCATAGGGTCTGATGACCTTATGAAGTCACATTCTGCGAAAAAAGGCTTTAATAGCATAATATATAATATAAATCAATTGAAAATACTTAAGTTCAGGATACAAGAATTTGATTAACATAAAAATATATCACCCACTTGTTTTCATTAGTGAATCAAACGAAAATACTCAATCGAGATATAAGAATCAAATGGAAACACTCACACCAATATTTTAATATAACAACCAACATTAGAGATAATGATCAATAAATTAATGTTTGATATTGTTTCAAACTACATATTAAAAATTACAAATTGGAACCCTCCATACATTTTAAAACTCAAATAGCTTTATGCATGTAAAGTATCTAGAAATTGTTTCAAGTTTGGATTGTTATCCAATATGGATTGATATTCAGTAAGGATAGCCAAGTAATCCACGATACTAGTTTGATGCTTTAACGCATGTAAGATGACTGACTACGGTTCACTATTTATATACTTTGAGTAAAACACTTTCTTGAGCCTTTCACATGCATAAATAAATGTCTCATCATTCATACGCTCCTTGCTCTTTATCTTGGACAAGTCTACCATTGTCAAATTGGTATCCAAATCGACTTTCTATGAAATTTTTGTCCTCTACTCTTAACTAATCATAGAAAAACACAACCTTTTGAAATATATATAGTCAAGTTAAAAAATATTTTAAATTATACCATTATTATAGCTAAAATATGTTAACCAATAAACAAGAGACATGTGGCATGGGGATCTTCATTAACATAATGAAGATGCGCTCAAGTACTGGAAAAGTCCTCATCCTGTGAACAAGGCCAAAACTTGGTACTTAACCAGGAAGAAAACTATTCTCCATTTTCCAATTTCAATACCCAAAACTATAACCTTGTACATAAATAGCCCACAACCAGGTACCTTATAGGTCACAGCCCTTTAGTCACAATATAACTCTGACAACACATGTCGTGGACCCTTACACATGAACATTTGATCACCAGCTCTCCACATTCTAGAAAGATTCTATATCATTAGTAATTATCCACAAGTCATGTGCAATGCGCACGTGATGCCTTCACCAACCACTATAAATAGAGATTATTACTTACTCATTTGAAAAGGAAGATCTGGTTAACGAAATTCTTCCAATTCATTCTAGCTTCTCTCTACACTAGAGTCCATAGCCCAGTCATCAACTCTGACAGCCCGAGTCACTAAAAACCATGGCCTCTCCTAGTCTAAACTATATATTCCTCAACCTCTACTGCACACTACGTGTATGCTTGTATATTTTCCCACCTCTCTCCTCTTGTATGCCTCTAAGGCCCCCAAACTTATACTAAATATATGTATATAATGAGAATAAGGTATCAATGTGGACATAGGCTCATTTTTATAGATGAACCACTCTAAATCTCATGTTATCTCTCTTTTACTTCATTTTCTATACTTTAAATATCATGTATAACTTTGGTGGTATGATTTAATATCGTAGATCCAATTTTAGATGACAATAGTTTGACAATGTATGTGAAAAATGATATGTTCTACCAAGTTTCTCATAAATCGGGTCCATTATGACTCGTTTAATCCAAAAGGATCTCCGGATCTATATCTTATGAATGAGATTTTGGTGGTTAGACCTATATTTGCATATAAAGTCTAGTTAGGGTATTTTCATCTTTTCAGACTTATTTCTACCAAACCTATTTTGGGTTTTTGGGTAGATCCACTTGCTTTAATAATGTTTCCATATCCAAATCTTGCTAAGCATCTTGACAGGACACGACCTCATAAGGGTTGGGAACTTGGGATGAATCTATTTGATGATTTCTTTACATTTTGTGGTCGCTTTTCCATATCATGACCTTTATAGTAGGTTTTTTTAATACTAAACTTATGTTATCTTGCACATAAAGACTTGGATCAGCACCCCAAAGACTTGTAAGTCTAATTTTTGCGGTGGCAATTAAAATTTGGAAAAAAATTAAGTTAGAATATACTATCTTCCCCCTGAGGCCCGTAAACTTACATGTTGTTATGATATAGGTCACGATATAATATTAACAACTAAGGCCATTTCTTATATTTTTGGCATATTTGGCATTTCTGATTCAATAGTTATTTTATTGTAAACTAAAGGTGCTACAAAATGTTTAAAAACCCCTGTAATATGTTTTATGGCTTATGGGTTGAGTTAAATTTCATAAGTCTAGGCCGTAGGATTGAAAATTGATGATTCCATGGGAAAAATTTGACAGGGCTATTGCTTTAAAGATCATTAACCTGTCCAAGATAGGTTAAGATATCTTCACTAACTTTTTAGTTACTGTTCCATCCAAGGGCATGCACTCAAAAAATTATTTTCCAGATGGAATTATCCCTTGAAAAAAATAATGTTTAATCATATCTATTACGGTGGAATAACTCCTTATATAGGACAAAAGACACGATCTCATCCCTTATTGGCTTAATAGGTCGCAGCCTCGGAGGGACAACCCTCATCCCATTCAATATTTCTGCTCAAGATATGGTTATCCTTTCTCCATGACTCTTGGATTTCTCACTATATTTTGTCCATCCTGAAGAAAAGATTTGATAAAGAGCTAATTATTTAAAGAGAATCATCGTGGAAGGCAGATCGATATCAGGTCACCAGCACACTGAGGACATAGCGCATTTGATGGTGTGCATCTGTCACCTCTGTGAAGCATAGTCCACACTCCGTAGCCAAATAAACCTCCTCGAACAAAGAGTTCTAACGATTGAGTCTGCGGCCTTCATCCACACCTTGAAGTGGAATTGAAGACAAAGGCTGCGACTTTTAAGAGGAAGAATGCACTAGAACTAGTGGAAGGGAAAAAGGAATCATGACGATCATCCAGAAAGGCCGTATGAGAAATTCACGCCGAAATTGTGACCTAGAAACTATTTTATCCATCTTCAAAGAAGAGAACCTCCTCAAATGTCTAGGAAAGCTCACATATCCTGCTAATAGGATATACAAAAGTAAATATTGGGAGTTTCGAAAGGACAATGGTAATACAATCAATAAGTTCCATTGTTTAAAGAATGTGCTCCAAATTTTTGTCATAGAGGGAAGGCTACGAAGATTCGTAGAGGCCACAACCTTTAACTGAATAACCATGAAGCCATGACTTGATATACATTTTGAAGAAGATTTTTCTATTTTTTACTTTTGTAATTATTAAAGGTTGTAGTTTGGACAGAAAAATTAATTTTATATTCCCTCAAGTTCATATGAATGAAAATTTAATAATTTGCCTTCATTCCTTTGTAATTTTTTATTCAACAAGTTTAACGAAAACCTAACAACAAGCATACCTCAAGATAATTATAAAGTCTAATGGTCTTTCAGACGAAAAAAAGACCATAGTAGAGGAGGTAAAAATTCTTAAAAACCCTATCAATGTCCATGGAGGCAAACGTTCCCCAAAACCTATGATCAAGAAGACCACGACCAGGGGGTAGAAATTCCCCCAAACCATATCAACGACCACAAAGGCGAAGGTGCCCAAAAATATAGTAGCAAAAAGACCACCACTAAGGAGGAAAAAATACCCCCAAATCCTATTAACAGCCATGAAGGCTAAGGTGTAGAGTCATCTTTAACAAAAGGAACTTAAGTTATAAGACATTGGACTTTGTACGCATTGAGATCCTAATTGGCAGGGACCTCATGCTGGTGGTTCTAGACGATTTCGCTATGATGAAGGTTCCTTAATTGGAGTGATTCTTTTATCAAAGACTCGGGAGCTCCAAAATAACATATTAGCCTAGGGGTTGTTAAAATTATTCCCCAGTATCCTGGGGAGGATTCTAAGTAGTTGATCAACATATTTTGAAGACTATAGAGGATTTTAAGTTTGCTAACTTCTTTTGTTCTTTTCTTTAGGTCATTGAGGTTTACATGAGTTAAAGGGCCTAATACAAAGATATCTATGTCGAAAATAAAGCTCCCGAGGCCACACACTATGCTGAAGTGGAAAAGCTAAGGGAACTTCATTTGAGGCTAGGAAGGCATCCTTTGAAACTTCTCTTAAAACTACTCAACTTAAGTGAAGGCTGCTGATAATGCCAAAAATGATGTCGAGTGTTGATGCCAAAAATTATCCATCTATGTGGACTAATTAGAAATGGAAACATGTCCCCTGACGTGGTATCAATCCTAGTCATCAATTACTTGATCAGCTTAGAAGATAGTTGATTATCTAGCAAGAGTTATTCTACACGTGCCTAATGCTATCAACAATCACAATAATTATGCACGGGTGTAAATGCTTAAATATATAAAGGCATTACAACCTTTGATCTCCAGGTCTCTATAAATAAAATTTATTCCTTTCACAAAAGGAAGGAGAGAAAAGTACAAATTCATTCTTCTAACAAGAATACCTAGTTTTCTGTAATCATCAATAATAATACTATCACAGTGGATGTAGGATTTCCTTATAAATAAACCACTTAAAAATTCTCGCATCTCTTTTATTTTTCTCTCACTATTTTATCCGTGGTTATAAAATTGGCTTCATATAAATCATTACCAATTTTAGACATCAGCATCAAGGATAATTTTAAACACGCTGCGGAGGCTCTCAAGATTTTAAAGGCAAAGTTCGAGATTGTTAGACAGGCTACAACTAGCGAAGAGAAGGCATGTATCCCTGAGGTCAAAATTCAATCTTTGAACCAAATCCACATTACAGTAATCCAGAAATGGAGGATTAACAACCTTAGCCCTATAGAAGAGAACAAATGAGCATGCCACAACATTAAAAAAAAGTCGTTGATGACATCGTGGACAATTTCAAGAATTTAAAAGATATCTGGATTGGCTAGAATAAAGAGTACATTTGTGACTATAAGGAGATGAGGCACAGAGTTTCCAAAAACTATTCTGATTCCAAGGAAGCCATCTTTTCTTGGAGATTCGCTAAAGTTGAGAAGAGATAAAAGAGGTTGATGAGAATTCTAGGAAGAAAAGAGAGGAGACTCATACTCTCATAGAGGTTATTGACTTCGTTGGGTTTTTCTTGTGAAAAGTCCGATGCGATTGAATTCCTAAGAGCCAAGTGTTCTGTCCTATAAAATCAATACAATGTCACTACTAATCGGATGCATGGTGTCAACAAGTCTAAATTTAAAAAATTCGATTTAGATAGCTATTATGATGGAGTGGTAATCAAATAAAAGATTTTGGCGATTTTTACTCCTCAATAAAATTAAACAGTTGAAGGGAAGAACTAGATGATACAAGAGATGGACGAATCCATGTTTCTTGGGAGAAACATGCTTAGATGTTTTTGGGAAAAGGTGGTGAGTACCGTATGTTATATAATGAATAAGGTAAATATTTATCCTCCCAAGTTACACATGCCATATGAGTTATGGGCAGGGAAGAAGCGCAACCTATAGTATATTTGTATCTATTGGAGTACTTGCAACATCTTGAGATAAAGAGAGCACTTAGGAAAGTTCGAATCCTTAAGTGATGAGGGAGTATTTTTAGGTTATTCATCATCATGCGGGCTTATAGGGTGTTTAATTTTGCAAGCTCTGAGGTTATGGAGTCAATAAACATCACGATTAAAGATAAAGAGCCACGGGTGCCTATTGACCCTATCCTCCCGTGTGTGGATTATGCACACCCTGGTGACGATACTATCATTACTTGTACTACCCCAGTGGACCGCACTCTTAATTTATAAGATCTAGACTCTTTGGTTTGAAAGAGTCATGACCCTTTTCCTATACTTGGTGATCCCACATTAGGTGTCAAGACTAGCACTCAACTTGAGAGTGTGGTTATCAATCTTTGCTCCACCTCCTTAGTCGATCCCAAGAATGTTGAACCAACACTCAAGGATGAGCATTGGAAAACTAATATGCAAGAAGAGTTGCTTCAGTTTCATAAGAATGATGTCTAGGAATTAGTTTCCTAACTTAGAGAACAATTCCCTAACCTAGCGTTACTAATATGATAGGTAATAAGTGGATTTCCAATAATAATATGGATGAAAATGATAACATAGTTCGTAATAAGACTAGGTTAGTCTCTCAAGACTACACACAAATTGAGGTTATATACTTTAACAAGACATTCATTCCTATTGCTAGGCTTGAGTCTGCCCACTTATCACTCTCCATATCATGTAATCTATGCTTCAAGTTATATCAAATGGATGTTAAGAGTGCCTTCCTTAATAACATTCTATAGGAGGAAGTGTACATGGAATAACCAAAGGGGTTTGAAGACCCAAAGCATGCAGGACATGTCTTTTATCTTAAGAAGGCCTTATATGGTTTAAAGCAAGTACCTCGTGCTTGGTACGAGAAGCTCACTACCTATCTCTTAGCTCATGGCTTTTATAGATGGGGAATGAATAAGATGTAATTAGTGAGGAGAGAGACTGGTGCTATCTTGGTTGCCCAAGTCTATGTGAACGACATAATATTTGGATACACGTACTCCCCTCTTGCTCACACTTTTAAGGAGGAGATGAAGAGTGAGTTTTAGATGAGCATGGTTATTGAGATTACGTTCTTCTTAGATCTCCAAGCACATCAGATTGAGGATGGGATATTCATATCTCAATCTAAATATGCTAGGGAACTAATGAATAAGTTTGGTTTAGACTCTTCTATGCACTGATGCACCCCTATGGGTATATTAACTATGCTTAGTAAATATACTTTATGCAAGGACGTAGAGAAAACCTTTTATAAGAGCATGATAGGTAGTCTTATCTACTTGACCGCTAGTCATCCCGACATTACCTTTAGCGTTGGATTCTGTGCACGATACCAAACGTATCATCAAATATGTTAGTGGAAATCTTTCCTTTAATATTTGGTATTTCTTTGATACCGATGAATATTTTTTTGCCTAATTAGGCCGAGGATGTTGATAGTTGTAGGAGAATATCGAATGAGTGTTTTTACTTTAGGAGTGCTCTTGTCTCTTGGTTGAGTAAGAAAAAAATCTCCACATCTTTGTCCACGTCGGAGGATGAGTATAGAGCCATCAGGATTTATTGTACGCAACTCTCATGGATGAAGAAAGTGTTGGAAGATTATGGAATTCTCCAAGGCACAATGACTATTTAATGTCATAATACCGATATAATTCATTTATCTTGTAATCCGGTCCAACATTCCGACACAAAGAATATTACGATATGCGAGGATTTTATTCATATCTCATTGAGGAGAAGGTCGTGTCATTGCGCTTTGTGATAATCGAACATCAATTAGTCGATATTTTCACAAAACCTTTATATGCATTTAGATTTGAGAATCTTAGGAAGTCTTTGGGTATTTGCTCCGTTGATTGAGTCCGAGTATTTTATCTTGTGTAGGATATTTATCATGATCATATCTTATATCTCTATTGCTAGATTGTATTTCTATCGTATACTTATACTTTTTCTTTTTTATATATTTTAAAAATGCAAACAGATTTTTGGCTTTTAAGAAAAAGTTTGAAAATTGAAACAAATTTTATTTTGATAAAATTTTTTAAAAAGACAAAAAGATTTTTGTATTTTCATTTTTCACCATATATATATGAACATTTAAGATATTCAGATCACCCCTACATTTCATTCATTTATGTGACTTTTCTAAAGTGTTTTGAGGCATGACTTTATTTTTTTAGTGTGCTTAACAATGCGTGGATAGCATTTCGTTATTCATTAATGATTACTTTCTTCATGATAGACTCTTTATTACTTTTATTGCACACGTGCACGGACTTTTTGAACATTCTACTTGCTTATCATGTATCGAAGACAGTGTTCTCATCTTGATCCTTTTTAATAATGAATCAAATGTAAAAAGAGATAAGTTATGCTTGTAAGAACCATTGCTCGAATTTCATTTCCCAAAAAATATTATTATATGTTAAGCAATGGAAAAGGGCTATGCAAGAGAAAAGTTCGCTTTACGTAAAAAGCCACCATTTGCAAAAAGAGCCTAAGAGATTAACGACACACAAAAACAGAAGTGCCAAGGTTATTTATTTTATATTAATTGATGGCTCGCTATATATGAATATTATGATATCTTAAAAATTCGAGATTGAATTCTTATATATGTGAGATTTTGATACGAACATTGGATTTTCACAATGAACTTTTTTGAAAAAATTACATTGTTTGGCAGTATTGATTTGAGAATCATTAAAATTCATGGAATATTGCATAAATTGAGTCAATTTAATTTATGTTTGACATTTTTTACACATAAGGTTGAAATTCAGTTCTTTCTTTAAAAGTATCTCAAGACTTCGCGCACCTATGTTATGAATACTTATGTTGATTTGCCTATGAAAAATCACACAATTACATTTTGTGTTCACGATTCGAGTATTTTAGTGTTATTCCATGGTGACTCTATGTTTTGTATCTAAATGTACCTTTATACTTGAAAATTTTGAAAAACTTTAGCAGTAATTGGTATGGCTTTTGGATTTTCATCGCGTGTGCTTAATTCATTATTATCTTTGCGGTGATATCTTTTATTCTTTAGGTGATGCTTATTATTCATGCTTAGATTCTTACTCTTTATCTATTACGAATAAAAAGGTGGAGAACAAATTGAGGGGAGTCCATTTTTCTTTAAAACTTATAAGCATTACGGTATTATTTTGTTTCATGTGTGTAGGTCCCTTTCGCTTTGATAATGATTTCATGGACTACACAAGACAAAGACACAATTGGCTTCAGAGAGAACATATTCAGTTGAAGACAAAGTTTCAAATGTTGATCCGTTTTGGGGTTTGGTAGGACATTAGGTTATATTGTCTTAATGGTTTTATTGTAATTTGGTTTTCTAGTTTTTTTCTTTTGTACCGGAATAGCCAGAGGGGACATTTATAAGAGAAATATTTTAACATTGCTCATCGCTTAGACATTTTGGTATTTTGGAGTATCCCCTTATAAACTAGAGCTTTAAACTGAATGCTACATACGTATTTGCCTCCCCAATAATTTGAAAATGGGTTAGTGACTACGCATCATTTCTGAATTTCAAGCCATTGGATTTGTTAACAAAAATATTATGGAGGTATATGACTTGTGGTTTTGATTTCACATTCGAATTATACTCTAAGGTGCTTACTTTCTAAATCAAGGCTTTATGTTAAAATGAATTTTGAAAATATATATTTTTTATTTTTTATCTCGATTGAATGAGATATAGATTTCATTTGAACGAAAGTCACTTTCCCTCGTTAGAACGAGATTCGAATGACTATTGAACGACTGTCCTTCATTTTACCGAACAAATGTTATTGGAAAGTTGTTAGAAGATTGATCGAATGAGAATGGATTTTCGTTCGAATGAGAATTAATCTCATTAAGAAAAAACTAGTGTTTTTGTTCAAACGAGATGCCATTTTCATTCGAACGAGATCGTCACCTCAGAATTTGTCCTTTTTCTATAAAAAAGTTATTTTGATAAGTTTTTCTTATAACTTTTGGTGAAAACGAATTCCAAATATCTGAACCAAAAGTTCTCATCCTTGTGCTTTAGAAAAACACTTTTCTTTTCCAAATTATTCAT
Organism: Sambucus nigra; assembly: GCA_949130495.1. Classification (NCBI taxonomy): domain Eukaryota; kingdom Viridiplantae; phylum Streptophyta; class Magnoliopsida; order Dipsacales; family Adoxaceae; genus Sambucus; species Sambucus nigra. The sequence goes on from OX422209.1 coordinate 585,659,683, forward strand.
ACCATATATGATTTGTTGAATTTGTTTAAACCCAAGTTTTCATACACTTGCATCAAACCCTTATAGAGTTTACTCTATTACTAATTTGTAGAGCTAAGGCTCTATTGCTGAAGAAGATTAGATTGTGCATCCTAAGGCTAATCGGTGGATGGATGGTGCTGAATTGTGCCGTTGTTATTGAAGAATTGAAGACAGTGCATTATACTTAGTAGAGCTCTAAGTAGTTTGTAATTCATTGAGTCTGTCAATTTTTTAATAGTACTAAATCTAGGTTTTTGCCCGAAAGAGATTTTTCTTCAATCTTCTTCATGTGTTTATTTTATTTTATTATTTACATGGTTTGGCATATTTAATTTGGACACTATATTGCATACAGACCTAATTATTAATCAACATAAAATTTTGCTAAAAATTGAATTTGCATGAGAGTAACCTAATATAAGGACTATCAATATGAACCCATTTTCTCAAATCGTGGCCATTCTTGGCCTTCGTAGTATCCATATTGTCCATACAGTCAGAAGACTCTTCAGATTAAAAAATAATGCAAATTTAAGTTGGGCACCTATTTTTAAGGGCTTTATGTTTAACACCACGGGAGGAGGAACACCAAGATGACTTATCTTAAACTCTTCCAAGTACTCCCACGTGTTCCAATTCATAAGGCCGCGAAAGAAACTTGTAAAAGTAGGGAAATCTCCACAGTTAGAGGTCTGCGGTCATTGTGAACGAGATACAAGGGGTGGATAAGTTTAACTCACCAAACCTAAATATGAAAATCAAATTGCAAATCAAAATCCATGGATACACAACTCCAAGACATTATATGTGAAATCCATAGCCAGTGGCACAAGGCCACAACATATTCATATCATAAATTTTTCATACAAGCCAGGTGAAAATCCAAGCACAAGTTCAAAGCCGCGACGTATTGTGTTAACTTTAAAATTTGGACTGCAGTCAATTTAACAATCACGAAGCCTTTAATAAAACTACACTGACATCCGAAAAAACACAAAAACTCATTTGGTAGAAAAGAAAAGGGATCAAATAAAGAAATCCTTGGTTTTTATCCAAGAACACGCCAAGAACAATAACTCGTATTCTTGGCCAAACAAACCCTAAATTCCTAGAAACTGACACCAATCACCCTATTTCAATGCAAAACAACCCTTATCTAACCTAACATTACCTTGCCTACAACAAATTAACCTCAAACATTCTCAAAAACCCAAAAATTGCGAAGAACATAAATCAAGAAAATCTAGTTTATTTCTCCATGTTGAGTTTTGATTTCATGTGCTTTAATAGCAAGATGGGGCATGAATTGAAAGAAAGTTGTTTCCTAGAAAAATACCCAAGAGGGGATAAATTAGGTTTTTCCAAAATTTATGACTTCTTTTATATTTAAAAAAAATATTAACTTGATTTTGAAAAGTTAATTAATAACGAAATTAATTAGTAATTAGTTTAATTAAGAAATGTAATTTTTGAAATAATTAAAATGGCAAAAATATATACTAAAAATTTAGTCATAAATAACGACAGTAAATGCAATAAATAAATAACATAAAATTAAATGTGTAAGATTTATAATGGTTCGGCTAAAAAATGGTGACTCTATGTCCACTATTTAAGTTGATCGTGTCTTCTTAAGTTCCACTACCATAATCCGTTGGGTGTGAAATAAAATTACTTTGTACAAATCATGTTGCTGAACTGAGATAAAAATTATAATTGGAAGTTTAAAATCGAGCTTCAAATTTTACAACCAAAAGCTTATAACCGAGCTTCAAAAACCTCAGAGGTGTGTAGTAATTTTTGTGGGATTATAACTCAACAAATAATATAACTTTGATTTTGAGTTTATCTCATTGAACAAGAGTTATATGTAATTCTAGGGTTGCACTTTTTCTCACTTGTAATAGCTAAATATTTTCTTGATTACTCATGGTTGTTGTATGAATATCTTGTGAAGTGCAGAAAATCTATGTATCATTTGCAATCAGCTTGTCTCCTTATATATCTTCTAAGTCCCAATAAAATATGACTGTTGGGAGTAGGAAGAACTTAGCTTGGGTTGCTCCGTTAAGCATTAAATTCACCATTGCCGCAAATAGGATGAATATTTTATGAAGATAAAATTGTGAAGATTGAAGCCCCCCAAAAGGTCTTTTGCTGAGTAAAGTTGGCATGATTTTTTACCCTTGTTGAAGTTGAAAATGTAATATAGGATGAGCCCTTTATCTAATATAAGCATGGAAGTGTGTAGAGATATTCAACATTTAATGAGTTAGCCGTTGGACGCTTTGGTATTGTAAAAAGAATCTTGATATTTGTTGACTACAAATGTAGTCAAAAGACTTTGTATACTTGCAAAAAGGATTACTAACAAGACAAAACAAACATATATGTATAAAAGTGTAAGTATGCATGTCAGTGAATTATATAGTCAAAATATTATAATATATGTAAAAGTGTGTATATATATATATATTGTTGATGTAAAAAATTAGATCACTCTAATAATTCAATCACAGATAAATAAATGAGACAAAGAATTTTAAAGTGGTTCAGCCTTACAAGAATGGCCTATGTCCACTGTTGTTTTATTATTGAGTGTTTGGGAATTCTCGATTACAAGTTCTATCAAGAAATTTCTCTCTCGATTCCAGGGATTGGATTCGGGGTCCTTTACAATGAGGATTGTACAATGTATTTATAGCCCTGAGGCTGTAATGTGAAAGGGTAATACATTAAATGATATGCATATGAAAGGGTAATACATTTAATGCCCTTTTTGGTGTGCGTCTGAATGATAAGCATTTAATGAGCAGTTAAACTGTTGGTATCCTGCTTCTCGGTGCAGCTCGGATCGCCTGAGTTGCTCGGACCGCTTGAGCTTCTCGGTGCTAAAGAGTTCCTCGGAGAGGTCTGTTCCTCGGAGCGTATGAGTTCCTCGGAGTAACATGGTTCCTCGGAGCGTGTGATCATCTCGAAAGTGCTTGTTGTTGCCATGTAGATAGCCATGTGTCTTCATATGATTGGTCCATGTCAGCAGATTAAATTTGGTATCAACAGAAGCCCCCAATGTTTCATAGTTCGAAATTTGAGGAGATGGAACATTCTTTCTCGGAATATGGTAGCTTTAAATAGTCTTCCTGATTTTTAGGAGCGTTTCCCTTGTATTTATTTCTCCTTCCCAATTCGTAGAATCATGCTTTTTGGGACTTTTCTGCGTGCTTCAATTCCCGCGTCACTTTTCGTCTTTTTAGCCGCTGTTGCCCGCTCTGATTCCATCGCCACTTTTCATCTTTTTAGCCACCGGTAACGTAATCATCCATTTTTGTAATCATTACTTCACCATTTCCCAAGGCAAAGTATTTAAACTTCACAGATACTTCCATCGTCTTCTACTTTTCAAATTTGTGTCTTCGAGTTTTTCATTGTCTTCTACTCTCTTGTGCGTTCATCTCTTTCATCGTTCGTTGTCAACAGCTCTACTCTTTTTCTGTAAGATCTTCTTCTTTCTTCTTCATTTCTTTTATTCATCATCATGGTTTACCCTGTTGAGTCTCTTGAAAAGTTTTGCTCTGATTTTTCCATTCCCTCTTAGGTTGTCTTGGAAGAGCTTTCTGAGCCTTCTGATTATTTCAATTTGGCTGAGGGACATTGGTTCCCCAGCCTTTTTATTGCTGAGTGTGGAATTTCTTTTCCACCAAATCCCTTGTGTCTGGAATTCTGTCATTACTTTGACGTTGTTCCTGCAAGAATAGCCCCCAACACATGGAGAATAGTTAATGGGGTGCATAGGTTAAATCAAACCCATGGAACTTGAATAGGAATTCTAGAAATCATGTACTGCTATAGATGGGCAGTTAATGATAATATTTTTTATTTAAAAACTAGATTTTTAAATAGAGCCTTAGTAGTCAATCTCCCTAATGCCAATAGGGATTATTTTGAACACGGGGTTGTCATAAAAAATTGGCAACACCCTCCATTAACTGGAGATGAGGTTTACCAGGGTCCCAGATGCCCTCCTTATGGCAATGGGATAGGTTATTTTTATATCATTTTATTTATTTTGAAATCATGTTTCTTTTATGTTTGATAAAATGTGCCACTGATATCTCAATGTTTGTTTATTTGCAGTTGATAACAAAAGGAAGTGCCCAAAAGATGCAGATGTCAATATAAGGCATTTGAAACTTATCTGGAGTCTGCATCAAAGTGTTGCTGACGAGCACATTAGATCATCTTCATATCTGCTGCAGTACAAGAGCTACACCACTTCTTTCACTACTCGTCCAGTGATAAGTGAATCAGAGCCAGTACCAGCTTCCACCAGCTCATCGACTGAATCCCATATTCCTTTAAGTGAAAGGATGAAGAAGAGAAGACCTCCTACCCTGTTTGAGAAAACTGCCTCTAGTTCTGGAGAGGCCAAAAGGAGTAAGATCGACGTCCCAAGGGAGGGGATAAAGAAGACTGATGCAGCTCCTCCAGCTGCTCCTGCTAAAGTTATCGAGAAGCCCACAGTGGCTCCGAGCAGCACTGCTTCTCCTGGAGAGGTGATTGTAATATCACCGACCAAGGATTCTTCCTTGGTTCAATCCGTTCCCGTTCCTCCGAGGAGGCTGAAGAAAAGCTCCTCAGTCAATTTGGTTGATACCATCACTCAGCCCCCAGTTGCTGGAACTGGGATTCTAACTTTTGTTCCCTCAAGCTCTGCCATGAGCTCGGTAAAATCCTGGATCATTCCTGAGGTCCAAGGTACTGAAGAAAACCTTACTCGGTACATGGTCACCTCGTTAGCTGCTCGTCACCTTGCTTCGGTAAGTTTTCTTACTTTGAACTTTTCATATTTCCTTTGTTATTTCAGTCTCTAACTTGTTTTCTTTTTCTGTTCACAATTGATGAGCTGCTTCAATATAATCCTGAATAAGGATGAAGCGATTGAGGCTTCATGCTCCTCGTCCAGTGTGGAGGGAGCTCTGGAAGAAGCTACTAAGTCTCTGGCAGATTCTTGCCAGAAATATGCTGATGACAAAGCTGTCTGGGAGAAGAAGCTTGCCTCCACCGAGCAAGAAAAAGGTCGGGCTGTTGATGCCTCCAAGGAGTTAGAGAAGAGAATAAATGCCTTGGAGAAGGCTAATAAGGAGCTCAAGGAGAAGCTCAAAACTGCTGGAGAGTTTGAAGATAAACTCAAAGCTGCCGAGGAGGAGTTGGCTAAACTTCGGGAAGTAGGCCGGCAGAAGGAAGAGGTAGAAAATAAGTTGAAGACTGCTGAGAACCTGCTGTCCGAGAAGCTCTCCTCGGAGAAGTTGAAGAGGAAGATGGCTGTGAAGAAGTACTTTAGCTCTGGCTGGGACAAAGGGTGGAACAAGGGGTTGGCTGCCATGGTGTCGCAAGTGGACTATGGCAGTCTCAAATACTTTAGGGATGGATGGGTTGCTTCCCTTCAGGAGATGAAGGTCGACGAGTCTTTTGAGCTCTTCCAGAGACATATCCCTGGTCCCCCTCTAACTCCAGAAGACTGAGAAGAGGACGAAGCTACCTTCGAAGAGTCTTCAATGGTGATGGGAGATCATTCCCTAGCCATCCCGCCTACTGTCGAGGAAAATCAGCAAATCGTTTCTTCCTTCGAGCAACTGCCTACTCTCCCCGAGCAACTATCCCTTCCCTCCGAGCAACCTACCTCTTCATCCCAACCTCCCGAGAAGGTTTTGGGAGATAAGGAGAAGGTGTAGTGTTGTTCGAGTTTCTCTTTATTTTGTTTCTCTTTATCAAATGTAACCCAGAATATGTAACTCTGAACTATGATCTAATAAAACTTAAACTTTTTTGCATACTGTTGTCTATTTTCTATTCATACTCTGCTTATTATTCTTATTGATGATTGCTCTTTTTTTTTCTCTGCTAGTTTCTGGCCAGGATGGAACTGCTATCTGCCCATGATACAAAGTTTCTGCGATAATGTAATGAATACTTCAAGGCTGGTCACATAGACCTGAGTGCAGCACAAGTTGTCGACATCCTCGGCCAAGAAGCTTCAGAACAGGCAGTGGAAGCATATCAATATCTGAAGTGTCTGCTTGATCGGGATGTAGCCAATAACGTTGCCTATTATGAAATGATCGAGGATCTTCAAAACACCCTCGAAGACCTTCAGCTTCAATACAAAGAATCCACTGCCTTATTGCATGAGGGGTACGAGAAGAAGTACCAGCAGATCATTGCCGACAAGGGCTATGAGAATATTTTTGCTGGATATGATGTAAGGGAGAGAACCTTGAGAGGTGAGGTCGAGGAATGCAGACAGATTGCTGTGTTGCTGGAAAAGGAAAACAACAACCTGCAAAAGGAGCTGTCACAATTGAAGTCTGCACCTTCCACTTCTAGTGCCTTGATCCCAGTGACCGACGAGGGATTTTCGTTCTTAGAGGTTGAGAACGCCAAGTTGAGGGACGAGTTGGAGACTTTGAAGAGTTCTGGAACCTCTACATCTTCTCGTGGTCGAGCAAGAGCTCCTCGGGGACGAGCAAGAGCAACTCGGGTTCTTATCGAGGAACAGAGGACTCAGTCTGCCTTAGAGAACCAGGCTTTCCAATTAATGGCGAAGAACCAAGCGTTGTCTGATATGTCAAAGAAGATCAGAGACCTGGAAAAACAGCTCTCTGCACAGAAGTCAGTCTTGGAGAATAAGGAGCTTTTCATCAAGAATCTCCACGAGCAGCTAGAAAGGCTAACATATTAATTCCACAAACAGCCCAGGGAGTTCTGGATGGCTGGATACAATGAAGCGCTATACCACTTGTACGATCGTATCCAGAATGCCAACAATGAGGGCTATAAGCAAGGCTGACTGAATGCCTTAGGTGTGTTGAAGTTCGAACAAGGTCATTATCTGTGGGACTATTATGATCCTGGGAAACTCGACCTACCTGTGCCTCCATACAATTTGGACATGGGTTGGATCCCTGCTAGAGCCATTCCTCGGAGATTAATTTCAAAGTATCTCGGTAACTACAATTTACATTCTCAAATCGAGGTATCTCGTCCCGAGCATCTCTTGGACCGACCATCCATGGTGAATGTCAGGATGTTGAAGGATCTCAACTTCATCAATTCTCCTCTGTCTTTAAATGATCCGCCTGCTGGCGAGGAACCTGTATCAAAAGCAGAAGGGAAAAGACCAGTAGAATAGGAATTTTTGATGTAATAGTTAGTATACATTTCAATATCAATGTACTTTTCATTTTATTATCAATGTAATTTATTTTGAATTCAATGAAAGACTTTCATTTTTGTTTTCAAATCTTGATTGCTATCGTCTTGTAGTTATCAAACACTTTACATTTATGCATATCTGTTAAAAAGATAACAATATTGTGTTGTTCGTCGATCAACTCAGTAATAGCTAAAAAATTTCAAGTTTCAATAATATTGCTCGATCATTTAATAATAAAGTCACGAGTATAAAAATGTTGTTTAAAATGTTTCCAACCAACCAAGGTTGTTAGATTCTCCATGTCGAACAACTACAGTTAGTGGGTTTTTATCCCCGACCGGCCATAGTTAGTCTTTTTGAAATAATTTTACCTATAAAATGTTTCCGACCAACCAAGGTCGGTAAATTTTCCTTGTCCACCAACTACAGTTGGTGGGTTTTTATCCCCGACCAGCCATAGTTAGTAGACTTTTATTGCTTTCTGGAATAATCTTACCTCCCGACCAACATAAGTTGGCATTTCGAGAATATTTTTGCCTCCCGACCAACATAAGTTGGCATTTTCGAGAATATTTTGTTTCCTAACCAACCGAGGTTGTCATTTTTAGGAATATTTTGTTTCCTAGACAAACAGGTTGGCATTTTTAGGAATATTTTGTTTCCTAGCCAAATAGGTTGGCATTTTTAAGAATATTTTGTTTCCTAGCCAAACAGGTTGGCATTTTTAGGAATATTTTGTTTCCTAACCAACCGAGGTTGGCATTTTTAGGAATATTTTACTTCCTAGCCAAACATGTTGGCATTTTTAGGAATATTTTGTTTCCTAGCCAAACAGGTTGGCATTTTTAGGAATATTTTGTTTCCTAACCAACCGAGGTTGGCATTTTTAGGAATATTTTTGCTGAGTAGTCCGAGCTTTGCCGAGTAGTGTGTAGCACTAGTATTCCCTAAAAATTCTCAATAAAAGGAGAGACTTTGGCAGAATATCTTCATTTTATTCATACTGATGGAACTGTGTTACATATACATCACTGATAATACTTGCGCAGGTGCTCTGCGTTCCATGCATTCTTAAACTCCTCGCCTTCTAAAGTTCCTATTCGATAAGTTCCTGGTCGAACAACTTCTGTAACTCGGTATGGTCCATGCCAGTTTGCTTCCAGCTTATTGTGCTTTTGAATTTCTTTCTTCAGTACATAGTCTCCTTCTTTCAGGTCGCATTTCTTCACCCTCTTGTTGTAAAATAAAGCTGTTCGCTGCTGGTAAGCAGCATTTCTAATGGATGCTTCTTCTCTGACCTCCTCGAGCATGTCTAAATCCAGTCTTCTCATTAAGTCGCTGATAGGGGAATTGAAATTCAGTACCCTGTGTGTTGGGAGGCCCAACTCGACAGGTATGACAGCTTCACTTCCAAACGCCAGCATGTATGGTGATTCTCCAGTTGCTACTCGGGGAGTAGTTCGGTAAGCCCAAAGTACTGATTGTAACTCTTTGATCCAGTTTGCTTTTGCATCATCCAATCTTTTCTTCAAGCCATTTAGCAGCGTTCTATTTGTCACTTCAGTTTGTCCATTGCTTTGAGGATGGCCTGGTGCTGAGTGGACCTTCAAAATATTTGATTGATGACAATAGGCTGCGAACTCTTCGTTATCAAATTGTGTTCCATGGTCTGTGATGAAAGCATGGGAAAGACCATATCGACAAATGATGTTCTTACAAACAAATTGGTACACCTTCTCGTACGTCATATCAATGAGTGGCTCAGCTTCTACCAACTTAGTAAAATAACCCACCGCGACGATGAGATATTTGAACCTTCCTCTAGTCGTTGGCAGTGGCCCAACCAAATCTATCCCCCACATGGAAAATGGCCAAGGAGAAGTGATAGGTGTCAACAATGCTTGTGGAGTTCTTCGGATGGAGGAAAAGCACTGGCACTTGTCACATTTCTTGGCATAGGCTATACAATCAGCCCTCATCGTCGGCCAGTAGTATCCCTGCATCATCACCCTTTGTAAAAGCGTCCGACCTGCTACATGTGCTCCACAGGACCCTTCGTGGATCTCTTCAATTAATTCTTTCACCTCGTAGGGGTGTACACATCTCTGCAAACCTGCCATAATTCCTCGTCTATATAAAACACCATTAGTTAATACATACCGAGCAACTTTAAACTTCAATTTTTTGGCTGCGAGCTTGTCAATTGGCAATTCTCCCTCCTCGATATACGCCCTGATGGGATCCATCCAAGATGGTCCTAAATCAAGGGTGATAAAGTTCATCGTCAGATCTTCATCTATACTCCGACCAGCTAACACTTCAATTGGGATTGTTCGTCATAGCTCGGTGCGAGTAGCTGATGCTAGTCGAGCTAGGGCATCTGCTCTCGCATTCTCCATTCTTGATATTCTGACCAGCTGAATAGCGGCAAATTCTGACACCAGCTCCTTTGCCTTTGCATGATATCTGATCATTAATTCTCCTCTAACTGCATATACTCCCATTATTTGGTTTACGATCAATTGAGAGTCATTGAAGATCACAACCTGTTGCGCCTCCATAATTTTTGCCAAATTAAGCCCTGCAATCATGGCCTCATATTCAGCCTCATTGTTGGAAGCTTTGAATTGGAAATGTAGGACGTATTCCATGTCGACCTCGTTCGGAGTGCTCAAAACTATCCCCGCGCCACATCCTGCAGTGCAAGATGAGCCATCTACATATAGCCTCCATATAGGTAACTCGTCTTCAAATTTCGAATCAGTTAGAGTTCCTCGGTGAAATATTTGCTGCCTCCTTTCATCCTCCCCGAATTTTTCTCGCTCCTCGTCGATCATCTTTTCTTGCCCTTTTACCAACCGGAGTTGGTCTAAGCTCGAATTTAATGACCTTGTAACATCCACTCGCCCTTTTACCAATCGGAGTTGGTCTGAGCTAGTGTTTGTCGATCCTGTAACATCCACAGGTTGATCAGCGAGCAACTTTTGCTCCTCGGGGGTATCAGGATAGGTGAACTCCGCTATAAAATCTGCTACAGCCTGCCCTTTTAGCGATGATCTGGGTTCATAAATTATATCATATTCCTCGAGTTCTATTGCCCAGTACATCAATCTCCCTGATTTTTTTGGCTTATGAAGGGCTTGCCTCAATGGCATATTGGTATATACTACTATAGTATAAGCTTGGAAGTATGGCCTCATTCTCCTACTCGCCTCAATTAGTGCCAGTGCCAATTTCTCCAGCCTTGGATATCTGATCTCTGCTCCTCGGAAGGCCTTACTTGTGTAGTAAATTGGCTTTTGTACTCCATTCTCTACTCTGATCAACGCCGAGCTAATTGGATTCTCGAACACTGCAAGGTACAAATACAATTTTTCTCCCATCACCGGCCTGGACAACAGTGGAGGTGCTCCCAAGTATTTCTTTAAGTCTTGAAAAGCCTTCTCACATTCATCATTCCACTCAAAAGTCTTTTTGAGTGTCTTGAAGAATGGGAGACATCTATCAGTTGCTCGTGACACAAATCTGTTGAGTGCTGCTACTCATCCTGTAAGACTTTGTACTTCTTTCTTCGTTGTTGGAGATCGCAGCCTTAATAGAGCTTTGATCTTTTCAGGATTTGCTTCAATGCCTCGTTGATTGACCATGTACCCGAGAAACATACCTTCTCGTACACTTCGTCGGATTCAGCTTCATTTGATATTTATCCAGTTGATCAAAAGTCTGATTTAAATCAACTAGATGATCGGCAGCTTTCTTACTTTTTGTCAGCATATCGTCAACATAGACTTCCATATTGTCACTGATTTGTTCAGCAAAGACCTTGTTCATCAGCCTCTGATATGTCGCACCTGCATTTTTCAAACCAAAAGGCATAACATTATAATAATAAGTTCCCCTAGGGGTAATGAAAGAAGTACTTTCCCTATCTTCAGGTTTTATTTTGATCTGATTGTAACCAGAATAAGCATCCATGAAGCTCAGCAACTCGTGTCCCGAGGTAGCATCCACCAGTTGATCAATTCGTGGCAATGGAAAGTGATCCTTTGGGCATGCTTTGTTGAGGTCGTGAAGTCTACACACATCCTCCACTTATTGTTCTTCTTCTTTACCATCACCACATTAGCTAACCAATCTGGATATGTAACATCTTCAATGAAACAACCTTTCTGGAGTTTCTCGACTTCCTCCTGTATAGCTTGATTCTTCTCGAGACTGAATACTCTTCTTCTCTGCTTCACAGGATTGATCTCCTTATTCACATTGAGCTCATGACATAAGAAGTTTGGGTCTATCCCAGGCATATCTTCATGACTCCACGCAAAAGTTTGTCTTCTGCTTCTAAGGAAAGTTATCAATTCCTGTTTTAACGAGGCTTCCAACGATGAACCTTTTTGAGTAGTTTGCTCAGGGTGCTCGTCGTCCAGAATGATGTTTTCAGTAGCTTCCATCACTTGACCCTTCACGAGTTGCGACTCATATCGAGGATCCAATGTTTCAATTTCTGCACTTTCATCCACTTGATAGGTAGTAGTCTTTTTCTTTGATTCTTCCAGTTCTTCTTGCTCGGCGGATGAATAATAGCATTCCCGAGCTACTTTCTGATCACCTTTCACAACTCCTACTCCAAAGTTTGTTAGAAATTTTAGGCACTGATGCACTGTAGATGGTACAGCCTCGAACTTCTTCAATCCTACTCTTCCCATAATGATATTGTACGATGATTGGACATTCTTATCCATCACAAAGATACGTATTCTTTTTGTCCGACAAGCAGGCCCCGTACCTATGAATATATCCAACTTGATCGTCCTAAGTGAAAATACTTTCTCGCCAGCAAAACCGATGAGGGGTCTGTGGTAAGGCTCCAATTGAGATAGCTTTAGATTTAAACTATCTAAACACGAGTAGAACATAATGTCTGCCGAGATACCATTGTCGACCAGCACTCTTGAAATCATTACCTCCTTCATTCTCATCTTGATCACCAGTGGATCATCGTGAGGATATAAAACACCTGCAAGGTCATTTTTTGAAAAATCGATGACCAATTTCTCCTTGTTCACCTTTCTCGGGCGATCTTCCTCAGCTAGATTTATTCGCTGAATGTACGAGCAAGCTTGAGCCTCACCGAGGTAAGATTTTCTTTCTGCAGTAAGGTCTCCTCCTCCTGCATCTCCTCCTGTAATAACATTACAATCAAATGACCCAAAGCGTATTGAAAATACCTCTCGTTCTGGCTGCCTTGGTTTCTTGGGAAGATCGGGGTCATCCTCTGGATTAACTTCATAGTTTCTCTTCTTGTTCTCCTCTGCTCGACGAGGAGATCTAGACCTCTCTCTAGTTCGTTCGTTGTTTCTTCTTTCCCCTCCCCGATCAACATACTTTGCTAGCTTTCCTCTTCGGATGAGTGTTTCAATCTCATTCTGAAGAGCTATGCAATTTTTGTTCATATGGCCATGATCCTTGTGGAACTCGCAATATTTTTCCCTATTCCTCGTGTCAGGGTCTGCCTTAATTTTCTTTGGCCAGTTTAACTCCTCGCTGTTCTTAATTTCTTCCAGGACGTGGTTGATATTTTCCTTCAAAGGTGTGTAATTATCAAATTTCCTCAAGACCTCCCATGACGACCTATTTTTGGATTGTTTGTCACCACCATTGTTCTTATGTTCTTTCTTCTTAGCTTTATCACCTTCCACCTTGGTTTCTTTGGCGTCCATATTCTTCTTCACAGACATAGCCTCCTCGGCATTCATAATCTTGGACGCTTTTCCCATCAGGTCTGACTTGGTTAGAGGTGGATCTTTGGCCAAAGTGTAGTACAACTTGTTTGGCAGTAGTCCACTCATCAAAGCAGTAATCACTGTCTTCTCCTCATAATCAATGACTTCGAGTTTCTCTTTATTGAAACGAATTATATAATCTCTGATACTCTCACCAGCTTTTTGTCTAACACTTAACAAATGTGCTACTCGTTTAATTGGCTTTGCTCCAAAGCAGAAATTCCCAATGAATAACTCGGCCAGTTGAAGAAAAGTTGAAATCTTACCCCGAGGAAGATTATTATACCATATCTGAGCAGATCCGGTAAGAGTTCCTGAGAATGCCCTGCATCTCATCTCGTCTGGGATAGCATAGATGTCGGCAGCAGCTTGATATTGTTCTATATAAAGAACAGGGTCAGTCTTCCCATCATACTTGGGAGTCACAATAGGTGCTTTGAACTTTGATGGTGTTGGAAAATCAACAATGTCCTGGACAAAAGGTGTTCCTCGAACAAAGGTTCTTTATAGAGGGTTCTTGGCCTTAGCCATTTCCCCTAATCTATCCTCCAGCCTCTGAATAGATCCTTTCCATGCATCATTTCCTTCCTCGGGCCTATTGGTTCGAGCAACTGATCTCGTTGAAGTGGTTTCCTGGGATTTATCTTGACGAGCAGCTGGTCGGTCATAGGATCTATCTTGACGAGCAGTTGGTCGCGACTGGGCAGATCCTTCCCTTAAATCTGATGGTCGTCGAAAGCTCCTCGATGCTGCATTAAGAGGACTTTTGTTCCTCCTAGGGCCTAATCGGTCGAAAGGAGAAATCCTACTTAATCTTTCCAAGGCGCTGGTCCTTTCTGGGGAGAGGGTGACACGTTGTTCAGTATCTGTGGCTCGCACTGACGAAGTTCGTCCAGGTTGATAAGAAAAATCTTCAGATTCCTCATTGCGATATGAATTAGTACGCCTAGTACGCGAAGAAGGTGCACGGGTATTTCTTTGAATGCTTCGTGGTCCGGAATGGGTTAATGCACCGCCATGGAGGGTTTGGATGAGTTGTCGCATTGTTTCTTGCATGACGGTCTGGCCCTGAGCCAGATTTTCCATTATTCCAGTCAGATCTGGAACAATTGGTGGAGCAGATGGATTTGGAGGGGTTCCAGCGTTTCGATTGCTAGATTCAGGAATATCAGCCATTGGTAATGGATTATTTTTTATGAAAAACGATATTATCTGTCATTTTCCACAGACGACGCCAATCTGTTGATGTAAAAAATTAGATCACTCTAATAATTCAATCACAGATAAATAAATGAGACAAAGAATTTTAAAGTGGTTCATCCTTATAAGAATGGCCTACGTCCACTGTTGTTTTATTATTGAGTGTTTGGGAATTCTCGATTACAAGTTCTATCAAGAAATTCCTCTCTCGATTCCAGGGTTTGGATTCAGGGACCTTTACAATGAGGATTGTATAATGTTTTTATAGACCTGAGGCTGTAATGTGAAAGGGCAATACATTAAATGATATACATATGAAAGGGTAATACATTTAATGCCCTTTTTGCGTGTGCGTCTGAATGATAAGCATTTAATAAGCAGTTAAACTGTTGGTATCCTGCTTCGAGGTGCAGCTCGGACCGCCTGAGTTTCTCGGACCGCTTGAGCTTCTCGGTGCTAAAGAGTTCCTCGGAGAGGTCTGTTCCTCGGAGCGTATGAGTTCCTCGGAGTAACATGGTTCCTCGGAGCGTGTGATCATCTCGGAAGTGCTTGTTGTTTCCATGTAGATAGCCACGTGTCTTCATATGATTGGTCCATGTCAGCAGATTAAATTTGGTATCAACATATATATATATATATATATATATATATATATATATATATATATATATAATGCTCATGTGAGGATCAGTCCGTATTTTAAGAGTGCGGACCGGACAAGTGTCACCTGGCAGTGAGCCTAGAAATTATCGTCTAAATTATAGTCACACTCTCTCCCTTTTCTTGGCTCACCGCCAGGTGACACATGTTCGGTTCGTACTGTTAAAATGTGTACTGGTCCGCACAAGAGCAAAACTGTATATATATGTGTGTGTGTGTGTGTGTGTCAGATAGTGTGTGTGAGTTTGTGCAGGTGTGTTTTAGTGTGTGTAATAGAACTGATATTTAAAGAAAAATAAAATGTAGTAATAAAAAAACATAATGAAAATATATAAAAACAAAAATAATAAATAAAAAAAATAAAAAATTCGGGCGAGTATAAGTAAATAAAAATTATCAGTATAAAAAATAAAGCATTTTAAACTAATAAAAATAGTAAATCTGATCCGTTTATGTTAAAAGAATATATATATATATATATCCGTTTATGTTAAAAGAATATATATATATATATATATATATATATATATATATATATATATATATATATATATATATATATATATATATATGTGTGTGTGTGTGTGTGTGTGTGTGTGTGTGTGTGTGTGTGTGTGTGTGCGCGCCGACTGTGTTGAATAGTGAATGCACGTAGGCGTGTAAACGGATCGGATTCGGACCGGATCAGACAAATCTAAATCCATATCCGTTTATGTTAAACGGATTCGGATCTGATCCGTTTATTAATCGAATCGGATCAGGCAAATACAAATCCATATCCGTTTATGTTAAACGGATTCGGATCGGATCCGATTATCCGATTATCCGTTTATGTTAAACTTGATTTGCAACATTTTTTTTTTCAACTCTCATTTCATAAATTTATTTAGCAAATATTCCAAAAAAATAGAGAATGAAATAAAGAACTATTATAATAAATATTTAAAATATTATTAAATGCAATATATATTAATTAAAAATATATATATATATATATATATATATATATATATATATATATATATATATATACACACACGCGCTCCATTTAATAAACGGGTAATCGGATTTTAGGCACGATCCATATTCGCTTAAATGGATCGGATTTGGATTCGGATTCGGATAAAATCTGATCCATTGACAGGCATAAACGCGCGCGTGTGTGTGTGTATATATATTAAAGAGTTGAGTGTGTATAATGATGAGAGAGGGGTGGGAGTTAATGGAGGAAAATGAATCTTGTTTAAACAATTGGAAAATGACAAAAATAAAGGAGATTTGGCAAAAGGGAAGACATGTAATGGTAAATTTTAATTTCTGATTTGTGTATGTGTGTAGGTTTGTATAGAGTGTGGATTAATGTGTTGAGGACAAAATATAATATTATATTAAAAAATAAAAAATATAATAAGTAATTCAAAAACAAAAAAAGAAAAAATCCTATTAAATAAAAGTTTATGCACAAAAAAATGCTACAATGAATTTAGTAAATTATGTTATTAAGTGTTTACTATGATGTAAGTAATAAAATAATTTTTATAACCAAAATTATGTAAAAAAAGTTAAATACATGTAACTTTGAAATATTTTTGTCGAGTAAGTATTTACACACTAACTTAATATAAAATAGATATCATCAATTGTAAATATTATGTGTAGAATAAATAATTACATAAAATATTAATTAGTATATGTTTGTTATCATAAAAATCTATATATTATTAACAATATTATTATAATTAATATGAACTAAACTCCAGTCTTGATTCAATAGTATCAACCTTTCTGATGATGACAAACAATGATTCATGAGTATGTATAAAATGAAGAATTTCAAGCGCATAAAATATTGTAATGAATTAAACATATTTCTCCCCCTTTTGAAATTAACAAAAAGATTTTTCATGAAATCAATTTCAAGGGTAAAAAAAATAATTGCCCCTAATAAAAAATAATTAATACAAATATGTAATTATAAATCACGTAAGCGTGTCACTCTCAATTCTCGCCTAATATAGTAAAAGCAAGCTTCTTATAACGGTTTTGTAAACATGTTCACTAATTGATTTTCGATAATCATAAATTGAAGTTTAAAATCACCTTTTTACACATGATCTTTAAGAAAATAATGTCTAAGTTCAATATGCTTGGTCCTCGAATGTTTACTAGGATTTTTAGTCAAGCAAATAACACTAGTATTATCACACACAATTTTAATACCCCATAATTTTCTAGAATAAATAATAAAGCAATATTTTTTGGAATAAATAAAAATTTGTGGAAATTGAACTTAATCGGAAAATTTAACTTATTAATTTCGAAAATATAATTTGTTGGTATGGCGTAATTATGTGTGACGGAATTTGTATGTTAATGTTTATAGTAGTTGCTTGTGTTGTAGAAAATGTATAATGTTGGAATAAAACAATTCGGGACGTATCTTGGGGAGTATATGGGCTCGTCTAGGTGTTTTAGACCTTTAGAAATAGTCCCAAGCCATAGGTACATGAGTTGGAAAAAGTTTTGGGCTAGTTTGGTTATGGATTTGGGCCGATTTGGGGGTCCAAATTTTGGGTTTTTAACCCAACTTGGGATTATAGATTAATAAGTGTTTAAGGGAAGATAAATCACTCCCCACTACTCTTAAGGAAAAATATAAACGTAACTGCTACAAGAGAGGAGAGGAGAAGAACCAAAAAGGGGAGAAAAAGGAAAGAAATTGAAGGGAATGCAAGAGGGCTTCTTCCATTACTCATTAAGGCAAAAAATTTCTTGCTCAATTTACCTAAAATTTACTTCTTGATGCATTATGATAACCTGGTATGGTTTTTGGGATTTTTTTATTTTTTTTATTTTTTTTTGGGATTAATTGAAATTTATTGATGAAAAAGAGAAAAAGGGCCTTTCTCCGGTGGCTTACAATCTAGAAGTGGATATATCAAAGTGATCAGTAAAAGAACTAAAAAATCTAGAGAAAGGTCCTTTATAAGGCCTAGCTTTAAAGGCTAAAACAATATCTCACAGTGAATGGCCTGGATGATTGACTTGGAATTCATAGAGATACCTTCAAAGTTAGCTTTGTTCCTGTAGCACCAAATCTGCTAACAAATAGATCTTTTTTAAAAAATTGGGACCAAATTTTGAAGGCATATACATTACATATATCCTTTAAATCTCTGAGACCCAGGACACCTTCTAATTTGGGACGAGAAATTACATCCCAAGATACCCACTGAGGCTTTCAATTTTCATCCAGCTGAGCCCCCCAAAAATTCGAGCATATTTTCTGTAAGTCCTTAAAAAAAGATTTCATCGGGCATATAATGGAAAACACATGTAAACCCATTGTATGCAGAACAAATTGTATGAGTGTTAATCGACATGCTTGATTAATAAAGGAGCAATTCCAACCTTTTATCATGTCCACTACCTTAGAAATGATGCCATGAAATAAAGAAATCTTCTTCCTGCCGATAAAAAAAGGAACTCCCAGATAAGTTATCGGAAGTGAAGGCTGCTTAAAACCGGACCTGTTAAGAAGCAGGTGATGTTGGCGCATAAGGAAGTGGCGAGAAAATGTAATGCATCTTCTCGACGTGTTAATCTTTTGTCCAGACTGAGTTTCAAAGAGTGACAGAAAGCCCATGAAATGCCGAAAATATTTAACGTTTCCATTAAGGAAGAAAATGATGTCATCAGCAAAAGAGAGAGAGGATATGATCGGACAACCACTGGGAATAGAAAAATAATCAATAGACCCTTGAATCATGAGATTGTGGACACCTCGGTTTAGGACTTCAGCTGCTATAACAAATAATGCTGGAGATAGTGGATCACTTTGGCGTACTCCTCGACCAGATTTAAAGAACCCACACGATTTTCCATTGAGGATAATTGAAGACCAGCAGTTAGAAAGGACCCGCCAAATCATATCAATCCACATTTATGAAAATCCATAAACCCGAAGCACTTTGATAAGAAATAGCCAAGATATCCTATCATATGATTTTGCCATGTCCACTTTAACCACCACATTGGATCCACGAGATTTTTTTATTGAGTTGAGAAACCAATTCTTGAGCAAGAAGAATATTGTCCAAGATGGATCGACCTTTGATAAAACCTGCTTGGGATGGAAAAATAATTTTTGAAAGCAAAGAACTAATACGGTTAGATAAAATCTTTGAAATAATTTTATGAGATAAATTGCAAAGACTGATGGGTTTTAAATCAGAGCAAGTTTTTGGCTTGTCCACTTTAGGAATAAGGATTATATTAGTGGAAGACCAACTTCTTGGAATATCTTTGCCAACAAAAAAAGATTGAATAGCATAAATAATATCTTTAGCAATGATATTCCAACAAGTTTGATAAAAAAACCATTAAATCCATCCGGCCCCGCAACACTATCTTTATCTATGGAGAAAATGGATTGTTTAATTTCTTCTTCATCTGGCACCTTAGAAAGAATAAGATTATCCTCACAATTAATCATCTTTGGAATGTGAGATATAATCGATTCCTCCTCCACACAAGATGAAGGCTCTCCTAGAAGACCTTAAAAGTATAATGTAATTTACTCTTCCACCTCATTTGTATTATTAAGGGTTACACCCATTTCATTATCAATTTGGTGTATAAAGAGCTTATTCCTCTTTTTCTTAACCACCGAATGAAAGAACTTAGAATTGAGATCCCCATCTTTAACCCATTTAACATGAGCCTTTTATTTCCAAAAAATTTCTTCAATTTTAAGCTCCTTATTAAAATGAGCTTTGGCAAGATGCCAAGCTTCCCGATTGAGAGGAGAAGGGTCAATATCATACGTGGCTTCCTTAAGAATAACCACATCTTCAGCTTTTTGGACCTTGGAAAAAATATTAGAGAAAACATTTTTATTCCAATTCTTTAATGAATCTTTCACATTCCTCAATTTAGCATAAAATATCGCCATGTGACTTATTGAACAATCACAATTCCAGGCTTTAGCAACTACCTCCAAAAAAGAGTGATGAGTAGCCCACATTTTCTGAAAATGGAATGTTTTAGGAACCAAGTCAGAATTAAATTTTAATTTAAGGACTAGAGGAGCATGATCAGAATTAGTACGATGAAGATGTTCAGCCGTTGAAGAAAACTGGTTATTAAACCAACCATCATTACCCAAAATATGATCAAGTTGAGCCCAAATTCTAGACTTTCCATCTCTATTGTTTCACCAAGTAAAGTTTGAACCTGAGAATGACATCTCCTTAAGACCCACTTGAATCATAGTAGAGTTGAGATCAATAATGTCTTGACTATTAACCATATTGCCTCCCATTTTTTCCAGTTGGTTAGCCACAATGTTAAAGTCCATAGCGAAGAGCAATAATATCATTAATTTTACAATGATGGTTTAGTTAATTTATTTTAGTTCCGCATGTTGTTGTTATAATGAAAGATAAAATTTGGCACCAACTCTATTTAGCATAGGTGATTAGTAATTAAAAAATATTCGACAATGATGCTAAGAATGAACTATATGGAATTCCTGTTTGTTTTAATGAAGGACTTATCACCCGTGGTTAGAATAGGCGGGGTGTCACACCTTTCTCCTCTTTTATGCCTCTAAGGCCCCAAAACTTGCACTCAATGTATGTGTATAATGAGAATAAGTTATCAAAGTGGACATAAACTCAATTTCATGTTCAAACCACTCTAAATCTTAGTTAGCTCTCTTTATCTATCTTTTACTCTCTTTTATATACTTTGACTGTTTTGTATATATTTGACAGTATGATTTTCCATTATAGATCCAATTTTAGATAGCAACAACCATAGTAAGTCATTTATGCTTTAACGAGAGTTTTGTCTTTGACACTCACCCTAAAATACGTAAGAGCCTTATATGAAATGTTGTTGTTTTGTAACAACATATTTTTCTCATACAATCTCGATGAGAATACGTAACCATTTAGTTGATACTTCTTATAATCGTGTGCTATAAATTTGGGTCTAGTTCGAAACAAGCAAGGCTTGATGTGGCATCACCCATATTCAAAAAGTGAAATTATGGATTACATAAGTAAATTAGATAAGTTTTAAATCTCTCAATTATTTATCATTTAGTAAGAGAAATTTGACATAATAATTGCCTCTTGTGGCATCCAAAGTCTAAATTTACTATCTAGATGTGAAACCATCCTTTGTTTTAAGTTATGATAGGATGCATTATATTTTTCACATTGAAGGATAAAATTTATCAAGAAGGTGATCAAGTATAGAAGATAACAACAAAAGTAAAATTACAACACGAACTTACTCTCTCTTGGTGTCGAAATCCTTATGGATTTCAAATATAGAACGAGTCACTTGATCATATTGTAAACTTATTGGTTTAACTCATTTTCTCATGACTTGACCATCCTGATCGGTGAACTCGTTTCCATTATCTACAATGTTAGCCTCGAGAATATATTTCCTAGAGAACACATATGCCTCTACAGTAATGTATTCCTCTGCATTGGATCATTCGATCAACCTCGTATTTTTAACATACGATTAGAAAAATTTCATCAAACATTAAGATGGGTACATCCATCGATATGTTACTGGTCCACTAAGAAGCATTGCATGAGTGAATACTTATGTCAAAGAATGCCAAGGGAAGTACTTCTCCAACACATAAGTTGCTTCAACTAAACATTTTTTGCAGCCACGATGTGATTTTAGTTGACTACTTTTGCACACAAAAGTGTGAAAAGGGCTAATATGTATATTGTCCCTCCATAAATCTTTATGCATAGAGAAATAGTATTTAAATAATAAAGGGACCGGTTTCATGATCACATGCCAATCACGAGACTTGAACTTTTGTAGATCATGTGTATTATAGATCACAATCCTCTGTAAATTTGAAGAAAAATCATAGGAAACTTTCAAATTATATAGTGTGTCTAGAAGCACCTTTCTTTCTTTAATCGCCAACATATATGCCCCATGGATCAATTATATTCCTCCTGCTGCGGTCTTTTTATAACCATAATTGAGACTTAATTTTCAGCACTTTAAGATCACATCGTGCCTTTTATCCATCATTCGAAAGACTTCCACCTAGGTTTGTGATCATAAGATGTTCTATGATGTTATTGTAGGCATAAATGATATCTAATATGCACACGGGTACCCTTTTAATATGGCAAGTCAAATAACTTTGGCCTCCTAGACCACGCCTTTGTTTTCTCGACTTTGTTAGATATCTTTTTATGCTTGACATTATGGAATTTAGAATTCTTCCCCGACATATTAGCTCC
The DNA here is from genome assembly GCA_949130495.1 of Sambucus nigra. NCBI lineage: Eukaryota > Viridiplantae > Streptophyta > Magnoliopsida > Dipsacales > Adoxaceae > Sambucus > Sambucus nigra. Next base: position 585,681,855 of record OX422209.1, read on the forward strand.
ACATTTTGAATACCACCTTTAAATTTCTTAACCTGAAAGATTTCTCATAGGTAGCCTATGTTCGACCCCACCTGGAAAAAAATTAGAACCTTTATCAAATCTAAACTTGTGATCAGGCGACAAGAATATCTTATGAGAATCATATATAATTTTTCCACTATCATTGAGATGTTGAGATCTAGTTTCCTCTCCACAAATGGGACACCCAAAGTAACTTTGAACTTTACAGATTGATAAAGTATCATAAGCTAGGAAATCATGAATTACTCAAATGAATAATGTGAACCACCACACCAAAATAGGGCAATTGTAATTATTTTTCCCCATTTAAAAAAATAATTGTAACGGATTTAATTTGTTAAAAAATTGTCATTATTCACTATTACTAATGGAAATTGTAACAGATAAAATCCGTTACAAATTTAATATTTATAACAGACAAAAGCCATTATAATTTATTTTGTAACGGATTCGGGATTGGTACATATCCCATATATTAGTAACGGATTTACTAAATTGTAGCGTTGTTTATCTGTTACAAAATTTTCATTTGTAATGGATAAAATCTGTTAGAAAATACATTATAATGGACTAGGAATGTTATAAATTTATGACGAATGTTTTTATTTGTAACAGTTAAAGTTCGTTAGAAATATTAGTATATTTTCTATAACAATATTAATTTCTTGTAAGGAAAAATAGTTTAGCTTAGGCTTAGTATTTGTTTTCTTTGCCACTTTGGTACATTTGGTGTATCCCATTACAAACTGACACGTGTCGTCACAATGCACCAAATCGCCAACATCTCTAAGTTTAAACTTCTTCACATTATGAAGGTATAGATTCTTTAGGAGATT